>MQTX01000062.1:940990-1030722 GCA_009735665.1 Angiostrongylus cantonensis | reverse complement strand
ATATATATAATTAATATGGAATTAAAAAAGATACTTGCCTACTAAGGGCTACCAGCACTGTGGTTGCATGCTGGATCAGTTTTCCTTTTGTTAGTAGTTTGTTAGTAGTTAGTAGAGTTATAAATGTTCCAAAAACATAAAGGATAAAAGGATAAAGCTCTCGGCGTTGGTCAATCCATATATTCTATTATTCAAACATTCAAACTTATGCATGTGGGCGTGGGTGCGTCGTCACCTACGCGGGTTGTATTCTACGAGTCAATTTCGCCAAAATCCGGTAATCAAGTGACATGGAAGTGTATGGGAGGCGATTAGCAGCCTACTGTATCAAAAAAAGTCCCTTGAGGATAGCCACTGCCCACGCTCAAATCTCAGCAAACTATACGTGGGTATCAAATACTGAACACAGCAGAATTAATGGGCCTCATTCTTCTGACCCCAAGGAGCACCTAGTATGGCAGCGTTGAGCAGGACGAGCACGTCCTAAAAAAAAAACTAAAAAAAACTCAGGGCCATTATAGGGTGCATAAATCGTAAGAGTGAAAAGAGAAAGCTGGCAGACATAGTGAATACTATCTTCATAAGTGCCAACTAACGAGTTGTATTCATTTGAACCGTGTTTTACAGGATTACGCTCGAAAACGCGTGATGTGGGTATCCCAGAGATGGCGGTTGGACCAAAAATTTGGGATTTATGGAATCGCATATCATATCAAGTTTTCGAGTAAGATTACAATCAGAGCTTTACATCGTGGTAAAATAACTTTTAGTACGGCTAAAAATTTTACTAGCAAACTAATGATCTACTAAAATAACTCAGTTTTCCGTTGCGTATGAGGAGGATGCGAGGGCGTGTAACTCAGTGGTTAGTGGGTACCTGCATGAGCTTACAATACACACTTGGTCCTTGATTCGATCCTGCATCACAGGTTAGCAAGTCCGCCATCGTTCCGGTGTCGCCAAATTGGCGGCAGATTTGTTCCGGATTATAAGGACAGTGGCCACCGCAAGCAGTTGTGAAAGATAGATGTGCATTCAGCCACCTCCAGCAATATTCGATGAAGTCGAAAGCATGGCGCATCCTCGGGGATTGATCAACGCTAACTCTTTCCCTTAAGTTAAGAGGAAAAGATAGACTACTAGCGATCACGAAATAAAAAGGTAAATTAGACCAAGTTGATTATAATTTAGGAGATAGCACAGTGGATCATGGCTACACAGATTTTAAACTGTGAAAAAATTCCTGCTTTACTTGTGGAATTTGAAATCTTAGCTTCACCTCGATGGAATTTCTCGTACGCTTGATCGTAAACGAATGACAAGAAAGCTGGTCTGAAACAGAAAATTGTGATGGTGGCACATTTCAGGGCAATTGCTCTCGACGAACTGCGGCTGTCACAGCGTGATCCAACTCATCAATTGGAGAACACCTGGTTATGCGTACCACAACTCATTTCTATTCTCGCATGCCTCACGAGTGCCTCTCCTCCGGGAGTGAGTATTAAATTGTGCCCTGTGGTAATGATCTCGATATTCTAAGGGGTCCATAAGAGCGTGAGAGAAGCCTATACTATAAACACACTCATCATATAGAAGCTACAAACGGAAAAAGAACCTTGAACAGTTAAAGAAATCACGATATTCATTGATCTCCATCTTAATAGTCGGAACGTCAATCTATCAGTTGTTTATTTAGGTTGTTTATCATTGGCGTCGCGGCGCTGACATAGTCATGATTCCTAAATTATTCAAAAAGCTTGAAAAACGGTTGAGCCCTCCATAATCCGCAGATAACTTGCGTGTGATGGAAGAGAGATAACCTCGACGAAATCAAGGAAAGGAAATCATCTGACGAAGCTTTCAACGTACGCTGCGAGTATATAAACCACTCAAAAACACCGGCATCAATCAGCCTCTTGTGCCTATTAAAGGAAAAAAGGCTTCATGGATAAATCCCACATAAGAGATGTAAGTGTGACAACAGAGACTGTGACAACCTAAAGTAGGTGAAAATGCATGAGCCTGAGGCTTACGTCCATTGGAGTTTTATTTTACATGGAAAGAATTAAAGTATCTCCAGCCTCAAGTAGCCATTTGTTCTAAGATGTCATTTAACAGTTACAGAAAAGAAGGCCTTGTTCTTTAGCAATGTGAAATCTATATGGCAAGCAGGCGGACCATCCCTCCGGAGTCGGCAAATAGCTTGCGAATAATCATTAATAATAAATAATATTAATCATAATCAAATAATAATCATTAATAATGATCATAATCATTAATAATAATAATTTTAGCTTTATCCTTTCCTACACGACTGTTTAGCGTATAGAACGTCATCTTTGATTTTTGATCGTTGACGCAGGTCGGAGCTTCGGATCCCATCCCTTAATTGTGTGAAACGGGATACTCCTAGCATCGTCCTTTCGACTGCGCGTTCGACAACGCTGAGTGATCTCTTATCCTGCTTACGCAGAGACCAGGTTTCTGACGCATACGTTAGAGCAGGAAGAACCGTTGAGTCGAAGAGGTGAGCACGGAGTCGGGTGTTCTTTGTCCTCTTCAGTACATCCTCGATGCTGTTGAAAGCTTCCCAAGCCGCTCGTTTCCTTCTGCTCAGCTCTGGAGCTAAATCGTTCATCATGTTGATTTCCCAACCTAGATAGACATAGCTGCAGCATTCGGAGATATTCGTTCCGTTGAGCGTGAATGGGACACACGAAACCAATCCGTTCCTCATGAATATCGTTTTTGTGAAATTTAGTCGAAGACCAATTTTTCCACAGGCATTATCAAAGTTGGTAACCATGCGTTACTTTTGGCTAATGTTTGGTGTTATAAGGACGATGTCATTAGCAAAGCAAAGATGACGTAACTGCCGACCATCTATTTTCACTCTCATGTTGTCCCATTCCAATGTTCGCATGAAGTTCTGGAGGGTGGCGGCAAAAAATTTTGGCAGGATGGTATCGCCTTTGCCTAACTCCTCTTTTTACGTCAATGTTAATATCGTTGTAGAATGGTGATATCTTGGTTGTGAAATTTTTGTACAGCTCACGAAGAATTTTTATGTACTGAGTAGGAACTCCATGACTATCAAGGGCTTTTATGACTCATTCTATCTCAATTGAATAAAAGGCCTTCTGTAAATCGATAAAAATGAGACGGAGCGGTCTTTTGTACTCTCGCGATACTTCAATGAGTCTTGCTATCGTGTGGATGTGGTCGATCGCACTAAATCCTTTTTGAAACCCTGCTTGCTCGCACGGCTGTCCTTCGTCCAGTGTTCTGTCAATCCTGTTTAGGAAGACTCGAGTGAAAAGTTTGTAGATGACAGACAGCAAGCAGATTGGGCTATAGTTGCTGATATCGTGTAGGTCACCCTTCCTGTACAATAACACGGTCTTACTGGTCTTCCACTGAGTAGGGACATTGCTTTCAGGCAGGTAACGTGCGAAGAGCCGAGCCAGTGTTTTTACGAGGACTAGCGGAAGGTTCTTCAGATGTTTTGATCTTATCCTGTCCGGATCTGGTGCTGTTCAATTTTTCACCGACCAAATGACTTGTCGGATTTCGGAAGGGGGAACCGGTGGTACAACATATCCATCCTCTTTTATTTCATATGACAGGAGGTGGACGTGGCTGTCGAAGAGATCTGAGCAGTATTCGCGAGTGATTTTCTCCATGGCCTTACTGGACGTTGTAGCTGTTCCGTCTGGGAGTCGGAGTGCAATCATCTTGGTCTTGTAATTGGCAAAGCTTCGGTGGGTTTTGCGAATGCTTTTACCAGTCTGTGCAGCCTGGACCATTACTGCCGCTCTTCTCCCTTTAAGATCTTCTTTTATCACCTGCGATTCCACGCTGGCGTATTAGCTCCAGAGCTTCTGGAGACAGACGTCTCTTGGTGACTTTTGAACTCTCAGCTTTCATAGAGCTAGCGTGAAGATGTTGATGCCACTGCGGCACGCACGTGGAATCGATTCCTGCGCCCATGGTCCACCAAGCCTTCCATCCCTCCGGGGTCGGCAAATTGGTACCAGACTCGTCTGGGAGGATAGCAGCACTGGCTCGATACATCGGAAGGCCACCGCGAGTCATTGTAAAGGCCAGATATGCATTCAATCACCTCCAACGATACTTAATAAAGTCGAATGCATGGCACACCCCTCAGGAATTGATAAACGCCTAGAGCTTTATTATCCTTTTACTCTGCATTGGGAGACTCCCACGTCCAGCGTTGAGGGTGGGGCTTCTGGAATTGCTGTTACCATGGGTGATCATGGTCGCCATGATAAACTCAGATAGCCACTCAACATGTTCGTTTCATTCTAATCCATAGGTCCCAATGTGACGTTCCTCAGACGTTCTTCTTGGTCCGATCTTGGCATTGTGCAGGCTTTTGGCCGAATTGACTCGTAGAATACAACCCGCATAAAGCGAGAACGCATTTACACATGCATGCATGAATGCGCCTAGCAAATACAGAAACTATGTGCCAAATCGGCGCAGCAGAAGCAAGGAGCCCATATACTCTGGATCCACCTACGTCTCAGGGAAGCAAAGGTCGTATTTGGTCCGCGGTCAACCCCCTATCCTCCACCTGGGTACGCGCCACGTAGCCTCTCGACTAACCGGCTCGTGATCCCTCATATGAGGGAGAACCGTGGAAATGTGAGGATAAAAGGGATAATAATCTGTAGTATCACAATCTTAATCGTTTTATTTACTGCTTACTCTTTTTAATTGCGGGGTATTTTGCGAAATATAACTTCAATGATGCCGAGATATTTGCAAAACTCCGGGCCGCAGGTTTCTGCGGTGGGGAACGAACGCGACTATTGTCCTTTCAGAGGAGTAAAGCGTTCACCACCACACTATGCAGGCCCTTCGTTTGCCTGTCCCTCAGCTAGTTCCCGCTGACAGGTGATTGCTGATGGCAGAGATCGATAGAACTACAATAGCGCATTCGTTTCCCACCGCAGACACCTGCAGTCCGGAGTTTCGTAAATATCTCAGCATCATTGAAACCTGTAGTGTTTCCAAACATGCCCTCCTCCAACTGATAGCTGTCCGCTACTCACTATGTAAATCCATAGCCCATTCCACACATTTTCTCAGTGAATTACCATACTATCAGGGCGATAAGGTGTCCTAAGTTGAAGTTGCAGTATGCAAGTATGGTGTTCAGTATGTACCACTAACCGCAACGGACTCGTCAGAAGGTTTTTTGTACATTTCTACGTGCAGAAGTGAGCTTTTCCTGAGCTGCGCCTGCAGTGCAATCTGTGCTGGTCGGGTCTGGTAATGATAGTCTGATAATCTACCTAGTGGTTGTAGAAATGTGGCGAGAAAAACTGTGTGTAGTAAAATAAGCCGCAAAAAAAATTGAGTGATAGGAGGCGATTGAGTCGTATGTGACTCATTTCGTCATCAATCTGTTAACATTGTGCAAAAGGTGTTTAAATCTGTTTGGCAAAGGGAATTGCTAGAAAGCAAGTTTAGCGCTTCCGCGTGCCTTAATTCCGAGCGTTTCTAAATCTTAGCACATTGCCTCCGGGCTAGCATCTTTTCTTTTTTAAATAAAAATTGGTGTATGAAATACTTAAATCACATTCAGTCAAGCGATGCTCTTCGGCGTGAACTGACGAATGAGAGCGCGGATGCTGGAGGAGCCTTGAATATGGTAACGATAATAGAATTCTTACATTGTTAAATGGTACATCGATTAGAGTCCGTCTTCCAATGATGTCGGCCTATTTAGAGCCTTATTTCCCACACTCCTAGCCAACTTTTCCATCATTTCTATCTCGAAAACTAATGCTAACTCTTGCTTAGAATGTATGAAAAAATAAAAGGAGAGGTCGAATGGGATGTCAATAGAAACACTTCCTTCACTTCGCTCGCTAACGCTACATCTCCTTAATGACGTTGATTGCCAAATTTACTGCTTAGTTTTGATCAACGCTAATTCCAGAATTCGCCAGAAAACTTTCCCTGAGTCCTTGTCATGAGTAAAAGTACCACAATACGTATTGAGTGTTCGAGATACTTAAAAGCACCATATTGTTCTTTTTGGATCTCCAGGAAGATATCAACTCTCGTGTCTCTGACCTTCCCATTTTATGCTTGACATCCAGTGGGACCCAATTGCTCAACTCCTTTGTCATCCGGACTGTTGCTAACAGTAAACATCTATTATCTTGAATGCGTGTAGCATGTCTGGCAAATCTGGTTTTCGGCATCTTGATGATATGTATGATATCGTTTCTAATCGTCAGTGTACGGACGAACTTCGCATTCTATTTCTCATCTGAGTGATAGAATAGACTCGCAGCACCACGTTCTCGATAACGTGGACCAATTTTTCATCTGGGTTGCAAAGATGACGTTATTGTCCTAAGCTTCCATGAACGATCTTCCCCACTGATTCGAAGTTTCTTTTTATAGTACCCAGGATCGACTTTCTATTAACCTCGGCATTGAATTATGAACTTTTTATATAAAAGAAAATGTAATAAAGTGCCTCGTTATCATGAGAATACGATCACTCGTATTTTACTCTTTTAGAAACACTGCTTATTCGTGTGTTTGTTCGTCCAATGTTCTGTCAGGTTCTGCGATATTCGCCGATATAGTGCATCTTGATCCTTTGCAACAATGTGTTCTACTCAATCTTTCATTGATGTTGAATCTTGTTTCTGATAAGAAACGTGTAAAAGGCCGAGCTAGCATATTGATGAGGTCCGGTGATAGGTTTTCCAGGTATTCGATTCTATTCTTTCTTGGATCAGATGATCTAAGGTTCCTCATCTAGAAGACAACCCGTAGAACTTCGAAAAAGCGAACAGTCGAGAAGGCAAATTGCGTGAATAGACATGAAGGAAGGTTGCCGTCGCTGCAAAACAAATCAAGGTAGAAATTGTGAATAATCTTCTTCATTGAAGTCCTTATTGCATCGACTTTTGCCTCATAACGTCGGCAGACGGTCATCTTCTGAGATCTCGCACAGTTATTCATGCTAACCTCATGCTAACCTCTCATCTTATTCACTTAAGTCCACAGTGGTTCTCTTCTTTTTTTAAGGTCTACTTTCACCACCTTTCTGTAAGGCTTTGCTATCTCGGAAGTAAGCTCGTATTTACTTGCAGGTATCGGCCCAGGTAGTGATTTCCGAACAGTCGAGATAACTGTCGTGTTCAGTGGTATTCCGTCCATTTCATTCGTCTGTGTGGTCGATCACAGTGGGTTATCAAAAATAGTCAAGCACTCAGACAAATCTTATCTTGCGATGCTTCTTCCCTACTTTTTGCGGTTTTATTCGCTTAAAGTAATGGTATTTCGCAGAGAAACCCGCTTTAATGGGAACGCCAACTCTTCCGCCTTCTCTGGAATCACACTATTTTAGGAGCAATTTGTCTTCGCTACCATAAATAGTGTTTAATATACAGCGTCTTCTAATCTGGACCAGTCCGATGACTTCAAGATTAATTTTTTTAGCAAATATAACTCGCTCGTCAGATAAGTGCGTCGTAACCACAGACCGTTAACATAGTCCTCCATTCATGAAATAGGTGTTCATAGGCAAGCTCATGTTGGTGAGACAACAAGCACCTCTGACGCCCCTATTGTTGGCACATTCCGAGAAACCTTTCTCCGATTTTATGAGTACTTCTATTTTTGGTGTTTTTGGCGATTAACCCTTATGGGCGACTGTCGTGCCCCTCCGAAGTCGATCAGATGGCAAGCGAATATTATTGAAAATTAGCAGGAACAAAGCAGCCAATACCACTAAGAACATAATTAAAGTGAGCGAATGGAGGGTTTTACAGACGATGTACTTTTTCCTTCCAAGTGTTATACGGAATTTCGATACTTACTTACTTAGTAATTAATCTTTTTAATCCTCTTATATGCCACCGCCGTCAATTTTCTTTCACAAACACTAGACAGCGTCCAGTGACCAAATAGTAATATTTTGCTATAGGAGCGGAGTTTCCAAACATTCTGTTTCTGACCTTCTGAATTCGAATATTGCATATACAAGGCAGTGAGAGTTCCCGTACTTATTGCTATGCTGTAGAAGAACGTTGCAGCCGAAAGTAGTAATGAACTTAATCGGAGACGATCTTCGCCAGTGGGAGAACGCACTTCATTTGGCAGCAAAGCCAGGTAAATGTGAGCAGTCGTTAGTTATTTTAAATTGTTTTAAAAAATACAAAACCAAAAAGTGAGCTAACCTTTCCTGTTCTATTTCACCAGGGTTATTCATGTCGAATTCAGAATTGTTCCCAGGCTTTTTAGAAAAACTCTAGTCTTGTCTTTTCCGGGGAGTAACGCGTTCACCACCACACCATGCGTTTTTTTTGAGAGACAGGCGAAACGAAGGTCCCGCATGGTGTCGTGGTGAACGCGTTACTCGCCGGAAAGGACAATAGCGCGTTCGTTCCCCATCCCAGGCTTTTTAGAAAAACTCTAGTCTTGTCTTTTCCGGGGAGTAACGCGTTCACCACCACACCATGCGTTTTTTTTGAGAGACAGGCGAAACGAAGGACCCGCATGGTGTCGTGGTGAACGCGTTACTCGCCGGAAAGGATGATACCGCGTTCGTTCCCCACCGTGGACACCTGCAGTCAGAAGTTTTAAGTTTTGCAAATGTCTCAAAGATCATTGTGGTTGTTTCACAAATAATACCTTGCCGTGAAAACTAGTAAAAGGCAGTAAATGAAAAGTCAACATTCTAGTCTTGTCCTTGGGATGTTAAGAAATACAGAGTGGTTGGTCCATCTGCACATATAAACCTCGGTCTGACTTCTACCCGTTCGCTAACATTGTGCACTGAGGTTGCTGGATTCGTGTCTAGATACAGCCATGAGAATCGAATCTATAGCGGCAAACTATTTGATGAGATAGCTAGCTCACATCATTGCTTGACAAACGCGTCAGATAACATTTTCAAACCCGATTTTCATTCAACCTTAACATTATAGTCAATATCTCTTTGGATTATTAGGCTTGTAGAGGATGATAGTGGCGCGTGTGGAGCAGTGGTCAGAGGCGCCCTGCAACACACACGTGGAATCGATGCTTGCGCCGATGGTCCACCAAGCTTTCCATCCCTCCGAGATCGGTAAAGTGGTACCAGATTTGTCTGAGAGGATAGCGGCACCGGCTTGATACATAAATAGGCCACTGCGAGTTATTGTAAGGGATAGATATGCATTCAATCACCTCCTAACGATGCTTAATGAAGTCGCATGCATGGCATATCCCTCAGTGGTTTTATCTGATTAACGCTGAGTGCTTTATCCTTTTTATCCCTTATTTTTCGAGAATGATTCCTTATCTATGAAAAAACACCTTAGCCAGTAGTCAGTCGATGAAAGTTGGAATGATTTCAAAAGTAGGTCGAAAAATCCTGGTAGGGCATATAATATTGCAGCAATTTCTGGTCGTTCTCTAAACAATCATCCCTATTTCTAATTGATCGAAAACGTCACGAATAAGAAATACGATGACACAAATTGGAATTTCTAGTTGAATTTCAGGAATTTTTACGGTAGCTCGCCGAATAATGGTCCATCCAAAGTTCACAAAATCATATGCATACAACACATTCGTCATCCTGAACAGTATCGGTGTTGAGATGAAAATATTCGACGGACCAGCTGAAATCGTGCAGTGGATACAAAAAAACTTGAAGGTTTTTGTCCAAGAAGACCGAAAGTGTTGTGTTCTTGTGTGCTTGACATTAGAAAAAATTTCTATTTCCTCTAAGAATTTTGCACCAGTGTTAATTCAGAACTACGTTTTCAGATAAACACTGTCCAGCGTTGTCCATTCGAAATGTGGAGGGGTGGTGAAACTTATCTTAAAAAAGAGGTAACCACGTTTCCGGTTATAATAACAAATTCAACGAATTAATTCAAAGTGCTAGTAAATATATTAGAACAGATCATGGCCGTGGTTGAATCGGATAAACTTGGGCTATTAAACCTCTTGCTTGAAAAGTCCAAATGCTCCTCATCCTGACATTTCAATTGTTTCCTTTTTATTCTAATTTTAATTAACCCATTTGTGTCGACAGACACTTGAATTTTTTCCCAACTGTCGTCGACTATCAGGACATCTGACTGGTGCTAGCATACATGAGGCATAGCAACTAAAGGACGGGGTGTATACGAAATTTATTCCGAAGGTAACAAGGTTTTCGGCATTCTTCCTTGGAGGCATTTCTTTCAACTACTTCTGTTTCTTGAGGTTTTCTCCCTAATTTCGAGATCGATCATCACACACACACACACACACACTCTCTCTCTCTCTCTCGCTCTCTCTCTCTACCTCTCTCTATCTCTCTCTCTCGCTTTCGCTCTCGCATCAAGTGGCACAGAACATTATTAGCCAGAATTTATCGTCCAAGCATACTTCATACTTTACGTACAAGATTAAAGAACAAAGGAGAAAGCTCTCGGCGTTGACCTGTCCCTGAGGAACACGCCATGAACTAGAGTTCGTTAAGGATCGATACAGGTTCCTGAATGCATATTTGGCCTACAATGATTCAGTGTGGACAGCTGATGTATCAAGTCAGTGCAGCCATCTCCCTAGACAGGTCCGGTGCCAATTTGCCGAGGGATGGAATGGTCGGTGAACGTCGGGCTCGCCATCGATCCTGTGTTGCAGGGAGCCTCTAACCACTACGCTACGCGCACTGTCTTGTCGATGATTACATCATCGAATTACGGTGAACTTTATGACTTATGATTATGGTTCACATGAAATTGATAAAGGATAAAGGATAAAGCTCTCGGCGTTGATCAATCCCTGAGGGATGCGCCATGCATTCGACTTCATTAAGTATCGTTGGAGGTGAATGAATGCACATCTGGCCTTTACGATGACTCGCGCTGGCCGGCCGATGTATCGAGCCAGTGCTGCTATCCTCCCAAACAAGTCTGGTACCAATTTGCCGACCCCGGAGGGATGGAAGGCTTGGTGGGCCATGGCGCATTTCACGTGCGTGTCGCAGTGGCGCCTCCAACCACTGCGCCACACGCGCCCATATGAAATTGATGAAGATGTTTATTTGGCTAACGTTTCAACCTCGTGTAAGCTCAACAATGTAAACACTTGTAGAAGGTGAGATATTTGCAAAACTCCGGACCACAGGTGTCTGCGGTGGGGAACGAACGCACTATTGTCCTTTCCGGGGAGCAACGCGTTCACCATCATACCATGCGGGTTCTTCGTTTCGCTCGTATCTCAGCTATTTCTATTTGTCCTTTCCGGGGAGCAACGCGTTCACCATCATACCATGCGGGTCCTTCGTTTCGCTCGTATCTCAGCTATTTCTATCAATCAGTGTAGAAGGTAATATTTTTGTCCTACTGAAGAAAGTCTGTAAGTCCACGTATGATACTTCGATCTCGTCTTCTTCATACCTTGATGTTAAAACGTAAATGAAAGGGACTGTTAAAATCGGTATTTGTCCGCATTTCTCCAAGCGGGATCACATCCTCACCTGTTCAAAGGAAACAAATAAGAACGTATTGAGGAGCAGACGGAGACATAAATACTGCATAAACGCAACGGGAAAGAACAAGTACTCTGTTAACGACATAAGTACAGTAAAATATTTCACTTAAAATATGGATTATCATGCTCACCAAATTTACACATCAGGTTGTGATTTTTTTTTTATTATCGTCATAAACAGCGGAATTTATGAAACATACCGAAGTTACCAAGTCTTGGGTTGCAGAAAGCGCGACATTTAGATTACGACAGGCTTCCAGACAGGGAAGGAGCCCGCTAATCGTGAGCTAATAATAGCAAAGTCTAACCAAAGATGTCCGATATTCGCCTGGTCCAGCCATTATCAGGTTTATTTGAGTAAGTTTACGATATAAAACTGCTCCGCAAGTATTCCGTTTCAGATCGCTTTCAAGTCTGGGATATTCGAATCTGAGGCTGTTTTTACTGCAAGTGGTCATTCCGATGTGAGTGGAGCAGTGAAAAAGCTTTTCTATCTGATTTAATACTAAGTTGAGTCTGCATAATGTCTTATATTGCGTGCCATGTTCCAATTCCAATAGTGCGCACATTTAGGGTAAAAGAGAGGAAATGTACGCACGCTTTCACAATGAAAAGCCAAAAATGAGGTACTGCAGTGCTGGTACGTTCTACAGCAATCACCTATATCACCTGTATCAATAGCAGCTCTGCAGCAATAAGTCATAATTAATACTTGAAATTCGAGTAAACCGAGTTCACGAGAAGTCATACGAATTCTTAGACCATTTACATTTAACTGATTGTTTGCTAATCCCAGGATTTACTTTTTTCTAACCTCGGCATTCATCAATAATTCACTGCTTTCTTAATGAGCATTCACCAGATTGTTATTACACTATGTTTTTATTCACAATAGTTTGTTTTCGGCGGTTTCGCCTTCTTCAGAGCCTGGAAAGCTCAAGTTGATAGGTAATATACCTAGGCAAGCGTTTTCATAACCACAGCAGAGAGTTGGACACCCGGATGACCCGTCCTCACTGGTTATGCGGGCCACAGCACAATCTTCATTCCTTCGGAATTTTGCTGGTTTAGACATTGTGGCTTTCTTGAGTCCTCAGATCAGCCAGGCCAAAGTCTTCAGAGGGAGATTTGCCACCATGCGACTAGTTTGATGCTAGAACGGTGGTCAATCCTGGTATTGGTTTACTCCTAGCTGATCTTCCTGATGGGAACTCTAGAATCCTTTTCAGCTTGAGAGATCTTGTTACAGGGATAAATCCCCCGTTGTACTTCTCAGTTCGGCACCCAGAAACACCTTCCAGCCACGATGATGCGGTAAACCGTTGGGAGGGGATAAAAATATCATGGTGAAATTCATTATGTTATCCTCAAATGAAGCAGGAATCTCTATCATAGAGAAGTCTCATGTCGGTTAGTCGTGACGAGACGCATCCCGAGGTGGCGTATAGGATGCCAATCCCGGACCAAAAGCAATCTTTGCTTCTCTGAAACGTAGGCCTCCGGAACAGAGGTTGTATACTTTTTTCAGTTAGTTCAATTTCTTGTACAAAGAGATCATGAAGACTATGCAAAGGCTTACACAGTAAGTGGATGGGAATGGCCGATTCTTGAAACTACATGTATGTCATGCTCTGGGTCAGCGAGGTCGTTAGTTCCCATTGACAAAGCTCCACCCACTGCAGAAGTAATATACAGCTTATAGCTTTCGTCTTCAAGTGCTCGTAGCGTTCGTTGGATCTTCATCCAAGCCCTGAGTTCATCAGTGCCCCAGCCCGAGTGTCCGACTAGCTTCCTTCAGTTGCATCACTTGTTCTCATCTCAATCTCGTTCGTATAAATCCAGTTAACCAAATATCGTCACATATTACATATTATTACTGTACTCTTGTTATTGCTATAAACTGTTATAACCCAAACTCGAGGTTGTCCACGGCAGTTACGGAAAAAAGTCCCGCGTGGCAAATTTATACAAAGTCGAGCATTCCACGTACAGTTGGTGGACAAAAGACAAATCCGACCAAATCCCCAATCCACTGGCCAACTAACACAAATATTATCAAAAAAGAAACCAGAAATTACAATGTTCACCTTTCTATTTGTTGCCTACCACAATTTTCACGGCAGGTTTATATGCGAAATAGAACCACAACGATGCTGAAGATATTTGCAGAACTCCGGACTGCAGGTGTCTACGGTGGTAAACGAACGCGCTATTAACCTTTCCGGGGCAAATACGTTCATCACCACATCATGCGGGCCTTTCTTTTCGCCTATCTCTCAACTAGTCTTCAATCGATCAGTGACATCAGCAATCACCCTTCAACGTGATTGACTTGGGAACCCACATCGGTATTCAGTCAGTTAATCAGTTAATCACAGAAATAAGTAGCTCTAACTTCTCACATAGTCAACACTACATAGTAGTGCTAGCCTGGCAGCAGATACGACTTCGCCAAGCCACGCAACCAAGTACCTTGACCAACTCTCTTGCTTTTTCTGAGGCTGTACACATCAGTAAAGATATTGTTTCTTAATACTTGGCAAACTCTAGCGGAAATAGTTAGTCGAGAAAATCCTTCAGGTTACGCCTGAAGTTCATACCGCATACGTTCCTATATGGTGGCCCCAAAATAAAGTATCAAATGTTGCAAAAGGAATCAAGGTAAGTATAATGAATAAATAACTGGATAGAAAAATGTTGTAATGATAGACGAAAAATTCCCTTAGTAGAGACATCAAGCCATGCAAATCACGAGACAATTTCGCCTTTTGTTAAAACTTAATGCATTTCCAGAGCTCTCTTGATGCAGAACCTCTCTTTTCTCATGGTGGTTTCGGTGACCTCGCCATGGAAGATGCAGAAGTATTATTCAATCTCCTTGGAATGAAGAACAGCTATTAGCTCACATTGGTTCAGTCTCTCAGACATGTAACGCAATCATAGATTCTTGATGAGCACAAGTGAAAAAGGGTACGAATCTGGGCGAAACGTTTGTGCCACATTCTGGGTTTGTGAACAATTTCGCGTCTAGATGTTACAGCTACTACCACGGTCGAAGTTTTGGTTGCCTTTAAAGTTAAAACCTATGCCTATTCATGGTGTTACCTGGTTCTAATCGCCTATAGTTAGTCACGAGATATGACGTTGAAAAAAGAAACTACGAAGAAATTTCAGCCACAAACTAATTGACTTCCGCTACTTGTATAAAATTCGCAGGCAAGTGCTGAGTACAGTAAGAAGTTTACGTCAAACATTCAGCATTTCGACATGGTCACTGTATTTCACACGCCAGATACATCAAATATGTATGTACATCTTCACTTCATCTTTCCCATAAATTTTTCCTCGAATGTTAAGTTACTGTCAAAACGTAGCGATTTATTAACATTGAAATCGAACCGCCAAAACGATAGCACCAATTAATACCTACGACTAGACACCTCACTTCGTGTGAGTGTCGCATTTCATCGAAGCCCAGTTCTTCATTGAACATACCGCGAATCGAAATCAACTCATGCGAGCCAATTTGGCGCGTCCCGCGCATGAGCCCTTTATTAGCAGCAGTCTTCTTGCGAAATATAACTTCAAAGATGCTGAGATATTTCCAAAATTCTTGACCGCAGGTGACTGCGGTGGGGAACGAACGCGCAATAGTCCTTTCTGGGGAGTAACGCGTTCACCACCATACCATGCGGGTCTTTCATTTCACCTGTCTCTCAGCTAGTTCTATCGATCATTTGCCGTCAGCAATAAACCCGTCAGCGGGATTGATCTGGGGAGCCCACATCGGCATTGAACCCAGTTAAGTTATCTCAGCATCATTGAAGTTACATTTCGCAATATACTCTGCCATTAAAAAGAGTAGGCAATAAATAATAAATCATCTTGCTATTTTATCAGTACAAAAAGGAACAAGTCACAAAGGGGACTTACGTGGGAGAGAGATATCTTAGTAACTCTCACTAACAACTGTGGCTTGAAAAAACTCGGCCGGAAAGCGTCTTTTTGTATATCATCACTAACTGTAGAAAATAACTTCTATCTCGACCGACATTTGGTACATCAGTTATCGAGTGAATATAAACAGTACAGCAGAAAACTTTTGTCGCCAAAGCAAAAGACCGCCAAAAATAGGTTGATATCAATTTACGCCGATCGGTCTACATCCCACTTCTGAGCCTAACGTATAAGTGCAAATCAAGTCATCTCGGAATTTACGTGCTAATAAAATAGTCCAAAGCTTTTTCTTCATATAGATTTATACGGTGCAATTAGTTCCAAACATAATAGAGGTTGCTTCAGACAGCGTATGATATTAGAAGCGCCTCCCTTCAATATAGTTAACATCAAATGTCCGTTCACTCTGATCATTTACGACGACAAGAAGAAGATGCCGGTATATTATGGAAGGTCCGTTTTCCAGTGAACTATCACTATTTATAATGAACCATCCATGAGCAACTACCTTGTCATACGTTTAAAAAGTGACACGAAACAAGATCGCTAGTTTTGTTTAGACACTTGGTTCATACGAAAACGTTTGGTCCTATAATCGTACTTGAACTCAACTTTACGAATTAAATCTTCATTGCTACAAAAAACGCATGCGACACGCCTCATATCTATCAAGCGGATCACAACATTTCTCGCATTCAGTTCGTTTCTTTGCACCAGTTATCCACAAAGGTCTTCCAACTTCTTCCGCATGGATTCGGCTACTGCTTGAGGATTTCCTTTCGCTATAAATGTCTTTAAATCCAGACCAAGTAGATTCTCTCTGGAGTCCTAAGGTAGCCGGGCTAACGGGTTCCCAGGAGAAGAACTGAGAATAAGGATTCCTCAGACTAGTCTGCTACCGATTTCCCGACCCCGGAAGGCTAAAGGGCTTGCTGGGCCCGGTGCAGGTCCGACCAGTACCGCACTCGTGATGATCGCCATCAATACAAGTGCACCCATTACCCGTTCCCTGAAGATGTTGACTTCTACGTCCATCAACGATAGTGCACTCGTTTTCGAAGCAAATAACTGCAAAATTCATGAAATAAAATTGCTTGCCCTTAAAGTGCAACTTGGATAAAATATGCGTATATCAAATTCTTCGTATTATTCGCGAAGCTCTCCGAAAAAAGACATTGACTTCTACGTTCGTCGATGACGCTACACTCGTTTTTGCGGCAGGTAAGTGTAAATTTCGTGAGAAAGTGAGCGCAGTCAATGTTTGTCCCAAATGTGCTGATCTACAAGTTACTACAGACTTTTTTAAAAAGAAAAAGATGGGTGGTGGAGATATTGGAAATGCATATGATAGACCTGATGGTCCTCCGATGGAAAACCGTTTCCAGTCGCACTATGTTTAGAACCAGGGCGTTTGCTTGTTGTCGTTCAACCAAACAACCGAGTTTCCGAATAACTATTTGAAGAAAACGTCGTTCACCAGTGATCCTGATGTTGACAATAATTCTGTAGCTATCCGAGGGTATTCAAAAGTGTGTACGAACAGTACTATTGTCCTTGGTGGTGGGACTGGTGCTTCATGTGCACTAAGACGATTACGACAGAAACTATCAGTGAAATCAGTTATTCTGTCAATGAATCGCATAAGGCCAACGCAATTTCAACTTCGAAAAAAAGCATTCTTGTGCAATTGTGGTTTGCAAGTGAATGTTACTACAAAAGTTTTTCAGGATTCTACGTCCGAAAGTTGTTGACCCGAAAACTTCTAATGTTGGAGAAAACGATGAGCACAAACGTCAGCCCAAGAAGTGGTGCAAACTGATGTGAATGTACAGCCTTGCGTTTACACAGGGTAGCAAATGTAATAAAGAGTCCCACTGAATTAATTGAAGAACAAAAGTTAGAGCATTTAAGATTGCCTTAAGTCTATAAATTACACGATTTCTATTCACAGCAACAATACAGATTCTTCTCATGAAAGATACTGGATTACCTGAGAGTCAATGAACTGATGCGTAGACTGAACAAGAAAAGTATACTGACATCTGATACAAATTCGTAAGACCAGGAAACTAAAATCAATTTGAATGAAAAAAACCTTTTGCTTATAAATAACTAGAAAAAAAACCAAAGAAAAAAAAGAAAGGAATAATGACTGAGGAAAAAATAAAGAAAAAGAAAGGGAAGTGAGAACAGCAAGTAAGAAAAAAAGAAAAGAGAGAGACCAATAATTAAGATGTAAAGCGATAGAGTGATAGCACAAACCGAAACGATTTCCCGAAATAAAAATATTTTGCAATTTTCAACACTTTCAGTTCGTCCGTGTTTTTACCAAATAACTAATACAAGTCCAACAAATACGAAACCTATCGTTTTCGCAGAAGATACCGAAAAAAAAGAGCGAGAATGACACCTGTCATTGAAAGTGCAAAGCTATGTCTTGAAAATCTTGGGGAAGAACACCTTGAACTCAGTTGAGACCTCTGAGAAAAATATCTGAAACGTCTTCTTAAAGAATCTTTTTAAAAAAGCTGTACAACAATGAAGATTGCAATGTGAAATATACAGAAGCAATACATACCTTAAACAACTGGAAGCATCTTGACCAAGAACCTCTTTTCCAGAATTTTCACGACACGAAAGTATTGAAAGAGCCTAAAGATCATACTAATGCAGTGTAAAAAGGAATGAGCGGTTATCCGATGAACTTACTTTATTCATTTCTTGAATTTCTTTTATCTCGTTTCGACAGACATAGAAGATACGACAAGGCGATAACTGGTACAACTAGAAAACATCTACATTTTTACTACAAAGTTCTCGCCATAAACCTAAATTTACTGAATGCAGCTCATGTGAGCAAGGTTTAAAGCAGAGAACGGCCCTGCGTGTTATTTCTGTAAATATATCAGCTGTAAGCTAACAATAAATAGGGATATATCTCTGGGCGTTGATCAGTCCCTTAGGGATGCGCCATGTATTCGACTTCATTAAGTATCGTTTGGAGGTGAATGAATGCATATTTGCCCTTTCCACTGATTCGCGGTGGCCTACTGATATATCGAGGCAGTGCCGCTATCCCGATAGACATAGACAAGTCTGGTACCAATTTCCGATCCCAACGAGATGGAGAGCTTGGTGGGCCAGGAGAGCGGTAATCGATCCCATGTGTAATGCAGAGCGCTTGCGACCCTTGCGCTATTTTGCCCCACTGTAAGCTATTGATCCAATAACATCTAAATAACATGGTTTGTTGATATCACAGCATATGATGGTGTAGACGAAATTCCCTAAGGTAAATATTCCACTCCTAATTTGAAACAATGGATCTATAAAAATGAGTTTGAATAACAAAGTGCAGCAAAACGATGCTACATCTAAGTTCACACAGTGAAAGTAACGAACAAAACAAAATTCTCTCTAGACTAACCGCGCAAACTTTGTCTTTGATGACGATTTCAACCAGGAAGCGATCGTTGTCTTCATTTGAGTCGCTACCTACGGCATGAAAATTCAGTTCAACAATATCTGGAGGTAAGGGTGGTAAGAATCCGGATCCTATGCTAAAATCGAATGCTTGACGTATTGTATCACGTTCGTCATCCGACAAAAGGCATCCGACAACCTAAACAAGACTCAATATGAATGATAAAATTTTCTTGCTATAAAAGAAGTGTTTAAAACCTTGCGGTCTGCTCCGACACCAAAAACCCACTGCAGTGGGTAACGCGAATTCAATGCTGCACAAACAGTTGATTGAATAGCCAACGTTGTGAGCTCCTGTAATCGCTCAGGACCCCAAAGAATGGTCCAACTGTTCGCAGACGACTAAATTGACAAACAGGAAGCATACTAAAGAAGAAGAGTAAAAATGAAAGAAATTCTCGTTGCTTACCGTGTATACACTTCCATACGTGAACTTTTTGCGAGGGACGGTCATCAATTTCTCAATCAGTTCCTGGCATTCTACGGAACCAATATTATACTGAATTTAGAAGCCGGTCTTATAAACCATCACCTATTCAAAACCTACATGAGAACCATCTAACACCATAAGCGACTAGACCACGTTCTCTGTGGCCTAGGCGATCTAGGCTTACAACTGCTTCTAAAAATTTCTGTGTTAGTCAAGTTTTCCTATGTTCGATATAGCCTCTATTTTCTTCCATAATATATTTCCTATTTACTACCTATTATTTTTCATGGCAAACTATTTGTCATGCGAAATGAAACCATAGCGATGCTGAGATATTTGCAAAACTCGGACCACATGCCACATTCGAGCACGCGATAACCTCTGCGGAGACTCGCTACTTATCCACTGTACCACCGAAGCCTTTGCTTTGCCTTTCTCAGCAGGTGGCAGCGGACCAATAGAACTTCATTTTCGATTGACTGCTCATTCAGAGTGGACAAGAACACTGAATTTCTCAACTGATTAGTGGGATCAGGCAATTTCAGCAAGTATTCTTATTAGTTTGCTCACAAATTAGAAGTATCAAAATCATCTAGATAACGATTTTCTGTTGCTGTGCAGATAATCGTGCCTATTTTGTTGAAGTTGTAAGATAAGTGTCATCGCCACAAAACTGTATAAATTGTACAACAAATTGTATAACCGTATAGAATTTGCAAATGTTCTGCTATCAAACGTTCAGTGACCCTAGATTCAGATTCAGATACCCGGATCTTAAACTAAAAGCACCATGTATATTTTTTTTTTACTACTAAATTAGACAACGCCCTAACGTTTTACCGTCTCATCGCAGCTGGGAGGTTTTCCTGGGTATCGAGCTATGATGTGCAGCAGGGGATTCATCTTCCAACAGGGTTTTCCAACAAGGAATCCCACGTCTCTATCTGGAAGCCCAGCTAGGAGTAAACCAATACTAGGAGCCACCACTGTGCTGATATCGAACTACGTGTGTGGCAGCAAATCTCCTTCTGGCCATATCTCCACAAGGGCGGCGACTGCCTGTGGTGGTGACGACCTGAGTCAGACTTTGACCTGGCTGACCTCGGGAATCCAGAAAACCACTGTGCCTAAACTAACAAAATCCCGAAAAAATGGAGATTATGCTGAGGCCAGCACAATCAGTGAGGACGGGAAATTCAAGTATCAAAGCAATGAGGCGGCGAATGGAGCAGTGGTAGTGATGACGTTCACCACTACCACGGGTCCAGTATAACGCCACACAGCGTGGGGTGACATTGTTATCAGACATATCTGGGAGACAGAACATTCCTTGCAATCCAGGTGGGAACGCTGTAGCCCGACTCTCAGTGCTCCGGATAGATAGATTCGACTGGCATTCATCGACATCCATACAGAAGACGACAATTGTTAAGCAGCAACCGAACCCACCCCGAACATTACGAAGGCCGCCGTAAACGACAGATACGAAGGAATGAATCGAATGCGCAATTGATCGAACCCGCATAGTAAATGTCAAAACGACCCGTGTAAGATAAAATTTAATAAAAAACATAAACAATGTGGAAGAAAACCACTAAGACTTGCCATCTCACGGAAAACAGGAACGTGACTTGTGCGAATCCTGCGAACACTACTCTACAATACATATAAATGATAAGTATATTTCAAGAAGACCGATAATATTATGCTAAACAAACCCATGGAAGACGACTGAAGTGACCATGCTTTTCACTATCCATGGTGATACGGTTGTTCCCACCATGTAGTGGCAAACGTGTTCTACTGAAAACACCGATACTTCTAATAGTACAGCAATAATTAGCTGTGAAAGAAGCTAAATGAAGAAGCCGTATGGTGTGGTGGTGAACACTTTAGCTCCCGGCAAGGGTAGTAATGGGTTCGATCCCCACGGCAGACCCCTGCGGTTCAAAGTTTTGCAAATATCTTAGCAACATTGTAATATAATGATAACTGAAACTGCATTTCTAAACAACAATTTAAAGAAAAAGACTTTCGAGGGAATGCGGTTACGTGCCAAAAGATATCTATTGCCGAGAGGAACGTGCAAGCATATCATTTCAGGTTTGCTAAAAAACTAAAAAACAAAGAACAGTAGAAACAATAGTATCTAACTATCGAAGAGGAACTGACGAGACAAACCATTTCTAAACAACAATTTAAAGAAAAAGACTTTCGAGGGAATGCGGTTACGTGCCAAAAGATATCTATTGCCGAGAGGAACGTGCAAGCATATCATTTCAGGTTTGCTAAAAAACTAAAAAAGAAAGAACAGTAGAAACAATAGTATCTCGAAGAGGAACTGACGAGACAAACATTTCTTCACCAGAAATGTCGATATCGTTCAGAATGTCATTCAGGCTCCGTCCAGTTCTCCTTCCAGATTTTGAAGAAACAGAAAATGAATTCGCATCTGCAAACGGAAAAGAATGATAGAAAATCATGATTTAACACTAAAACGGAACGTTATGAAAAGAAAAACTGGTGAATTGGCATTGCTCTACCTGGACAAATCCCCAGAGGAGCGAATGCAGAGTGAGCGCTACTTTCTGCGCTAACAGCAGCTCCTGATTCAGCGACAACACTGTGATGTGAACCTAGCGGAGGAAGCTCGTCCTTATCCTTTATGAAAAACAATCACGACACTAAGCCACAACGCAATGCTTGACGTTGAGGAGCTCAAGTAACACGTATCGAAAGCACCCAGTGCAATTACAAATGAAGCATAAAATGCTACGATTGAAGCTGAATGCAAACCACAGAGAATGCTGATGAAACCTGAACGTAACGCACAGCAAATGTTTAACTCTATTCACAACAGACGCAAGTCTAAGAAGGAATACTTACGGATGTCTGGAGCACGTTGTCCGGGAGTACGTCATCGAACAAATGCGCTGAAAAGAAGAAGTCGTTGAATCGAAGATTCACATTCTAGAAAGATATAATAGTGCAAGGCACAAACCGACAGTGTTGGAGGTGACCTTATCCATAGAGTATGTGGGAAATCGGGAAGTTCTCGGACAGAATACCTGTGAGCAGAAATCTTAAGAAATGCCCTGAGCATCCGCTTACACCTGATGATTAATCCTAAATGTAAATCCCACGACCGACTTTTTATTAACCCTTGCATTGATCGAACAACTCTCAATATTCTTGTTGAGCAAACATGAGGTGTTACTTTATTCCTTTATTTACGAACAAGCTGACGTTTGGGCGAATTTTGCCTTCTTCAGAGTCTGGAAAGGTCAAGTTGACAGCAGTCTACCCACCACCTCCATAACCTAACAGAAAAAATGCTAAACGAAGATTTCAATGTTTCTAAGTGTAAACCCATTCCAAGTTGCAGAGACCTTGCACTAAGAGAAAAATACGGGTAGGGTATTTAAACGAAATTTCTGATAAAATACCATAAAGGTCGACATAAGAAAAATCAAAGCAAAGGATAAAGCTCTCGGCATTGATCAATCCTTTGGGATGCGCCATGAATCCGACTTCATTAAGCATCGTTTGAAGGTGACTGAAGGCATATCTGACCTTTACAATGGCTCGTGGTGGCCTACTGATGTATCGAGTCAGTACTGCTATGTACCCAGACAAGTCTGGTACCAATTCGCTAAACCTGGAAGGATGGAAGGATTGGTGGGCCATGGGAGCGGGGATCGACTCCACGTGTGTTGTAGAGCCTGTCCACCCACTGCGCGATACGCGCCCATAATGGTTGACATAGCCCATGAAATTGAAAACAGAGTTTGTGCACAAACTGAGTAAACAATGGAGTAAACAACGAGATTTCAGAAGGAGCAGAAGAACACACCTAGGCACTACTTTCTAGCTACCGTATCTCGCAGCCGTGTGTGATACCAGTACTGACGGCAATTAGGATATGCTGTAGCACTTCTGACCACGCCCACTCCTCTGAATTCATTCCTTTATGACCAGTTCTTTTATCGCACAAACGAATCCTTTTGCAATAGCTTTTGCCTTAAATCATTGTCTCCCTCACTATAAACGTTTTAGACCATGTACACTGGGAAAACTCATCTTCTGCGCATTTTTCTTCAACATTCTCGTGACGATTGTTTACTCGTTCAACTGACAGAGTAACACAGACCCTACTGTCAAATAAAGATCTGTTGTGATATTGCAACAGCAGAACTGCAAAACTTTGGTCCTGCAACGATTTCCTACCTATTGTATGAATGGAGTGGTACACAAGTTTGTAGCATGTGTGAACGTGGTTTCTCTACACATTGTTCCCAAATCAGCCAGCGTTCTTTTCATTTGGGTGATTTGTTTCGGTATCTAATATACTTACCTATTTAAGAAATCAATGTACACTATAAGCTCGCAAGATGTTCTATTACAAATCCTCAATCCTCTAGAAGCTTTTGGACACCCACCGACTTGTGTGGCGAGGAAGAGAGCGATTCTTAACCTCGTTTTCGACTTCAGGTTCGCATGTGAGAATGCTGAGTTCCTGGAAAATGGGCTGATAAACGTAAACGTGCTTGAGGGAACATCTTGCGTCTCGGACATTTTCGTTGTACGTGGGTGGCCGTTTTCGAAATTGGAGACGTGAATGAATGTAGTTACTCTGGTGTTTTTCAAAAAGTTCGTAAGGAAAACGTTCCTTCAGGGGCCCACCAACAGCACAGCAGGCCGTCCTTCGTTCGTCATGTTTTGGCTTCAGAGATAGCAGTTTTCCAAAAGGTGCGACCTAAGTGCATGATTCACATGAAGAACTCAGTTTTGATAAGATTTCGTTTGAAAGCTGTTTTATGAGGTTGGAAAAAATGAGCAGTTGCTCACTTGCTATGGGCTATTGATGTCTTTTTAATTATGGGGTGTACAAATGCAGGTAATTTTTCGTTAGCCGATTTTGCCTATGTGTCAAATTATTGTTGAAGTTTGAGTTGGAGTATAAATGGATAGTTGCCATTTGGGCTTAAAGTAACACTAGGCTGCATTTTCGGCAACCATGCAGTGTGATGGGGCGCGTGCGGCGCAGTGGTCGGAGGTGCCCTGCAATATACATGGGATCGATTCCTACTACTCTCGCCAACCATGCTTTCCATCCATCAAAGGTCGACAAATTGGTGCCCGACTTGTCTGGAAGGATAGTAGCACTGACTCGATACATCGGTAGGCTACCGCGAGTGATTGTAAAGACCAGATATGTATTCAATTACCTCCAAACGATGCTTAATGAAGTCGAGTGCATGGCGTATCCCTAAGAGTCATGTGAGTCCTACTAGGTGGTGAACGATTTGGCATCGATTCGAATAGATCGCCTTCATCAAGCAGGACGAAGGACAAAGCGTCCGGCGCAAGTCGATCCTTGACCGATCCGCCGTGCATCTCTCAATCCATTCGCTATCACAAAGGTTACTGATTGTATATCTGACCTATACAGTGATTTGCAAAGCCGGCGGATGTTCCAAGTCAATAGTGCTTCTAAGCAGCTGTGGTGTCAACTTGTCGACTTTGGAACTATGGAGGGCTCGATTTGTCGAGAGAATGAGATGAAGCCAAGCACCACGTGCGTACTGCACTGCACTTTTAACCATTGTGTTGCACGCTCAGCCGAGTGAAGAGTCATTAGGAATTGCCAACTACATAGCAATGACCCATTCTGAAAGCAGCAGATCTTTTGCTGATCTACAAGAGTCGATGAGTGCCTGTATCGTTGACCTGGTAACATGCTGACACGGTTGTTTCAAGACTTCGAAGATGAACGCCCTGAATCAACAGCAAAGAAGCCGTAGACGAGCTGAACGGTTGCGATACAGCTCTTTCATCAATCCATCGTTTTGAAGCAGTATCTGAATGTTACAACACTGATTTCAGGAAAAGTCTCTGTGGCTTCGGAGAACGAGTCGAGATAGGAATCCACAAAATAGGATAATTGTATCGCTTATTTTGGAATCGACGTTGAAACTCTACATCTATCGTCCAGCGAATATCGATAACAACAACTTGGAGAAGAAACTGCAGAAGATTGGCAGCATCATAAGCCATGGCTACATTCGTGCTCCTCAAAGATGCCATCGAACAACTTACAAACCGGGAACTCCATGATTACTTTTTCGCTTCAACAGTTTCTCTTTTGTTTTCTCGTGCAGCTAGGATTAATTTCAACACCTCAATTATGACTGTGATTCCCTGCAAAGTCGCAAAGCGCCAGCAATTTCCTGAAACACACTTGGGTCACCCAACGTCGAATAGAACTTCTTACTTCAGTCCTCCTACAGTTATCCTGTCTTTGAGATTCAGTTGAATGTGTAGATCTAAAGCAAGGCGTGACCGGATCGCTCTCTGGATCTGTTCAGAAACCATGTCCTACCTGCTTAGGGTCTTAGCGCCGTTGATGACAGTACGATTCGTAGCTATAGTCGATCAAACGACTGACCTACGACCGGGCGGGAATCGGTACCGTCTGGGGCAAGGGTCGCCGTGCAATTCCGTCTTCCTACCCGCGTACTCACTTCGATGCCGTTTTCAGCTTTTTTCTTGCTAACTAGCCTATCCGTTATACAGGTACGACACCTTTAGTTCTCATACGTCCGTTTGCCACCTTGTGTTTCATGAACTTAGGTGCTAGGTACAGCTGCTTTCCCGTGACCGAATCGGTATTCGATTTCAGTGTTCAGAATGATAACAGCTACAGTAACTGTATGCATTGTAGTGCTCAGTACTAATATGTACGGAGAACGTCTCTTCTGTTCAGATATGTTTGAGTTCTATACCGAACGCGAATTGATTCTCATTCTCTGTGTCATCATTTAGTTAGCCGCACAAAGGTTTCTTCGTGTAATTTTTCTATTCAATGTATTGCTTAAACGGGCGTGTGAAGTAGTGGTCGGAGGCCTCCTGCAATGCACATGGGATCGATTCCCCACTCCTGGCCCACCATGTCTTTCATCCCTCCGTGGCGGCAAATTGGCACCAGACTTGCCTGGGAGGATAGCAGCACTGGCTCGATACATCGCTAGGCCACAGGGAGTCATTATAAAGGACAGATATGCATTTATTCTCCTCCAACGATGTTTAATGAAGTCGAATGACATGGCGCATCCCTCAGGGATTGTTCAACATCGAGAGCTTTTATCTGACTTTTAATGTATTACTTATCAAACGCGGACCTGTGTACTAGGTACTGGTTTGTGGGAGTCAATCTCTACACGTAATAGTTTGGAACGTAATCACGCGACGGAAGAACCGCAAAATGTTGTTGATAGGAAAACAGTGAGAATCGGCAGCGATGTCCTGCAGCAACTGGTTGCGCTTTTGTGCCCGGATCACCACAAGGTCTGTTACGGTAATGTGTGATCCTCACCAGGCAAATCCGGCTGACATGAGTTGGTTTCAATTTACAGTGCGCTCAGTGAATAACTAGGCATCGGTCGGACGCGACGGGCACATGAAATTAGGTATGGTGGTGTTCATAATAGAATCTAATATGTAAATGAGTAAGTGCAGTGGCGCAATAATTCCTGTAACACTAATTGTAACAAATTATATGGATATTCGCCGAGTAAGTGTCTGATATACTGTCTGCCCATACGCAGGTCATGAGCGGGAGCAACGCAGTGGTTAGAGGTGGCCCGCATTGCACACGTGATCCTTTGTACTTCACGTCCTGGGGTCACTGGGCCTTCCGTCCTGGCTGAGTCGGCAAATTGGTAGCAAACTAATCCAGGAAGGTAGCAGCAATGACACGATGCATCGTGCAGTAATTCCCAGGTCCGACTGTTTATTTTGAGCAGGCACGGTGCTGTCAATAATAAGATTTATTGAATAATGGCTGAGCTTTCGGCGGTTTCACCTTGTTCGGTATCTGGAAAGGTCAAATTGACATGCAGTCCACTCAGGCAAACACGTTCATAATCTCAGCGGAAAAAACTGTAAATAAGTTTTCATTCGCAGTGTAAGCAGCTTCTTTTGAAAACTCACGTTTTTATTCTTTATAAGCCTTATTGATGAGGACATGCCACAGTGTCTTACATAGGTGAAGAATGTGGCTAGGTCAGATCGAAAATTAGTTGAGTTATGGAAAGAGGTTGCGTCTGACTAAAGGAACCCGTCACTTCGGTTCATATTTCGATTTTCGGTATTTATCTAAAATACCCCAAAAGTCTTGGACGAAGAAGATTTTGTTTTCTGTGTAAGGATAGCAGCTTTTACCTCAAGATTTTTTGTCTCATCCTTGCGTTGTGTGCGTACCTAATGGAGTGTTTAATATAACCTTATTTTTCACATGTAAATACTGTTTTCTGTAGATGCAGAGTGACGCATTCATCTCCACATGCTTTACATTTTATCAGGTACACCGCACCTGAACTCATTGCCTGTCATTGCCTCTCCCTTTATGGAAAATTATGGAATTGTGTTTTGTGCATTGGCAATCATACAAACGATTACGAACTATAGCGCGTCTTAGAGTGTTCGGTGGTATTTCAATCGTTGCTACCGAGTTGTATCATTCAACCCTTTTTGAGCAATGTTTTATAGGTGTACTTATTTTGTCAGAAACGAAGGGCAGGGTAAAAAGGACCTTATTCTCGCTATGCTTATCGTTTAAGGGCGTAAAGCGTATGGGGACAAATACATTGGCTAAGCGGGTAGGCCACTCTGCACGTGTATAATTGAGCATTTAGCAAAGTTAAATTCGAACATAACACTCCACTAGGTGCGCATGAGGTCAAAAGACATAATGAACGAAGTTCGAAGAAAAAATGCCTATCCTCGCAGCACAGGAGTCAAAAACGTCAGCGTGCAAAACTTTTGTAGCGTTTTAGATCACTTCCGACCGAGAGTCTAAAGGTGAACTGATGTGAGTGGTGCCTCCTCATTAGGCATGACCTGTCTCCATAACAAGCAAATTTTTTGACTTGAGCTAAGCACATTCCTTACCCACGTAAGCCTCTGTGGGGCTCGTCTCTGTCAATAATTGGAAGACTTGTAAAGAACAAAATGGTCAATTTTTGAAGAAGCTGTTTACTATGCGGATGAAATTTATTGAGTTTTTTTTCCGTTGAGATTGTAAAAGTGCTTGGCTAAGTAGATTGCGACTCCTTTGACCCTTGCAAGACGATGTAGGGGTGTAAATCTTGTTAATGACGGCCTCATGTCTGCTCAAGAAAAAACACTGACTTGGTGCAACAGCAGGTCACCTCAAGTCATTGTAAAGATGATATGCATCCACTTATCTTTAAAGATGCACTTGAACTAGTAGAGAAGAACATTGCGCTTTATCATACCTTCTTTAGGATATTATTGCACAGTTCTGTACCTACATAGAGTTCTTACAGGCTCTTCCATTAATGTGCAATAATTCTACACAGTTTGATTGTCGAACACGCGCTGATCCACAAGGTTGTATTCCTCTCGAATGGCTCTGTGACGGTCTTAAGGACTGCAAGAATGGACTGGTGATAACTTTCTAGATTTTTTCTTCGCTTATTCATGAGGTTAACTATCCGCTTTAATCATATTTTGCGCTTCATTACTTAAAGCAATGCTTTAATGAGTACTCAACCGGAGTCTAGTAACATTAGCAGTTGCTTTGGGTGGTAGGCACGACGAGTCTTCTATAAATTATTTACACAATTGCCATAAAGGTTGATATAGAGCGTTGTACTGTGCAACTACCACTAAGGATACGTGTGCAGAACAAAAAACTTGCTCCTTTGTTCGGAAAAGTTTTATATCCAGGATGAGTCTCATTGTTCGTATCTCCACTCATGTCCTGAAGGAAACTTTATATGTCGATCCGGCGACTGCGTGTCAGGCCGCTACAAATGCGATGGTGAGGCCGACTGTCCAGGAGGAGAAGACGAGAGTGGATGCAAGAACCACGAGACGTTTCTGCCAGGGGCAAGGTGAGATGTCCTAATACGTTTTGAGTACCTTGAGGTACACTACCTCATGGGCAGCTGTTGTGCTGACGTTTTGTCTGCCTCGATAACAGACAATATTCGTCTCATAATCGAGTAGAAAACAACTGTTTCGAAGTGCTCTTGATGCGGAAATTGTGCAGTTAATATGTTTTATTCTCAAAGACTTCCATTCCACCTTACGCTTAGGTTGTCTCCGAGAAATATCTCGAAAACTGAAAGTTGCAGTGTTGTTTCCGATTGTCCTGAGCATATGTTCCGCTGCAAACATGGGCCATGTATCGCTCGGGCCTACATTTGCGATGGAGAAGTGGTACGCATTTATACATTTTGGAACATAAGTCGGGTTAATCGTGAGCTTATACGCTCTATCAAAAAGTAAAAAACTTTTGAAGTTATGTGCAAATAATAATGCTGAAAACGGTTGCTTTTGCACTTATTTGAATTGGACGATCGTTAGTATGTGATTAAGCTTCCCTTCATTTTTGAGATTGGTGGTTATTCCACATTTTTTGTCATAAAAATCCACAATACAGTATTTTTGGCCTTAGCTTCAAAATAACTGATTTCGAATTGTCGAGTAGGTTCCCTGTGTATTTGTAATTGAATTCGGAAAACTTTTGAAAGCTTGCAGGACTGTCCACTGAGGGAGGATGAGCACAACTGCACAGGATCTTCCACTAACACTACTGTGAAAGTAACATCTTGCGATGCTGGGATGGTCCTTTGTGCTGATCATACGGCCTGTTTCCCAAAGCATTGGGTATGTGACGGAGCAAGGTCAGTGTAGCACTTCTCCCATGGACCGAGAATGTTGTTTGAAACGGGATTTTGTCACCAAAAATTTTCGAACAATTTTATCGGTCACTGGAAAACCGCGTACGTGAGAAACATAGCCATTACAACACCACAATGTTCGCTATCTTGTTTAACCTTGATTTCTATTGTTGGTACTTCAAGTATTAATAGTGATAGAACATGAAGATGTCCATAAGAAGACTAGAAGTGGATCATCCTCTTTTTTCTAAAAAAAAATTTGCTGATTTCAACTAGCACTTGAGAGCAACTTTGAGGTTCACGATGTATCTGTCCACATGGATCTGTGCTTAATGCGGATGAGTTCTCATGCACACCAAAGGATGAGTGCTTGACAACCGAAGGAAAACAGTGTGAGCACTACTGCGAGGATCTGCACAACTCGTTCGTGATTCCACTATTTAATATAGGAAGGCTTCCTATCCACCGAATTTCGTTGAAGTTTAGCTAAAGCTGGAATTAGTAATAATTGATTTGCAAACCAGCTAGTACCTGAATATATTATATATAATGATATAATGGAGCCTGAATGTGTTTCTTTCTGTGATAGCTTTCGTCGCAATCCCATCACAACAACATTTTGACGATTATCCATACACATGATTTCATGTTGCCTCAGATTTTTTTTCAGATACCAGTGTACATGTGCGCCTGGTTACCGGCTTGGTGATGATAGACATAGCTGTCGACTGGAACGTGATAATGAGGGCAAGCTGTTTATCGCTATGGGACATGAGGTATCTTCAAGGCTTTTAAGTTTTATATTTCCATGTCTTACAACGTATGTAAAAATCAAGTCGTTATCCTTAACTGAGATTTTTAAATTTATCGTTTTCTTTCTCATCAATACGAACAGGATACGTTTACTTCCATACAATAACGCACATACAACACAATCGTAGCTGACGTTTCGGCAGAATCGCCTTCTTCAGAGCCGCTTTTTTCACCTGTCTTCCACCGAGGAAGAACAGCCGCTCAGAGTCGTATGTGTTTGACGACTCATAGAATAGAATTGACAATAGAAAGTCGATTCTGGGAACTATTATGAGATATTCTATTGTCGTAAGCTAACATATGGAAGGGAAATCTACACAAGTATCTGCATAGGTCCGCGCAATGCCGCTGTTCGAGTCACGTTCATCTCGAGACGGCTATGAGACAGTTCAGTCACTCGGCTCACATGGCGTTGTTCAGTCCATCGACTTTCTCGTAAACCGACAGTTGATCTATATGACTATTTCGGGATCTGATCACCAGGGAGAAGTGGTAAGCTCATCATTTTCTAGAAATGATCGTGTAAGTGAAGTACTGAGGAAGAAATTGTCGGCAGAAATTTGATAGAAACAAAACCAATTCGCGGAGTGTAAACTAAAAATCGACCAGTTTCTATCCATAATTCTTAATACTGTTAATAATAGCTTCAAAACTCTTGTATTTCCATCGGCACTACTTTCATCTTCAATTAACGCCGTTGTTACATTGGCGATTGCTTTCAATGCCTATGTGGTCGCAAGCAATTATGCTTTTCGTCTCCAGCAGAATCTACCTTAGTATTGAATCCTGCTTTCTTATCCTATGACGATGAAACTCTGAATTTTTGGAGCCATAAGGACATTTTGTTTTTCTTTCTACGGCTATCTGAGGCGGGGAATAGAAAGAAGGGACACAATCCCTCCTAGAAGACTCAATAACATCTCGGAATACGACATCAGTGTTGGTGATTTTCGTCTCTGCGCTTAAAATCCTTACCTTTAAAGCGATAGAATGCGTCTGCCCCTCAGAGCAAATATATAGGCAAGTACAAATACAATCGTTTTTGTGCAGCATTCAACTTCCTATCTACCCATTGAGAACGCGTTACTCACCCTTGGCATTTCTTAGTGATTCGAAGACCCTCAAAATAAGCACGACCTTGAACGTGCTGAACACCAATGGTACTACTTCCGCGATGACGCTTAATCTCAGGTTCGTTGCGAACTGGACAGTCCCTAATTTTAAGCTTTTATGGATTTCCTTGTTTTTCTTTTTTTTAATAAATTTTTTTCAATAACTATAGGACTTCGTGGGTAGTGAACATGAATGAATTGTAGAAAAAACTTTACCCTATCGTTCTACGGGTATGAATGATATTTCTGATAAAAGGATAACGGATAAAGCTCTCGGCGTTGATCAATCCCTGAGGGATGAGCCATGCATTCGACTTCATTGAGCTTTGTTTGGAGGTCATTGAATGCATATCTGGCCTTTACAATGACTCGCGGTGACCTGTCGATGTCTCGGGCCAGTGCTTCTACCCTCCCAGATAAGTCTGGTACCAATTTGCCGACCCCGGAAAGATGGAAGGCTTGGTGGGCCATGGGCGCAGGGATTGATTCCACGTGCGTGTCGCAGTGGCGGTTCCAACCACTGCTCCAGACGCGCCCGATATTTGTGATAGGCACCCAAATCTTTAGTTACGAACTCGTTCGAAAAGCGGTTTTCTGTATATATATATGTATATATATATATATATATATATTCCTTAGTGAAAAATAGACCTCCCCCTACCCAGCGAACACCCCTGAAGGTACAGTTGTGTATGAAATGGCAGTCATTACCGGGTATTCGCATACTGATCAAGCGAAGAGACAAACTAGAAAATGTAACTAGAAAATTCCTGAGCAAGTTTTAGGCAATTTCCATTAATGGGCTTCTGCGTGTGGTTCGAGAAAATATTATTGGCATTGGACAGGTCGCAGTCGACTGGATTGGCGGAAACTTTTACTTTACTCAGCGGTGTGAGTTTTCCAAAAAGTTTCCTGACTTGACTGTTCAGCATTAATTCCATATAGACTATAGAAGGTAACACAAAATATTAAAGTCGTCCGAACAATTTTTTGTCGTAGATTACTTCTGGAACAGATGTATGTTGACAAGTTGTTTTTCTGTTCCGACATTTCTAATGCGACCACCTCTTTTTTGAGATCCATCTCGAACTCCCGGAATAAGTGTTTGCTCCCAGGATGGCTTTTTCTGTCGGAGGATTATCAAGGGACAAATAAGTTCTATTCCCCGCGATTCTGGAAGAAGGCAGTATTACCGAGGTCGGTTGGTAGGGGCTTTTTGAAGGAGTTCTGTATCTACCATTGAACGAAGGCATGCATCCCATTTTTTCTCGCTTAGCATTTTGTTACAAGATGTGCGCTTGCTAAGCAATCGATTGAATAGGAAAGTTATCGCGAAAAGAAGATATTTGAGCGGAAAAAGAAACAACTGTGAACTGTTAAATAATCGTTTTATAGGAATCGCCTTACATCCCCAACGAGGTACTATGGTTTGGATCGAGTCATTTAATCGTCATAGGATCATGATGGCTGATATGGATGGAGAAAACGTAAATGATTGTGCAGTAATTAATTCGGCCACTCCCACGAATTTGATTAACCTTTTATTAGTAGATCAAGAGATTTAAAGTTTTGAGAAATGCTATGCAGACGTAGGCAATGGTCCTCAATCCCATCCATTTTCGGTCTCTGTGCCGTCTATGCCAAAGATTGCTCGCCTTTCTATCCACTGTAGGTTTAAATTCTTCCTTCTAGGTTCGGGTGCTGGTGGGGAATAAACTAGACTATCCGACTGGTATTTCTATTGATCTCATTCGAGGCGATGTGTACTTTGGAGACGTTGAACGGGAAATGATTGAGCGCGTTAATATGGACACCCGAGAAAGGTTCCCATTTTGTCCTTCTTAGGTACTGAGGTGTACTTCAACGCTATTTCACCAGCAGAAGTCTTCCATTACGTCATGAATAAAACGTCGAACTCTCCAATGTTTTCTTGTAGGATATCTTCGAATTTTAGGACCGTTGTTTTAACAAAGGGTGTGCATCATCCCTACGACTTAAAGTATTTCAATGGCTTTTTGTACTGGAGCGACTGGTAAGTTCGTCTGAAGAAGATATTCCTTTCAAAATTACTTAGTTCAATTGAGGGCTTCGTCATCATTAAAAGTGGCCGAATTGCGCCTTCACCACGGATCAGCGTATCTCATACACTCGTTCGCTGGTTTGCCGTACGGTCTTGCTATCAATCACTCAATATATCAGGTACACATTACGAGTGAGATAGCAAATAAAAGGAACTGATTGAAAATTACCTCGGTAGTCAAACAATGCTGAAATGTTTTAGATCCACTAGGAAAAGTGCTTCTGAAAAATCCGATGAAGCAACAATCTGAGAAAAATGTGTTTATCCCCTCGTTTTATCTAAACCTATGCTATGAATGATCAAATGATCAGTCTACCCTACCTCCATGAGCAAGTCCGATGCAACTTTTTCAGACTTCTCAAATTATAGCAGTAATACTATTTCATAAGTTCCTAAATATCAACATGTAATAGAAAGACAAAGTAATAGATTCAACAGTGGAAAAATTTCAAAATTTAGCCAGCTACATCTTCCATTCCGTGTGCTTTGAACGACTGTCAGTGGATGTGTGTGTCGATCCCGGATATCGAAGGTAACCTGGAGGCGAAGTGTCTCTGTCCAGATGGCTATGATCGTTCTGCAAACGGTGACTGTCTGCCTCTCAGCGACTCAACTACAACGGATCCTGATGGGTCGTCACTCAAAGACGAAGACCTGGTATGTGGTCATGTCATAGTAATATTACTACGTTCTAAATTAAATAACACATATATTGTAGAGTTATGGATAAGTACTACGTCAGTACTGCTCCCGTTTGTCGTTTGGAAAGTCAACAAAAAAACAGGCAGTAGTTTAAACACTTTCTAATGTTCCCTTATTGCAGGATTTGTCGCACGTCGGTGTTGCATGGATGAAAGAGCGTTGTGATGACGGAGATGGTTGCCTTAATGGCGGACACTGTGAGGATATTAAGAATGAATATGGCCGAGTGACGAAGATAGTCTGCAAGTTTGTGCATTTTTGTCGAGAAGCAGGCTCTTATTTTCCACTTTTCGTTCCACCTTCCAATATTCGTTATGTCATTCCTATTCAGATGTGAGTCTCCATATGAAGGGTACCGATGTGAACGTTTGAATCCAATCAAGGAACGAGCAGAGCAGTTGTCTGGTTCATCACGACCACATTGGTTGGCTCTATTCGTCACATTTATGCTTCTGATTCTACTGGTCCTTATCCTCATCTTTGCATATCGCCACATCGATCTGGTCAGGTAAGCGAAAATACTTTGTTTCGAAATCAATGGCGGATATGAACGTGTATTTTAAAGTGACATATCTGGGCTCAAAATAAACTTCATTCATTGAGATAAGAAACTACAAGAAGTTGTCGAGCGCTTGAAGTGTAGTCCTGCTTCAATGCTTCTAGCATCGGTATTGCGACCTGTGGCTGCGCGTTATCGAAAAAAAGGATTAGTCCTTTTCTGCTCACAAATGAGAGGCGCAGAGGTCGAAGTTCCTAGGACATTTCGTCGACTTGCTGCATGTACTTCGTTGCCACGATCGTTTCATTCGAATTCAAAAAACTGCGATGGATTAAACCAGCAGCAAACCAAACGGTCAGTATGACGTCCTTTTGGTGCAATTTCGGCCTAGGGAAGTGCTATAAACCTTCACCGCGGTCCAATCACTGAGCCGAACGTCGCCGGTTGTCGTAGAGGATCATTTCTCGTCGGATGTGACAACACAGTTGAAAAACAGTTTTTTATGTTTGAGAACATGAAACTCTGTCGCTACTTCAGAACGGTCATCCCCTTGGTGGGTAACCTACCTCATTTTCAAGGGCGAGTTAGCCAATGACGAAATTTTTTCGAACCGTCGCTGCCTTGCGCATTCGTTAACGCTTCCTTGGGCACACACCACAACTTTTTCTAGCGATGCAACCGAATTCGTGAAAGTAAACTGATCTTTGCAATGGTATATAGCAGCACTGCATTGGAGAAAAAAAGCTTATGCTAAGACATAGAGGATAGCTAAAGTAAAAGGCTCTCGGCGTTGATCAATCCCTGAGGGATGCGCCATGCATGACTTCACCAAGCATTGTTATAGGCGATAGTATCGAGTCACAGCTGCTATCCTCAGGTCTGGTAACAGTTTGCCGATCCCGTAGAGATGGAAGGCATAGTGAGGCTGGGACGCGGAACCGAACTCATGTATATTACACATCACATCTAACCACTGCGCAACACGTGTTCTCGTTAAAACGTGTAGAAGAATAGAATTACAGACCAGACAGTGAATTTTCAATAATCTAACGTAATTTCACTGGGAAAGCCAGAAAGCATATGCATTCCTGGTCTTCTTGGCTTGGTGCTATAAAGTGGCTCTTTCTAGCAAAGCATCACAAACCGTAACTTCGTTGGTAGAACGAAGAGTGAGGCGGATTCCAAGCTCTCTGCCACAAGTTCGGCACTTCATCGAATCCATGAAAACATGGGTGTCTTCGAAACTGACCACCGCGTAGGCTTCTCTTCCTTACATTTTTGAGGATGAGTTAATGGTATTTTGTATTATAGATCAGAACGCTCCAGCTCTAGCATTTTTCGTACGGAATTCAGCAATCCGTTGTTTTCCGATGATCCCTGCAATTCATTAGAGGAGCCGCGAAATGAGGTGGGCTGCATAATTATTTGAGCGGATTTTCTACTTTCTATTAGTGAATTAGCTATTCTACAAGTCATTGGCGAACGTAACTACGTTTCCGTTGAAGTTCATGGGCACACTTCTAAGCAAGAAGTGGGAAAATGATTGTCTATCTAATTGTCCGTGCTTTTTCAGTTAGCATACAGCAACCCGATGTTCGACGATGATACTCATGCGGCTCCTTTCTCTGGCATCAATGTTACATATACTAATAAATTTGCTTCTTAATAAGTAACCCAAACTACTTGCTCTGTTACTTAAAACATCCTCTCAGCTGTGATATTTATAATCGCCGGTTTTATTTAGTTTGAAAGACGTATAAGATAAATCTATATTCTTTACGGTGGTAATGTCCACCCTACCAAGAGAAAACAAAGTATGTAATAGAAGTAACAGTAGTAAGATGTTATAGACCGTAATGAATTCGTTCTTCTATTCTGCTCAACCCTGGCAAATGTCGCACACGTCCAGCGAATTGAAAGCTCAGAACGCTGCACTGTTAAAACTGATTAAACTCAAAGCACTAGGAACTATGGCAGAAAAAATCGGTGAGATTGGCAAAATGAGATGTTGCGAACCTTAACAGTGTTAGATATGCATTAATGGCGTCACACATCCGTCCGCTTTCTAAACATAGACACGTTGAACACGTTAAGTACATGCCCTTTGCTACGAAATTTTTGTATTGATTCAATACAAAGCTTCTTCACTGCAGATGTACTAAACGTCAGTGGGAAAAAGCCACACATGTCTTAACATGTTTTATGTATCTAAATTTAATAAAAAGAAGTTTCTGGGCCAAATTTTCTTCTCTCATTAGCCCTCCAGCTGCATGCGGCGTAGTACTACCACCACGAAGTCACAACGCAAACATAATTTAGGCAACCTTGTGAATATGTTTGCCAAATATTAGTTAATTTCAGTTAGCTTAAATTTAAATAAAACTTTTTAAGTTTACTGGACTTCAGTTTAGTTAGCTTAAGCTGGCGTTTAGAGAGTTAGTAAGCAGGTTAACATAACTCGAACCAAATAATCAAATGACGCTGGAAAACCTGAATAACAACGGAATATTTATGAGGGTAGTGGATTACGCCGTAGAAAACCTTTGAAACAGAAGTTCAGGCCAAGAATACAGTTTTGATTACTATCGAATTACTTGATATTGGACAGTTCTCAGCAACAAAATATTATTGAAATCATATGTACATAGTTCGAATTAGTATACCAGAATTAGGGCAAAAGAAGTGCGCTACAGACTATGAGAAAAAAAAACTAGAACAAGCTGATATGAGTGAATCTGGCCCGCTGTCTTAATCAAAGAAGGGCGCCGCTAAACCAGACTTGTTCAAAACAAGATTAAAATAGTGAAATATACGATATGAAAGAGCTCGACACAACTGAAACATGCCGTAAATAATTAGTTCTGGTCAAAATGACCCAAAGAATACCTAGTAAAAGTGGTCGCATAGAAACAACGGAAGAATGATGAAGACCTGAATGATCCGAGCGAAAAGTAGGAAAACCGATCAACGAGAATGTGCATTCGATCACCGGTTTATTATGATATACATTACTGTCGAACATGGGAGGATACAGCATGAGAAGTAAAACAAAAACTAGCGATAAGAATAACAAAGCCTATGCTTTGAGCAATATGTGTCACAGTGATCCACATTAATACAAACAAAAATGAGCTGAATACGGAAAAATACAGTTATGGTGAACTTAGCATTAAGGGTATGATGATACTAAATGCCTTAGAAGTTATGAAATACACGCTTGCAAAGTACATGTGTTTATATGCAGAGAACACCGGATCCCGTCAGGTTTCCCCTATTCTGCTTCACTAACTAGTAATTCTTTGTCTAAATAAAACTTGCAACCCTTGCAAAAAGAAGGGTTTGCATAAATTTTAACGTCGCAACGTTGCAACACAGAAATTAAACAGGCACTAATTGAACCTTCACGCAGTAAATTCAACTGGTGGTGTCTCCTCATCCTCTTCGAGATCACACACAGAACTTCCTTTCTTTTCCGGAGTTTCTCGCGTACCAGTGTCATCATTTCCACAATCCTGCAAAACGTATGAGTCTTCAGTGCATCAAATCAGTACAAAACATGAAACTTACTATTAAGTTATACAACATTTTGAAACATCAACAATCAAAAACAGGACTTTATTGTATTTACGATCTTAAACATGAAATTTTCTCACTTCACATTTTATACGACCCGTCATTACAACCACGGCGAGGATCCCAGCAGTTCCTGCATTCGATTCATTTTCCTCTCATTCATCGTCTAGCCGGGCTAGGGAATTCCACAGGGTAGAATGGAAGACAGCATTGAGCAGGAGGTCGAACTAGCGCCTTTGCGTCCTGATCGACGGCGTCACTAACTAATGCCTTACTCCCGTTTTTGCTACACAACATTCTAAGGCTTGTAAAGAAAAGCACCATTGTTTTATTCCATCTATGAACTTCGACAAACATGCCACTGCACAAGTAATTTGAAATTCCATCCAATCATTAAATAGGCCGTGGTTCCAGGACGGGCGGTGTGCACTTCGGATGGAAAATTTTCTACCGGGACTTGATGACACTTGATTAAGAAGATGGTAAAAAGATCCCATTAGCAGCTAACAACGACCACGTGAAGGATATAATCGACGTTGACGCCCTATCTAAGGATTTGCATAGACCGATTTTAACCCGTCAACATTCATTAGTTGCTTCTAAAAGTTTTGAAAGGTGGATAAACTTGGTGCCTTACAAAATTAAAGATGACAAACGAACGACAGACAACGTTCAGCGTAATGCTGCGATCTTTATTAAGCTTCTAAATCCATCCCAAATCCTAAATTGCACTAAAAGAAGATGAAGATAGTGCGAGCTACGAACTTAGCATATGAAGGAGGCGCAACGTTTACCGGTCCTGCCGCTTGAGAAGATGCTTGGTCTTCAGCCTTTGTAGACTTGCTGTTTTTTTTTAAACAATAAACGATAACTTTTCGATAATTAGAGGATTTTAGAAGTTGCGATCAAAACAGGATTGTGTAGAAGACATTTCACTGTGCCGTTCTATAAGCATCAATGATACGCATGCTTCTATAAAACATATTTTACTGTAGTAAATAATATAAACACATCGTCGTCGAGATTTGGAAGTGTTTCGCAACGTTTGATGTGTTCATTGCGGTATTTTTATAGCCTTCCATTCCATGAAATAGCACTTATTCATTACAACGATTATAATAACCGTCAATCTGCAATGAAATTGTCAGTGAAATCATTCCAAAAAAAGTCCTTGCATACTTTTTAGCATGGAGATAGAGCGTTTATTGGCCGATTCACACCATAATATCTGTGGTAGATACCACTCTTTACTAGAAATGTTGGAAAAGGACTTTGCGATGTAAAATAAAGCATAACCCATAAAGGGGAACCCACACAAAAGTCCTTCGCGCTACATAGGAACGCTTATGGGCGAACACACTCATATCGTCCTTTATGTGTTAAACCGTACTCTCAACCCTTGGTAGTTCGCGGGTCTGCTCGCCGCAGTGGATTAAGTTCGGCCTCTAACGGTAGCCCGTAATCGTTTAAAATTTTAGCAAACCGAAAGGCGCATCCCGTTAGAGTCCAATGTCCTATACCTTTATGAAAATAAAATTTCAGTGCGCTACATTCTACGTCATAGCTGAAATTTGCAAAAATGACTGGTGAAAACACCAACAGAGTAAGATTTTAGAAATAAAATGAGTCGGAAAAAATTATATCCAATTTGAGTAATAGAAACAAAATAGGATATGCAATAGAGCCAACCTTTCCGTAATCCGCCCGAGACGGTCTTGCACATTTGTTTACAAGACTTTCAAAACTCTGCTTCTGTAGCAATCCAACAATAACAACCTGGAATACTAATGAATAACACCTACAGCTTCTAAGAATTATTGCACTTTCTCAATCCTTAAATATAAATATAAATATTCGCCACCGTCTTCAAAGCTGTGCAATAAGAACAGCTAATCCTACAAAACGCGATATAACCGTTAGCGATGAATTTTCTCCGCGCCTTATTATAGCATTAGTATTACGCTAATACATGAAATGTTAACACTGAAAATTATTACTGAAGGTACTGCCGTATCATATCCTTAAATGAACTCGGCGACAGCACATCCAGCAGGATTGTCATCAAATGTAAATCGCTTAATATAGAAAGCATTCAAAAACTGAAAACCGATAAGCGAATGCAAGCACAATGATGCAGAGATATGAGTAAAATTCGGCAATCCATCCAGGTGTACTTCGAACCTGCGATTACTCTTTGCCGAGGCTCACGCGCTGCCCATTGCGCTAACTCTTGACCTTTGTTTTGTATTTCTCTAAACCGGTTTTGTTTTTCTACTTCACATAATATACCACATGAAAAAAATAATACGCAGTAATTTAAGGTTAAACAATGTGATTTCGACTGCGGGTCCAGCGTAACTCGTTTCAATACCGATCTGTGTTCTACAGAACATTCCTGTTGACGGATCATTGCTGATTGCACTGACAGAATGAAAAACTAGATGAAAGGAAGGGAAAACCAAGGCCTCTGTTGGCGTAATGGATAACACGTGAATCCTCGGCATGGGTAAATTGCGGGTTCGAAGATCATATGGGGTTCCGAATTTTGCCCATATCTCAGCATCAGCATGGTTAAATTCCATATAATACCCCGCCATCAAAAAAAAGCCAATAAATAAAAGTTAAGCATTGTGATAAATGAATGGCTAATGTTAACGGTGAACAAAAACTCAAATATTCCACCAAATTAGTTCAGGGAAATAAAAATATCTTAATTTTTCATTTGTTTTCGACAGTGCATTTAGGGTCTTGCCGATGAGCACGCGATAGATTTTTATGACATAGTTAAGTTCGCTGTACAACGAAGGATCTTGACGGTTGGAAGGATAACCACAAAGTAGGATCCATAAGAAATCGAAATGGTATCCATTATTACCACGCTGCAATGCTCAACGCGTTAAGAAATCGTTAACTAGTTAACAGCTAATAACCCACCATGAAGTGTATTTAAAGAAATCGTTGATATACAAACTACTCCACGAAAAATTTATACATGTTAAGTAAACAATGTAGCAACTGACCGTCATGTTATCACAGCCTACGCCTCCCATTTGTGCATCTGGTGCAAGACATCGTGTAAGTAATTCTTCACAAATCTGAAAAAAAAAATGCTTGGATGCTGTTCTCAACTTTGGAAGAACAACAAATTAAAATTCAATTTCTCATTTCATTAATCTTTCTCGTCATGGATCTCCAGCTATTTCGTCCAACAGCAAATTGAAGCACTCCTGCATGGTGAATAGGAGGCCACATAAAAACCAAAAGGGACCTTTCTCTAGCAATGAGAAGCCAGTGGATCGGGAAGATGGACTTCCTGTCTCAATTGAGCCGTAATAACACAATCAAGGAAAAGGGTCCAATCAATGACTGAGAAGCGCCATAGAAGGTAGTTAACAGTCACGTTCCACAAAAATAAGCTCTTGCTTGATTCTGCGAGGGTACAGTAAGTTACCTATGTGTACCCAAGTATCAACGCCAGAGTTTGACAAGATTCCGCAAAGTATTTATCGCCAAAGAGTAGAAAAAAAAGGATGCGCAACTGTCTCAAACTTCCTTCAAAGTGTCATCCACTTCTCTCCATAGATAGCAGCTTTAAGGATTCCTTCCCCTTACTTCTAAAGAGCTCTGATAGCATTACTTAATACCAGTGTGTGAAGACTGTTAAAACATCAGAATTATTTCAATGAGGATTCTACGAATGCAGCGCACGAACACTTGCTCTAAAGTTAGCTATTGATGACATGATGATTACACTTAAAAAAACAAAACCAGCGGATACCTAAGCTAACGATAAGGACAGATACCATCCATGGAATCTACAATTCCAGAACCCCTCCTCTTAATGTAGGATATGGTTGGTTTCAAGCAAAAAATATGATAACAACGTGGACTTCATAATATTAAACCGTGGTATTACCTAGTTAATCGTGCAGGTACCTTAAACCTCAACGAGAACGCATCATCATCGATCAATATCGTTCCATTTAAAAGAGTAGAAACCGCTCGATTCAGGAAATTAAATCTCAGAATTCGTAAAATATGACTTTTTTGTTCCCACTTTAATTGTAGAGTTTTTGAAAGAAATTGCTATTCAGTATCGCCGCAGGCAAAGGCTGCAGAAAAGAACATGTATAAATATCACTCCAATCACTTAGACGGCTACGTCTACATGCCTTCGAGTTCAAGTGGGCTGAAGGTCTTCACAGCAGTTTTCCCTTCCAAGATCCGGCACACTAGCAGCGAAAACCTATATATCGTAGGCGAACTTGCATCAAAAGGTGGTTATGATGACCTTTCGTTTCAGTTGCTAACAGTCTCTCTTAAAGATTAAAAAAAACCACATCACAAGAGTTTCGTCAGAAAATAAATAAACAGCAAAAATTGCCGCGCATGTAATCAGAATTTGTTTAAACAAAAAAATTCATTCATCCTGCGGTACAACACTCCACCACATATTGCACAACCACGGCTGCTGAAATTGGGTTACGCGTCTCTGCCTCATCCACCACGCTCATCAAATCACTCACTAATTGTTAGCAATCAAGCCACTGCATAAACTGCTTTTGAAGATGCTTTGCAGAAGCAACAGATGGAGAAGGAACTAGTACTATTAAGAGTTTGATGGTTCCAGAACTTCAGGACACTAAGCTGTCGGAATCAATAGGCGAACTTGCATCAAAAGGTGGTTATGATGACCTTTCGTTTCAGTTGCTAACAGTCTCTCTTAAAGATTAAAAAAAACCACATCACAAGAGTTTCGTCAGAAAATAAATAAACAGCAAAAATTGCCGCGCATGTAATCAGAATTTGTTTAAACAAAAAAATTCATTCATCCTGCGGTACAACACTCCACCACATATTGCACAACCACGGCTGCTGAAATTGGGTTACGCGTCTCTGCCTCATCCACCACGCTCATCAAATCACTCACTAATTGTTAGCAATCAAGCCACTGCATAAACTGCTTTTGAAGATGCTTTGCAGAAGCAACAGATGGAGAAGGAACTAGTACTGTGAAGAGTTTGATGGTTCCAGAACTTCATGACACTAAGCTGTCGGAATCAATAATCTTCCATGCTGATCGCTACAATTGTACTATTCGCTTTTTCGATCGAAAAAGTCGTTTTTGAAGAAGTTGGATTTGAACAATTAATTCGCTGACGAACGCCTTGATATAACTCGCTGCCACAATTACACTTATTAATCACCAAGGTAATAAGATAAACATACCGTTTGAGGATCCCTCTGTTCGGCAAACCTTTCTCGAACAAAATCTACGACTTCTTGATTGCTAAGCACATCCCAAATACCATCACAAGCCAGTACCAAAAATTCATGATCCTCCGTAATGTTTTCCGAAATGACGTCCGGAAACGCTAAAGAAAAATATCCATTACGTCAATGAATAGAAAAGTTATTCGATCGAAAAAGTCGTTTTTGAAGAAGTTGGATTTGAACAATTAATTCGCTGACGAACGCCTTGATATAACTCGCTGCCACAATTACACTTATTAATCACCAAGGTAATAAGATAAACATACCGTTTGAGGATCCCTCTGTTCGGCAAACCTTTCTCGAACAAAATCTACGACTTCTTGATTGCTAAGCACATCCCAAATTCCATCACAAGCCAGTACCAAAAATTCATGATCCTCCGTAACGTTTTCCGAAATGACGTCCGGAAACGCTAAAGAAAAATATCCATTACGTCAATGAATAGAAAAGTTACCCCCATTTCGACACAATGTTATCAGGCCTCATATCTATATGTCTCGTCATAAGCACACTAGCATGAATCCAAGATTTAGTCAAGCATTCAACCATGAAATTCAAAGTGAGTGCAACTGTGGTGATTTAACGAACTAATTCAATAGAATTCATTATCGACTTCTTGATTGCTAAGCACATCCCAAATACCATCACAAGCCAGTACCAAAAATTCATGATCCTCCGTAATGTTTTCCGAAATGACGTCCGGAAACGCTAAAGAAAAATATCCATTACGTCAATGAATAGAAAAGTTACCACCATTTCGACACAATGTTATCAGGCCTCATATCTATATGTCTCGTCATAAGCACACTAGCATGAATCCAAGATTTAGTCAAGCATTCAACCATGAAATTCAAAGTGAGTGCAACTGTGATTTAACGAACTAATTCAATAGAATTCATTACGATACAATTGCCCTCGAAAAAGGTGTCTCTGCAAAGAACTAACGAGTATTTGATTAATTAATAACAACTTCGGACAAAATGAATTATTCTAGTAAGCTTAACGGACGATGACACCTGCTTGGACCTAATTTATATGGGGCGAGAATAACAACTAATAGAAGAAGAGGTGAATGAATATGTGAGAATACCACAACTAATACAACTCGACAAAAACATAAACAAATATCACTCCGCTGTGGATTATACTGTTCAGATTAATCCACTCGGCACAACGCTTGATTTTGATCTTCACATGGGACGAGAACAGCAAGTAATAGAAGAAGAGGTGAACATGGGTACTGCCATAAGGGGCAACGGCTAGTTTTCATAACTGATGGACCTGGTGGTTTTGGACAATAAACGATAAATGTTCGATAACTAGTGGTCTCGAAGGGTTATAAACACGACAATATTGTAAAAAAAAACTCCCAAAAACTCCCATGTATTGTTCTGTGGGTATGAATGGTATGTATGCTACAATTTGGTGTGTGTTACTATGGTCCCTCATACAAACATAATTGTTGTTGACACATGGAACTTCCACTTTTACAGCTTCTACTGTCTATATTTGTATTTTTACATCTGAACATGTTCAAAAAAGAAAAGTCTTTTGCAAATAACTACGTGTAAATAACGGCTTCTTGGGTCTGACGCCTCCAACCATAGTCTGCTTAGTCACCGAGTATATACATGAAGCAGTAAAAAATCTCCTGGAATCCGATGAACTGAATATGGACACCATACAAATGATGTTAGTTCGCGCCACCACGTAATGCCACTATAAGACCAAAATGTCGCGAATGGGCTTCGCGAAAAGGATAAAGCTCTCGACGATGATCAATCCCTGTGGACTACGCCATGAATTCGGCTTCATTAACATAACTTAACATTGGAGGTGATTGGATGCACATATGGCCTTTTACAATAAGTCGCTGTGGCCCACCGATGTATCGAGCCAGTATTGCTATCCTCCCAGACAGGTCTGGTACCAATTTGCCGAGTCCAACGAGATGAAGGGCTTAGTGGGCCTGGGGCTCGGGGATCAATCCTATGTTTATTGCAGGGCGCATTCGACTACTGCTCCACACTGACCCCTCGAGAAATAGAAGGGTATTAAAATACCTCTTTAATACTAGGTTATCCGGAACTCAATAACTCAATACAGGATTTAAGATTTCATTTTCATTGCATATGGCTCGATGTTTTTTCTACTGTATGTTATTGAAAAGCTCATGTTATAAAAATTTGCTTTGTATAAATGGATAGTAATATAAATAGCTCCTTCGTCAAATGTTATGATTTGGAAACGGAGATGTTGAAATAGCAATTTCGATAAAATTGCTTTCATGAATTCGAACTTGGACGCAATATAGCGCAAGCGAAGGAAACTATTAAATAGGCGTGGGTCAAGGAAGTTTTACCGAACGCCCCGGAAGTTTTGCCGGCACTGCAACGCATTGCAACTGTTCTTTCAAAAAGTTTATCAGATCGAACTAGACCTCGAAAGTAAGGAAAGTCGCAGACGTTTTTCTGCTATTGATGACAATGAATTGAAGGCTCTGGTGGGGCTAAACACATACACAGCTGTTTGAGAAGCCTTGGAAAAACTCGGTGTAACCATCGCAACTGTTTCAAAGTGTCTAAAGAAGATTTGAAAGCCGTCATAGCTCAATAATTTTCTATCTAAATAACTGGACGCCGTACGAATTCACAACACGTCGAACTATGGATTCGCGGCCATCAGTCGCATTACCGACGCTACAAAAGTAGAATGAGTTGGGCTACAAACTTTGCTTCCCCCACCATACTCGCTAGACCTCTCGGCTACCAATTACCAATTATCCAATGATCTTCATAACTTCATGTGTGACGAACGTTTCAATAATCAAGCGAGGACGAAACGGCCCTAGGCGACTTCATTGCCTCCAGAAATCCATATTAACTGCAATAGACAGATTTTTTTTGTGGATAAAATCTGTAGATTCTAATGATTTTTATCTCCATTCAAAATGTTTGTTCCGAGTCGAGATACGTCGCTTTAAAGAAAACAGGTTAAAATCCTACAGTGATTTCCGAACAACCTAAAGTATTGGAATTAAATAGCTAGTGAAAAACGTACTTAAACGCTTTAGAATTAGGAAACATGTATCTTTTTCGGAAAAAATCTTTATATTCCAATTGTTTTAACCCCACTTAATACAGTTCACTAGAAGGCGTCATGTATTCTCATCACGCTGGTTAGGCTCAAGCCCTTTTGGACACACGTGAGTAGTACAGGACTCATATTAGGTTTTGTGTTAGTCTTCAGCAGAATACATAAATTGCGGTTCTAAGCTGAAAATTCGCCACAGACAAAATGAAGACAACGCTCTCTGAGACATATCCTACTAAGAAAAGTATAATTACGACTTACTAACCAGTAACAATTTGTTCTTCTGGTGGAATTGCTTCATTTCGCTTAAACACGAAGTCACCAAGAGCTCGAGAAAGGGCGAGGTTGCCATTTACCCGGTTAAATTCTACCCATCCACCTGCCGCAAGGATCCGTTTCGCCTAGAAGTATTTCACTGACCAACTGAGAAACGATACATGAAAGCCAGATAGCACGACTCATTTACTTAAATTACCTAAATTTAGATAATATAGACATCATTCTTTTTTTGATAGCTTATACGTGGGAAATAAATAATACCGACAGTATCTCTGCGCTTATTTACAAAAAACAGGAATACATAAAGGATAAAGCTCCCTACTAACCAGTAACAATTTGTTCTTCTGGTGGAATTGCTTCATTTCGCTTAAACACGAAGTCACCAAGAGCTCGAGAAAGGGCGAGGTTGCCATTTACCCGGTTAAATTCTACCCATCCACCTGCCGCAAGGATCCGTTTCGCCTAGAAGTATTTCACTGACCAACTGAGAAACGATACATGAAAGCCAGATAGCACGACTCATTTACTTAAATTACCTAAATTTAGATAATATAGACATCATTCTTTTTTTGATAGCTTATACGTGGGAAATAAATAATACCGACAGTATCTCTGCGCTTATTTACGACAAAAAACAGGAATACATAAAGGATAAAGCTCCCGGCGTTAATCAATCCTTAAGGGATGCGCCATGCATTTTACTTTATTAAGTATCGTTGGAGGTGATTGAATTAAGTATCGTAGATGGTGATACATATCTGGCCTTTACAATAACTTGCGGTTGCCTACCGATGTATCCAGCCAGTCCTGCTATCCTCCCAGACAAGTCTGGTACCAATTTGCCGACCCCGGAGAAATGGAAGGCCTGGTGAGCCATGGGCGCGGGGATCAATTCCACTTGCGTGTCGCAGTGGCGCCTCCAACCACTGCGCCACATGCGCCCTCAAGGAATGCATGTGGTAAAAAATACAACAAGCAATTCAAATCTCGTGCATGGGTACATTTCCGCTATAAAATAGTCGTAAGAATCAGTAAAAATAAAGACACGGACGACAATTATATAAAAGGTGTTATCACTAAAAACTGCAGTTTAACTAACGCTTACTTCCATCTCGTTGGCCGGTTTGTGATCAAATGATAATGGTTTCGCTTCCCCGCATACTGACACAACAGCGCGAGAATCTCCAACATTTGCTGTAATATCAGTGTAGCATACAAACAGGAGCAGGAAAACAATAAACAGAAACAGGATTATGTCTGTCAAAAGAGTACGAAAAAGACAACTCTATGATTGCAAAAGGCCTTACCACAATGTATGACGTCATCCCTTACTAAGACTACGACTGCTGTGGCCCCAGAAACATCATCTCGCATCTGGTCATCAGAACGCATTTGCTCATCAAGTGCCAGGAAACCTTTTCGAAGCGCCTCCGGCAAATTGCCTAGAGCTTAAATACAGAAAAATCATTAGAACCATATTTTTTTAAATTCACAAAGTTTGTTAGAGACAATTGCGGAACCACCTTTTTTTGTTACAAATTCTGTTCCTAGTCGTGAAGCGTCCACTGTTATCCCACATATCGTTTCAAAAACGAGAAAAAAAAAACCAAAAAAATTCAAAAACGTTGCAACTTCAAGCCAAAGCAAAACATGCTCAGATTCATTTGGCCATAACTCTTAGCCTTTCGTTGGCATAGGAAATAGATGTTGCAGCCGATATAGCATGATGCAGTTAATAAGGGTTCGAATGATTTCTGAAATAAGTTCAACCCTGTGATGATGAGAATACAGCCCCAGTTTCACGATTTCAACACTATGCTACAACAGGACTAAGGGATACTCGAATCTGAACTGAGAAAAGGTCTTTGCTTCCCTTACTAGATTTCCTAATAACTTGGACAAAATGCGTACCGTAATCAGGCTGTTGCAAAATCTGCTTGTGCAGGTTGATACCAGCAAACTGTGATGCCTTCGGACCGCCATGACCATCATATACCGCGAAAAATGCACATCGTGGGTCGTCCGGTAATGATAGTAAATGCGTATGAGCATCTTCCATATCTGCTTTTAAAATTAATAGTGCATCTTTTTACTCGTTGAAATTGGTAAAACCACGTTGTTCAGAGTCAAGAACAGTAAAATCTATTTAACTCACTTATTCGCCAGCCTTGCATACATGAACTACCAACTGTGAACAATTCATTCACGCATGATGCCGATTCCTTTGTTGTCACCGGCTCACTCAACGTCTGTCCCATCTATGAGTATCCAGAGTGAGAATAAGAACTACCTAAAAGTCCAACATTTCAAAAAAAAAAGACCTAAAAATAAACTAAAATAGTCCAATGAAAGAAAAGTGGCACATAATTAAACACAGAGAGCGAGATCACAGTTGGAAAGAACGACCATCAAGATCACCGCAATTCAGAAATCATGCTGCTCTCTTAGATCGTAGCAAGGGAAACCTTGGTAACGGTAGTAACGCCGCTTCATGTCTATCGTTTGAAGACTGATTAATTCTGCACAGTAACATCTAAGCGCAACAAGAATAATTGGAAGCACAACAACTTTATATGAAACTATACGATTCTCTAAGGAAATGAATTCGAATACATCGATTGAGCAAAACAGCGATGTCGCTTGGAAACTATGGCTACATCCGAAGAAGTAATTAGAACGTAGAAACATTTGGTCAAAGCCTCAAATCAAAAACTTTGCAACGTATTCGAGTGTTTTAAGAACTCAGTCATTTGTTTTCTTCAACTTCATTTCCCTATCACAAAAGTAACTACGCAAAAAAGATGGTATATATGTCGAAAAGGAACAGTTGAATTCCCTAAAATGACAAAAATAATTGCGCAACAGTTTCTATAAAGTCTCAAACATATAAACATTAAAGCAACACTAGTCAACTACTGGAAGTCGTCAGCTGATCTCATTGCATCAAATCCACATATGTATCAGAAAGACTTTTACCTGCATTCTGTGAGCAATTTCAACAGCTATGAGCAAAGAATTTGACCAAGAGAACTGCATCTACAACCATGAATTTGTGCTACTCAAACAACGAGCGAAGAAGAATAAGGCAGATCACTAACGTGTAACTGTAGCCATCAAACCATGCCATGGACCAGAACCACCCATTAGAACCTTTGTTAAGAAATAAGAAAAGTCGTCTCCACGAATACTCATGAAATGACCGTTATGACTAATTATCGATGATTTAGGTGCAATTTAATAATTAGCGCATTACAAACGAAACTACATTTCCTAACGCTATCTCGCCCCTTCAGGGTGTTGCACTTCAAAATTCGCCAGAGTTAATGATAGTTGAATAAAATCCAAAGCGCAAAACACGTTATACCCAATCAAGCCAAACACCGTCAGTTAAGAAATCAAGGCTGAAAAACATTTTGCTTCGAATAGAAAATAAAAGATAATCATCGCTCAACATGAAACTGCTCTCTAGAACGACCACTAGCAAACTGATAGTGCTGTTGATAACGGTCGTCTCTCATTCCTCTGGCAGTCATCTCTGAGAACTATTTCATTTCATTTGGGCCGCACCTTTCTTTTCCATGTACTCATCGATGTTGAAATAGGCTGTTGACTGCAGTCAATGCTGTCGTGTAACTGTAAAAAAGCCAAAGAGGTGAAAAAATGAACTGTTCGAAAGGACCACAGTACCGGTTTTCTTTTTCGAGCCTGTAAAAAGAAAAGCACTAAGAGTGGCTGTAAAAAGAAAAGCACTAAGAGTGGAATCAAACCATGGTAAATCTACTATTCGGTGGCAACCAAACAACAATATAACACTAGTTGGGACCATTAAAATTTTTATAGACTAAGTGCTAAAAGATAAATTAATACATGGACCATAAGAACCCGTACGGGAAATGTAACATGATACTGACCGGACTCGAAATTTCACATACATAAATGACATTAATATCGTGCAATTCGTAACTGGTACTTTCAGGACGACAATGTTTCATGAAACATGAAATGAAATGAGTTCTGAGCGTCACATGACTCGTAATAACGTGACCTGCTGCGAATCCGTGTGCGCAGTGGGCGAAAATATGTGGGACTTCGTCGCCTACTCTTACAATTTAGCAGTAGATTTAACACCAAAAGCATAATCAAGTGAGCTGAGGGAAGTTTATTTGGATCGATATGCGGTGACTGGCGGGAGAACGACGAGCATTCAAGAGGAGGATTTAGCACACCTGAACTGAGTTGATCGGTAATCCACACAAAACATTCATGAATAAATCTGGCTCAAAACTACACTCTTGAGTTTGAAAGATACCGAGCAACACCATGAACTTTGTCAACTACGCATAACAAGGAGCATAGCCAGTTGCTGTAACGCTACGCTATTTCGTCGTCAGATGATGAACTGACAGCGCTAAATTCACGCCTAAAACAAAGATTTGTTAGTTGTGCCGAAGGTAGATTGACTCCATGGCTTGAATCCGTAGTATTTGAGGTATGTAGTCAACGGTACAATCAACTATGATATGCCGAATACTCGATGGTACGTACACATTTATAAGCTACATCAAGGGATTTACTTGAACCAAAGCCTGCCTCTGAACGGCAAACACCCACACGAGAAGTAACTCTGAGTAGTTTCAAAAGAAATGCTGTTCACTGTAAAAAAAAAAAAAAGAAAACCAACTCCGAGCAAAACCGGCGAGTCACCCACGGACCGAAATGTAAGCGAATCTCACGAAAACGAAACCTTCAGTAGAAAAGCACAATCGAACCTGACTTGTCATTTATTCGGAACTGTAGTCTTTCCAGCCATGTTTCTCAAACGATGAAGTTCATATTAATAGAAAGGAATCAGCAAGCAAAAAGTAAGCAGCAGTACTTCTGATGAAATGAGAAAACAGTAGTCATTCGGTGGTTTCAGTCTCGCTTCACTCTGCGATTCACCATGTCTTGACATACACTTTACAAAATTGAGTTTTACTGTGTTGTTCAATGTATCCAGACATAAAGCAAATCGACTCAGAGCGATATAGCAAAGGGTTCCTTGTCCACCTACGCTTATGAGCAAAAATCAAACATCAACACTTAAGTGAAGCGATGTAAGAAATATCAATATAGACGTACTAGAAACGACTTGACACAACAGTAGACGAGCACATACAGCATTGTTGTTATTTTTTCTCTTCGCGCAGACCGATCGAGGAGAAGAGGACCAGCAGATCAGCGACGGCGCCGTTGACGACCCGTCGAACGTCACGCTGAAGGCTATTCCGCAGCAGCTGTTAAGTCGCACAACGTGTCCGACACCTCGGATTGTTGACATTTTTCCGCATGCGCTTTCGCCGATGTTTAATCATCCATAAATTGGTGAATAAACTGATTTGATAAAATTGAAGAAAATCGTAAAATAATAAAGACGTAATCGATTCGTATGAACAGTATGTGTACTCCACAGTTACAACTATTAGTGTTAAAAAACACTTTGTATTTGTAGCCTGTAGAAAACACACCGCTTTAAAGCCTACCCGTTCTCAAGCAATATCTTAAAGCTATTGAAATCTAAAAAATTATTGATCAATGTTGCCAAGGCCTGACGAAAGCCGGTTTTTAAGACACTGGTTGCCATGCCACGTGCCAGGAAATGAAGTACCGACTGCCACAGGATGCAATGATCACCCAAAGTAGATCACGTGGAGGCGGCAATCGATTAACATCCGTTCAGTGTAAAAGGATAACGCCGACTGAAGCTCCCCATTCGAGCGCTGCTCTCTACTGGATTCTACTCGATGCGCCCGTGAACATCCACATCGGTGCGAGGACCACCTGTGGACATTGACAGATCAATCCGGCTCTGAGAAAGGCCACAGCACCAAAACGTTAGCCGAATAAGAGTTCTTATACTAACATCGTGCTAGCTCAGTCATGTGGAAAATTATTGTTTTTAAGCAATTCGACATGTGAAACTCCTTCACACAAGATTTCAGGCTGGCTGAAATGATGACATGCATGCAACCAAATGTATTTAATTTAGACACATTTAGCTAAAAGCAACACAAAACATAAAAGGATGGTCTGGGAAACCGTTTCCAAAGCACATGGTCTGTAGATGTTCAAAAAGTCTTATAGTGGAAATATAAGTCTTCATGATGGAAGGTTGATGGCCCCCATTTAACACCCGGCGATGGTAATCTGAAGGCAAGGATCGAAGTCCATTCTCTAGCAACAATTGATAGAGTTAAAGAAAAGCTCAGTGATAATCTTCTTTCTTTGAATAATCGGTTGCCCTTTCAAACACACTGTGAACGCGGTAAAGGAAAACGCAAAAATAGAACCTACACCACAACCAAAGACGTTAAGTGCAGCGATTGGAGACCTTAATAAAGCTCTTAAAGATTTTCGAAAACCAATATCAAATTGGCACCGAAAGAAAGTTATAATCATTTTTCGGTGGAATGCAGTCTGTCTAATCCATCAAAGCTTTCTAAATATCTGCGAAACGACCACTACATAGAAACAATGTCATGAAATCGATGAAAGCCTTCACAGACTGCAGAGTCAGTACCTCTATCCAGCAGTGACAACAGAAAAGTTCCAATGCTCCAGCACCGCAGGGACAAATCATATGTTGCATAAATAAAGTGGCAATAGTTGGACGAACTGAGCTACAAAGCGTCACGTCTTCCAGCGTTCTGGTAGGACCACATTTGCTTCTAAAAATGTTCGGCAATGAAGCCGCTTCTGAAAATTCCATCAGTGAATTAGTTCTAGGCAAACAGAGTTCTATATTATTGGAATTGAACTAGTTGCCAAGAATTGGTAGAACTCAACCTTCTACTCTGAGTAATAAAGTTTTCCTAAACCTAGTCATAGCATTTCAAAGCTGTTCAAAAGCGATGTTCGCAGTAACCTAATGGTTCCGAATTCCGATTCTCTACTCTGACACAATATACTAGTCGCACGACCCTAGTTACAATACAATCGAAAGTATCAATGGCACGAAACTCGAAGACGTTCCTCTTCACTTCGATAGCGCTCTAGCAAGCATTCAACACGGCCTGCATTCGAATCTCTAGCCTATGGATCTGCTTAGTTCATCACCCGACTTACACAATGACTAACTGGATCAAAGGTGACAAAGGTGAATAGTAGGAAAGCGACAAATCATAAATTATAGAAATGAATACGTATAACGATGGTAGAGAGTTAGTAGAAGGTAGGAATTGTGTTACAGGGTACTAGAGCTGTTGTAGAAGGGGCAAAAACGCATTAAAAATTAAGTAATCGAGGCCGTTTTGGTCAGACAAAATTTACTACGAGAACGGAAACCACAAAATGAGGAAACACTGCTATGAAACCATTTTCCTACAGCTGTGGAAAAAATATTTGTAAATATGAGTAATAAGAAACACCACATACATGGAACAATCGGATTCCGGGCAGGGGCAGGAAGTTCATCGTCAAACTCTGTGGGCACACTGTTCCTACAATATTGACAATTTTCGACAACTACCGAGTGGTTGTAAATGCCACAGAACAAAGACCACCCACGGAATCCGCATGTCGCATCCGCATGTCGGTTCAAAAAAACGGTGTAAAATGTAACCCACACAATGTTCCTCTTTCTCACGTGGAACACTAATGACTGAAGTTTGTCATTTAATTCACAAAATTTCCCTTCTGGATCGATGATGGGGAAAGAATTTGCTGCCTGTGAGTGCACTTGCTAGCCGACAAACTTTCCATTCATGACTCGAGAATAGCACTTTGTGAACTTTACGTTCGTGTGTAGTCAATTCCAGTTCGATCGTTTCTGGCTCTTGTTAAATAAACATAATGCTCAAACTATTTTTTTACACCATCGTGTTACACTCTTTATGTTCGCTCGACAATAACGCCTGACTTTGACTGCTCATTACCGTTGAAGGGTGATTGCTGATCGCACCAACAGAGTGAAAACAGCTCAGAGAAAGGAAAAGCAGGGCAACGGTTGGTAAGGTAGTTAGCGCGTGATCCCTCGGTAAGGGTAAACCCGGGTTCTAAGCCTGAGGGTTGACAGTTTTATTCATTTCTAAGCATCCATATAGTTATTTGACATCAAATCATGCTGTGAGAAAAATAATAGGCAGGAAATAAAATTTACAACATCTGGATGTTTAATTAAAGGGACCGCATCGATTGACGCCTGCAGATTGTCGTCTTCTACTTCACGTCGCCTCCCACAATCTTCTTCGTCATTAATAGCACACCTAAGGAATGAAATTTCTAAAACCATCTGAACATTGTGTGTTCATTCTATTTTTTAATCAGATTCCGGTTTGTTTCTCGCGCTCAAATTTGAGCTGACGTGGGAAAACGGCATTTTTCCCTCCTTCAATTGCACCATTTTATGTAGCTTGAAATACTATTAAGTGTTAAAGAATGTACTAATGGCAAACAATCAGGTAATAAACAAGCTATGAAACTGTAAACAGCCAGAATTATGACAATAAATATTTGTATTCGTAAAAAGGGTACTTGTGGCACAGTGGTCGGAGGCGCCCTACAACACACACATGGGGCCAAGCCCTGCGCCCGTGGCCCACCAAGCCTTTCATCCCTCCGGAGCCGAAAAATTGGTCCAGACTTGTCTGGGAGGATAACAGCATTGGGTCGATACGTAGGCAAGCCACCGCGAGTCATTGTGAAGGCCAGATATGCCTTCAGTGACCTCCAAACGATGCTAGTCGAATGCATAGCGCATCCCTAAGGAATTGATCAACGCCGAGAGCCTTATCATTTTACATCTGAAAAAATAAAAAAATCTAGATGCGTTCGAATGGAAGAATGCCTCGTTATCACGCGTGATATTGGGCAGTATATAAGCCTATTATTTTGAGGAGAGGGGCACATTACGATTCCATGTGAGTTCTGTGCGGTTGGTCTCCACTAGACATATTCAGTGGAAGCCTCATAGAAAGCGGTGGGTGCGCAAAGTTGTGTTCATTGTGGTTGAAATTTTGGTTTAGCGTTTTCTTTGTTTGGTTATGGAGGCGTTTGACCGTGTAGATTGCTGTCAACTTGACCTTTCCAGGCTCTGAAGGAGGCGAAGTTCGCCGAAACGTCAGCTTACTTGTGAATAAAGAATAATAATAACACCTCGCGTTTGCTCAACAAGAATACAAAGAATTACTTGATCAATGCCGAGGTTAATAGAAAGTCGGTCGTGGAAATCTAGATGCATTTCCAAAGTTAATAAAAAAGAGAGTTGTCACTACTTTTAATGAAGCCAATAATTTGTCCATAAGTGCAATCAAGAGATTTTAGTATGCTATACTTCAAGAGGGGCGCGTGTGGCGCAGTGGTTGGAGGCGCCACTGCGGCGAGCACGTGAAATGCGCCCATGGCCCACCAAGCCTTCCATCCCCCCGGGGTCGGCAAATTGGTACCAGACTTGTCTGGGAGGATAGCAGCACTGGCTCGATACATCGGCCGGAGACCGCGAGTCATTGTAAAGGCCAGATATGCATTCAATCACCTCCAACGATGCTTAATGAAGTCGAATGCATGGCGCATCCCTCAGGGTTGATCAACGCCGAGAGCTTTATTCTTTTATTTATACTTCAAGAAGCCCTCGACTTTACAGTACCAATCTTTAAAGCGGTTTATCTCTATAGTCATTTATTTACAAATAACCTATATATTACCTCAAACATAAGAAATTCCTCAGTAAACTCCTGCACTTTTTACTGAATACTTGAGATATGTAAGTGATAAATGGAGGTAATATTGCGCTTCCAGCTAATGGTTTACAGCCGTTGATCAACGCCGAGAGCTTTATTCTTTTATTTATACTTCAAGAAACCCTCGACTTTACAGTACCAATCTTTAAGGCGGTTTATCTCTATAGTCATTTATTTACAAATAACCTATATATTACCTCAAACATAAGAAATTCCTCAGTAAACTCCTGCACTTTTTACTGAATACTTGAGATATGTAAGTGATAAATGGAGGTAATATTGCGCTTCCAGCTAATGGTTTACAGCCTCGTTGTGGCTGGATGGTGTTCTACGTCTCAAACTGTGGTATAGAGCTGGGCTCATCGCTAGCAGTTATCCTTGGCACATGGGTTCGAACCAAAAGTCCAACTAAGAACAGATCGTGATCCGATGAAGCTGTTTTGGCTACTTTCTGCCAAATACACTAAAAATGGTACTAAAACACGCGTGTGAAGCTCTCCATGTTGGCGTCGCTATTGCGACTTTGGTGTGTGACGGGAAGACAGAATTTACTGGTACTCGCTAGAGGATGCTGAGATAACAACAAAACTCGGAACCTCAGTTGGGCATCGAACCCGCGACTACCCTCACCGATGGATCACACGCTATCCAATACACCATGCGCAGCCCTTGCTCTGCTTTTCTCTTAGCTATGTTTTCACTCTGTTGATGCTATCGGCAATCACCTTTCAATTAGAATAGTCTGAGGAAAACAAATACTGCAGCTGAAAGCACTATGTCTTAGCTTTTTACTGCCTATTCTTCTTCAAAGGGTCTCGGTTAGAGTGGTGGATAGCATACGAGTTCACGATAAGGATAATTGCTGGTTCGAAGCCCAGCTTAAGTCTTGAGTTCTACTTATATCTCTGCATCCTTATTGTTTTTTGCCACATAGTAGCTCACCATGAAAAAAAAACAGGCAGTAAATAAAAGATAAGACCTTTTAAAAAGCACTACATTTTGCGGAAAATTGGACTACTGTACAATCACGTATTTACTATTTGTATTTCCTAACAAAGAAAAAATCAAGAAGAATTAAAATGCTTTTTCCTTTTCATATTTTGTTCACTACGAATAAATCTGCACTGCGAAAACCGTCTTCGATGGAACAACAAACACTTTGTTATTTTCACGCGTAAGATTTCCCCGAAGGCTACCTACCATTGTGATTGAAAGTTGCGGTAATGAGTATTAAAAGAGACTGAGAGTCACTGGAGGATTGCCCTACCTTTCAAACACAGACCAACTGACCCAGAAATGGAGAACCAATGCACTACAGCTGAGCAGTATAGAGCATGAAAAGGAAGGAACTCTACGAAACATTCTACTCATCAAGTGGATTCTTGCGGAGAATTGTGATCACCGAATCACATAAACTCGACAGAAAATCATAGATTTATTCTTTCACTGATAAGCTAACACGAGGTTGATGAAAAAAATTTATTCGGCTAACGTTTCGACCCCTTCCTCTTCCTCAGAGTCCATACATCGAGCAGGCCAACTACTCTAGACGACATCGACTCTGATCATCGGCTTTGAGGAAGACGAAGACGTCAAAACGTCAACCGAATAAGTCTTTTCATCAACCTCGTCCTAAGCTTACTAACGAAAGAATTTGATTAGTCGTGCAGATTTAGATTTCTCGACAGACACAAGTGGACGAAAACATGAGAACACTTTCTTCAAGCGAAGAAATAGAGAGTGGTTGTGTCTTGTAATCTGATTAAGTAGTGCTGAATTTATTAACCTGACTGGCTTATAAATCTACAAATTTTCCGACAGATGTGTAGGAATAATCTGAGACTTTCCATCTATGCAGTTAGAGTAATAGTTTGTTCCAGTTAGTTACTGCCACCTAAGGTAAATTGGCCTTTGTCATATGATAGAACTAGGGCCAACTAGTAGCGTGGCTACGTGGTGTATCTACCACGTATTCGCTTCGAGGTGTTTGCGTACTGAAGGAACTATTCCCAATTTTAAATGAGTCAGTCTTAATTATACTCCACTCAATCGTCTTCAAACAAATGTGCACGTGTGGGTCTGCATGTGTGTACCGTATTCTGCACATTGCTCACGTTCGAAAGCTCATAACCAAATGACTATGAAATATCACACATTGGAATCGGCTCGCGACGGCCCTCAACAAACAAGCCCCATGATGGCTTTGGAACAGTCCGACAAAGGCCTTTGTTGGGACCGCCTGGTAAAAAAGCTAAACTAAGAGACTTCATAAAACGAATTCGATTGTTCTGGCCTTTCCGTTGGATGCAGGCGGCTATTCCTTTGCAGTGCAACAAGGGTTACCTCGATCTCAGTGGCGTGGCTCAATATGTAATAGAACTACAGATGATGCTTTGATGGCTCATATCCAAGAACAATTTTGGCTCTAGTTAAATGCCCGTTTGTTCAGTACACAATAGACGAATTCTCTGAAATCCCAAGAACAACCATGTCTGGGTGTTTCCATATCATTAGTGGAGCAAGGCTGAGTTGTACAGAAGTTTAGTGAACTGTGGTCACGTTTCTTCCAAAAAGGTGACAATTCATGCCATTCTTAGCTGGATTTTCAGATAAAATTGTCGAATTTCTCGGCACGGGATGATCTGAACACTCATCTACACTCCCACTACATTTCAACATTCAGAAACACGAGGTCGAGACGGTAATATGGAAATCTACGACAGTGCTAGTGATGGGAGAGCTATGTGGGAAAACCTGTAGACGGGCTATAAAGGTTATGGTAGATCCAATGTATATCAGCAGGTAGCTGCTGATGGTGTGGAAAGACCTTTACTCTGACGTTCAAAATTGTCACTTAGAAAAGGTGGTGATTCGGGAGGAAAGTCGTGTGTAGCGTTTTTAAAAGTCCTCAAGAGCATTGCACTACAGAGCAATCGATGTAAATAAAGTAAATTGAAAGCGAACTGAATGGAAAAGCCACCACAGCAATTGAAAAAGCAGGGAAATCGTTAGATTTTGCTGTGACGAGCCAAGACCGGAGCGAATACATAAGACAATCGTGCTAAGGAACAGATGCTCTGGTTTGAGAGAACAAGAGAATTCCAGCAAATGCTTTGCGACACTGCGTCATAGCAATAGCTAGATTACATGAGCCAAAAAAAGAATTGGGAGAAAAACGAAATAGGGCATCAAAGCGTAGGGAATCCAATGTATGCAGCATTGGTGCGGACTAGAATACACAGTGTTACGACTCCCGTTACAATACCGCAAACTCTAAAAGAAGTCTGGTCTTACCGCAAACTCTAAAAGAAGTCTGGTCTCTGCATATTTGATTTCAGGAGTAAGGGTAAGTTCTTCTGATGCTAATTCAAGAACCGATGTCGGTTACACTGAGACCATGCTCCAACATGCAAACGCCATAGGCGAGAAACGTCTTTTCTCAATATGAACAGGATGGAAGTGTTCGTATAGGAGATAGCACAAGACATTGCAGGGCCTGCAGAGTACCAAGCATCCAGGCAAGGAAATGGGGCCATAACCGAACCGGCCATGCCAACTCCCCAGTGGCGCACGTATTTTGTTATCAGGCTTCTGCCACCAGCAAATAAAGTCCCACAGCTCCTGACCATCAATCTATTGGAAGTTTTTGACAATGCACACATAGCATTGAATAATATCGACAATCCTCAGCAGAAGTATCGCTAGCCTTCTGAACGAGGGTGTGCTGGTGGTTTCAAAAACACCTTTGTTTAAATAATACACGCATACATATGAACACACATGTACTATGTACATGTAAACATATACATGTGCATATATATATACATATACATATATATATATGTATACACACGACCCATCTTCACATATGTAGATATCGGTATTTCTTCCATTTGGCTCGTTGTCTTCCATCTCTCACCAACAGAGGTCCTCGAAATTATGCGGGCTGCTAGTTGCTCACACTTTCATCTTTTTAATGAGTGTCGTTAATTACTAGTCGAATTGATCTCCTTTGAAATCTTGTGGGAGCTTTGCTACAGCGTGCCCACATTTCCACACACTCGTGGTCCTTACAAATTAGAGAGAGATTTCCCCAACCAAGTCTGGTGTCAATTTACTGATCTCGGATGGATGGCAAGTTAGATTAGCTCAGAGCGGAGTCGGACCGACGAACGTGAGAGTACCGAATATATACATATATATATATACATGTATATATATGTATATATGTATATGTATATATGTATATATATATGTATATATGTATGTATGCATATATATATGTATATGCATATATACATATGTATATATACATATACATGTATATATTTGCACACATTTTTATGTTTACCTATATACATGTATATGCATATATATATATATACATATTCTATATATACGCGCATATATATGTGCATGTGTGTACATTTACACTTTTAAATTTTGTTTTACGACCCGTCTTCACGCCTACTGTGGGGATCGCAGCACTTCCCACATTTGATTCGTTTCCTCTCATTCATCATCCACGAAGGTCTCCTACGTTTTACGTGCGGCTTCGGTTGCTGCTTGAGGATTTTCATTTCATCTTGAGTCTCATCGAATGCTGATCTAGTCAAGTCGATTCTCCCTGGTCTAATGAGGTAGTTGTACTGGAGCGTTCCTAATTGGATTGCACAGAGTAGCTTTTCCATGGACAAATCCGATGCCAACTTTCCAATTCCAGAGAGATGAAAGGTTTGGCGAGCACGTAGCGAGACCGAACCAGCACTGTGCTCGTGGCGACCGGCACCATTACCACTACATTATTCACACTCTGTATATTTACATAAAAAGAATTAGAGGCGATTGGTTATATACTTAGCGAATACAATGACTTTGTCGACCTACTGATGCAACAAGTGAGTGCTCTTATGCTACCAAAGAAGCCTGCTAATAAATTTTCCACCACAGAGTGATCAAAGCCTTGCTTCGCCATGAACGCGGAATCGAACCAACGACAATACACGCATTGTATTGCACTTCCAACTCCTATGCTACACACGCCAGCGGAGAAGCAACCTTACTAACAAGCAACGTAACATTTCATATCTCGATGGTACAGCAGAACTCTACAGAAAATACGTATGACAGTACCACTAGTATAACAAACACACATCTTCCAATGTCTACATATTCAAGAGGTGCGTGCTGCACAGTAACTCTCAATACAAACGTTGTACTGACCTCAGTACTGATCACTATGCTCTTCAATTTATGAGACGAAACTGTATCATGGCAATACTAACAAACCTCATGAGGAATTCGACAACATGTCCAGGCAGACTATACAGCAATACTTGAAAATAAGAAAATGTGGAAAACGTCAAGCCAATCAGCCTCGTTAGCTCCCACTGGAATCAAGGACCGACTACTGGTAGATGGCGATTTATGGCCCAGAAATGACGAAAACAGGGATGAGTTAACGGCTACTCCCACCTCGACTGGCAGATCCTCGGAGCCGCCAAAAGTGGGCGAGTGGCGCGATGCGTAGCGCGTCGCAGCGCCGTCAACTGCTGACAGTTGAGCAGGTTTTCCTCGTTCCAATTCGTAGCCTACTCCTAGACGGTTCTCTTCTTGCCTCCATTCATCGTATACTACAAAGGCCACTGCTATCAAAGCGATTTCCTGAGAGGCTCAGAAGAATAAGCTTGGGATTTTTTATCACAAGCAATGGTGGGCTGTTAATTAACACTTAGCGCCCAACACACATCGGGTGCGATGCATGTGGTGCGAGAATAATGGTTGCTTAAACTTCGAATTCACTCTGTCTGACTAAATTAAACTAGCATATCTCGAAACAGGAACACGCGTAAAGCAGTGGTTAGAGGTGCCATGCTATAGACATGGGTTCGATCTCGCGCCCCATGCTCACCGAGCCTTCCATCTTTCCAGAGTCTGCAAATTTGTGCCAGACCCGTGTGGAAGCATAGCAGCACTGGCTTGATTCATCAGCATCAGGCTACCGCGAGTTATTATAGAGACCTGATATGCATTCAATCACTTCTAGCGATGCTTAATGAAGTCGAATGCATGGCGCTTTCCTCAGGGATTGGTCAACGCCGAGAGCTCTATCCTGTTTCTCTTGAAACAATTGGAATCTACAGAGCTTTGCCTATAGGGTTAAAGATATCGTTTTCTACGTGGACGAAATTCGAGGTTTCCGTAGCCCATGACGCATGTTCCTTTCTCTTTTTCTGCATCGGGTTTCGCATTTCGAACACGAATCCACTCTCAGTGCGAACTCGCAGTATCTCGCTGCTCTGCTCTGTTTCGTAAAGAAAGCACATGAAATTTCACGTGGTTGAAGTAATTACCATCCTTTTCTCAACAAGATCTGTGAAGCTCATTGCTCAGAACATTGTCAATGTTCTTATGATTCTGTGATGAGTAATGTCATTGAATAAAAAAAACTTGGTCCCTACCTCGGAAATATTATATTCGTTGACAATGAGAGTTCCGAAGTTGAAGCCTGACATGGAGTTTTTCTTAAGACTTTTCTATAATTCGCGAATTCTTCACTCCGCATCCACTGTGGTGGGCGGGAAATCAGCGTCTCTTCTGGAAAAATCAGCTTCTGGTGTTATGTGTTAACTGGCAATGAGATGTAGATTCTGAGAGAATGTTATCCCGATTATTGGGTATCCCTTCAAAAACAAACAGCATACTTGAAAAATTGTTCTCGCCGTTGTTGTTTTCGAAATATCCTTAGGCCATGTTTTTTTTAAATGTGTAACATTTTGCCCCAGCAATAGCGTACAGGATAGCGCTTTTTTCAGTATTTTTTATTTTTGTTACAGTCATGCATCCATTGAGCGTGAGCATCACAGAGGTAGAGATGCCTTTCCATATTAGCAAGTCCATTGTTCGGTCCCCCATCACGCCGACCAGTTCTCTATGTCTCCGAGGTGAAGAATTTGGTACTGGACTTATCTGGGAAGTCATACTTCTATTGCATAAAGGTAGATGACTGTACGCGGTGAAAATATGGGAATGTCCTAGCACTGATATTCCAGGGCTTCAAGTAGAATCAACTCTTCTAGCAATCAATGACATCCATAAAGAAAAAAAAATGACCGTTAAGCAACTGTCGAATTCCCGCTCAAAAGCTAGAAGACCTTTGTCGATGATGGATGCGAAGAAACAAATCGAGTGGAAGAAGTGCTGGGGTTAGCGCAGTAGATTCGAAGATGGGTCGTGTTGAAATGAAATATGATGTGGTGCATTCGCTACAGTTCTTTATGACGCAGATTTTAACAGCGGGTCTCCAGTGAGGGCTACTCATCAGAGCGTACGGCAAAGTAGCCTGTTCATGTTAATTCTATATCGTCCAAATAAAGAAATATAATTATTCAAGGGTTCGAAATATTTACATTCGCTACAGTTCTTTATGACGCAGATTTTAACAGCGGGTCTCCAGTGAGGGCTACTCATCAGAGCGTACGGCAAAGTAGCCTGTTCATGTTAATTCTATATCGTCCAAATAAAGAACCTTATTCAAGGGTTCGAAATATTTTTATGCATAGGCCAATTGAAACGATGGCCCGAATTGAATAATGGAGGAGTTTCGAGAAGGATTGAATATTAGAAAGGATAGCATTCAAACGAAAGACGGTAATAAGAGAGCACTAGCAGGAAGTAGACGACGTCGTACTCAAAAATTAGGTGATTTCAAAACCACTGTATGCTATTTTAAAGCTTGTCTCTCGTTTATTTGTCACCACGTATTGTTTTTCCTAGCATTTATTGATCTTGAGCCCCGTTGAATTGAGGCTGTCAGGACAAGGAAAATGTATCCTCTTAATGATGCTGAAATATTTGCAAAACTCCGGACCGCAGGTGTCTGCGGTGGGGAACGAACGCGCTATTAACCTTTTCGTAGGCTAACGCGTTTATCATCACACCTTGCGGATCCTTCGTTACACTTGTCTCTCAAATAGTTTTCTATTGATCAGTGCCATCAGCAATCACCCGTCAGCGTGATTGATCTGGTAAGCCCATATCGGCAGGCCAGTTAAGCTGAGACTGTAGTCGAAATCACAATGTTAGCCTTTTATTTACTGCCTATTGCAATTTTTCACGGCAGGGAGTTATGTGTGATACAACCGCAATTGATATTGGCGGCGATATTATCGGGTCTTAGAGTTTTGCCTGCCTTCATGCTTTCTATTATAGCTCGAATCTCAAAAGGAAGAATTCGAATTGGTTTTTCTCAAGTTGGCTTTTATGGTCCGAGACGTGGATTGTGGACCGGAAAAGGTCAGTAAACAACGTTTTCGCTACTAATTCTGCAAACATCGTGGGAAGCTTTAGTGGTCTTATCTTCGTTCATCAGGAAGAATGGTAGGATATTGTAGTCGCAAGGATCCCGATGACATTTTTCCAGACTAGATCGTTTTTGGGCTGCTTCCAATAACATTTTTGCCTGCAAATCCTCCTGCAAAGATCCTCTAGAGCTGCCATGTATTGCCCGCCATGTCAGATGTGTTGCAATAGGATCAACCCCCAGTTCCGTTCTCGTCTTGAGCAACTCCTGAATGGTAGGTCAGTAAACAACGTTTCCGCTACTAGTGGAGATGAGATCCGGTTGTCTTGCTTGATGAACTAAGGACTCACGTATTTGTTCTATCCAGCACGTCATCACATGTACCACTTCAGTCCGAAGTTTTCCGAAGTGTGCCACTCCTTGCATCCTTATTCATGGATGCATCAGTATATCACCTGTATCACCTGTAGTCTCGTTGATCGTCGAGTGACTCAAGCGGGTGCCAGTAAATCTTTCATTTTTCCTGCTGCATGCAGGAGTACCCCAGTGGGTTCTGGTTACTCTACGGACTTATTGAGGATCATACCTTTCTACTAGTTTCTTCGTGAAGAACACTGACCATCGGTTCGGTGCTCTTCCTGCAGTACGTTCCATATTCCAAAGAATCTAATCACTAACTGCTCTTGTCCTTCGGTTGTCGTTCATATGCATTTTGTGTCCAGGCCACATTATCTTCGACAGTTTTGGCTATAGAACCGACAGATTTTTGGCTGTTGACGTCATAGTTCCTACACAAATATAGTGTCTGGAATTTTCCAAGGAAGAATGGGACCTTTTTCTGTTATGATTTTTAGTAGATGTTTGTTGCGGTTTACAGTGGACGTTAATCGAGTCTTAGTCGGATATTGGAGTGTTACTGTATCGTATCGTATTTGCGAATGGGAAATGGATAACAACCGATATCAAGAGGTGGTGTTTCCGTATTCTACTTCGTCCGCGTCGGGTAAGGTCGTCTCAGTGAACAAGTGTCTTACACTCTTTTATTTGCACCAACCAATACTATAGCTTTTTTTGGAGTCTAAAGCAGCTAAAACATCCATGAAGAGGTAGAGCATTTCTGTTCTTTTTTTTAACCATTACTTTAGAAGTCAGCATGTTGTTACATATTGGCATTACTGCGTTTTCTGTCGCCATCTTATCGCTTACTAAGTGCTGTGGTAAAAAGCCGGCGTCCGAACCCGATCCCAAGGAGGTATGTTGTAGATCCAACAAAAAAAGTTAATTCTACGATATCCTCAGCAGTACTGGCATTGGCCGGCTTTCTTCTGATTTACCCTCACAAGAAGATTGCATGTGGTATAAAATCGACTGAAAAAATTGTATGAAATAAGGCGCGAGTGGGTATTAGTGTTTTTTTTTCAGTCACCTGTTAAGCCCAAATCAGTAGAAGTAGCTGCGGACCAAAAGGATACCAAATCCACTCATTCAGGCGATCCTAAGAAGAAGAGCGAGGTAAGGGCTTCTAGGAATGGATATATGATGCTGTCTGTACAGGAGCATGTCGATCTCTGAAATTTTCTTCGCTACTTTGCTATCACACACATGAAAAGACAAGTGTAATTGTTTTTTCGGTGATGAGGACACAAGCACGATTTTTTCATCTGCTGGTGAATTATAAGAATCGCTATGTAGAGAACTCGAGTTCTTTCTAATGTTGACTCAGTATGATCTTCTAGTGGGCAAAGAATACACAGTGCTGGGTTCAGACAACCATACAATGGATCTTAATCGCCTTGTGGACGTCTCTGTAGTCAAGGGTTTAAGAGTATAATATCCTTCTGTCACGATGCCATTTCGTGTAGTCTCATGCTCTTATGAAATTGCTTCCCTTCCAATCCTTTCCAGCTCTCAAAAGGAAGAAGGGTTTTGTCTACCAGCCTTCAAACAATATTAGGGTTTCCAAAACTGTTCAGTTCAAAATGCCATCTTCGAAGCGATTTCTACAGAATTTTGATTATGTCGTTTAGGTGGCATTCTTACGATTTCTCGACTGCATTTGCAATGTTTGGGGAAGAAATAAAAATTCGGTTGATACACATGATTGCAATTTATTTCATTTTATTTTACTTGATCCGTCTTCACGTCTACTGCGCGGATCCCACCACTTCTCACATTCGATTCGTTTCCTCGCATCCACTGTCCACGAAGATCTTCCAACTTTTACGTGTCGCTTCGGTTGCTGCTTGAGCATTTCCATTTCATCTTGGAAATCGTAGAATACTTTTTGAGCAATTCTCCCTGGAGTCCTGGAATAGCCGGGCTGGAGCGTTCCCAGTTGGATTGCAGAGTGTCATTTTTTTCCCCCAGATAAGTTCGGTGCCTATTTCCCGACTCTGGAGGGATGACAGGCGTGGTTAGCCTGAAGGGGAATCGAACTACTACCATGCTCGTGGTGTCGACCATCACTACCATAGTGCTATCCGCTCCAATAGATCATGATAGCAATACAGCACATATATTTTCACATCGTTCGCTACATTTTTTTGCCTCATTCAAGCAATTTAGTGGTTCAGAACGGAAAAGAACTATTGGATTCCTATATCGTTTCTGGACCGAACATTACGATCCGGTCTCCACGATCGCGAAGACCTCCATTTCAGTTGTGTTCTCTGCAGGACAAAAGTGGTGGTGTGCCATCAACCTATGACCATTACTAAGTCAGTATTTGATCGACTGCTAACCCAAACCAGACAACGGCTATCCATCATAGAACCAGTCTTCACATAAACTTACCCATGAAGTCGAACATTTCAGAAATTAACACAACAACCAGTACCTATTCAGAAGCCACAGCCACCCGCCGCTCTCCCAGAGGCTGTAGGTTCTTTAATGCAAACGCATTTTTAAAATGAATGGAACGTATTTACTGCTTGTCTCAGGCTGGGAAGAGATAGATTGTGTTATCTCATTTTGTATCTGTTAGCTTTCCCTTAAAGGAATCGGACGAAGCTATAAGAATTTCCTTCTGGGTTAAACTCTGATATGCATTGGTTTTTGTTTGTACTTCTGGACATCTCGAATTTGGTATTATTAATTAATGATAGTTTGAAATGAGTATGGAATGAGTCTCATATCATTTTTCACCTAACGGCATGCTTTCATGACAACATGTGTGTTCAAGCACCGTTGTTAGGAATATCTGAATGTACATGAATTATTCCATTTGAACCACAATGACGTTGAGATATTTGCAAAACTCTAGACCGCAGGTGTCAGAGATGGGAAACAAACGCGCTATTACCATTTCCGAGGGCTAACGCGTTCACCACCATACCATTCTGGTCCTTTGTTTCGCCTGTCTCTCAGCTAGTTCATCGATCAGCGCCATCAGCAATCACCATTTGAAATGAAATATTTTAGTCATTGAGTAAATTAGCGCACTTAAAATAAACTCATTTGAAATATCTGCTTAATTTTATGGAAAATGTTAACATTCACAACAGCGCTGATTTTTCGATAACCAGAGTATTTGAGGATTGTTTCCAAAAGGTACGCATGGTTTTTCTGCAACGCTGTTCCCACTTTAAGCCTGTTGAGAATTTGAATCTTCAAAGATTTCTGAAGAATTTATGCAGGTTTCCATAATCTTTGTCTCTAGGATTCACCCACATAGGCAATGAGCTCAACAATGTCACGTGCTGCTTGACGAGATTTAGCTTGTTCTAACGAACAAATTCATTCCAAAAGCAGTTCTTCGTATATTTTGATGGCCACGCATTGACTTTTCTCGAGCCATACGTGGTACAACCGATAAGGCAAAGATGCTGTTGATTTAATACGCATAGCCCAAGATGTATTGCGTACAATGCATGTGTGAGGACAAAGTAGGAGAAGAGCGTTGCCTCAGTGCGATTTGTTCTCTGCACTTCACATTTTAGAAAATATCTCTTTTAGGACAAGGTCAATTAGGTGACGAGCGACTGTGAAAAGGTACAGCAATGGTTTTACTTAAGCACGGAAATTCGACACTTGGAGAGGCTTTTTTGCTATGAATAGCTCATGAAATCATTGAGAAGACTTCAGAGTTTCTCAGTGTTCGCAGAGTATGCGCTCATCAACGGGATTCAACACAGCTTGTCTTTCGAAATAGTTTTCAGGTTTTCTATCAATTTTCTACCGATATTTTAAACGTTACGCTTGAGATTATTAATTTTAATATGTATATTCTCCAATAAAGGCGCGTGTGGCACAGCGGTCGGAGGCACCTTGCAACGCACACATGGGATCGATCACTGCGCCCCTGGCCCACCAAGCCTTCCATCCCTCCGAGATCGGAAAATTGGTACCAGACTTCTTTGGAAGGATAGCAGCACTGGCTTGATACATCGGTACGTCACGGAGAGTCATTGTAAGGGCCAGATATGAATTCAATCACCTCCAACGATACTTAATGAAGTCGAATGCATGGCGCATTCCTCAGAGATTGATCAACGCCGAGAGCTTTACCATTTATCCCTTTATAATCTCCAATTTGCAGTTTATAGATACTTATAACCTCGATACCCTACCAGGTAGAATTATCCAACTTTTGCCCATTTACAACCTTTTATCTAAAACTCATACTTTATGCTAAATTTGTACACTTTCTTTGATCGTTATCGAAAAGGTTTGGACAATCATGTTGTCTACAATAACCGCATCTAGTTTTAACCTGCCTGTTGCATTCTGCAGCATATTTGCAATTGCACTGGCATAACATCTTGTAATATCGTACACCTCGTCTCCATGTTCTCGAATCGCTTATATTACGTTCTTCAACGAAATGAGAAGTGATCGACGTGAAAACAGTCCTATTTTCACAATGATGCCGAGATATTCAAGGCCGCATGTGTCTGCGATGGGGATTGAACACGCTATTACCTTTTCCGGGAGCCTACGCGTTCACGACCACACCATGTGGTTTTTTCCTTTCGTCTTTCTCCCAGGCAGCTATTGCTATTGAAACCAGTTAAGCTGAGGCTGTTGTCGAAATCACAATGTGAACTTTTTATTTAGTGCATTTCCAGTGTGACGCAAGCAGACTTGCATGTTGACGACATTCAGTGTAGTTTTCCACACATGTTCACTTCCACGAGTTTATTGAACATATCTGAGGGAGCAGATGGAAGCGGAAGTGCACCTCCACCTGTTGTCTGCTCACTTGTATCCCTTAGCTGCATGTTTTAGCAACGAATGGTCTTAACAACCTCGCGAAAGGGTCTGGTAATGAACTGTCTATATTAAAACAATACCTATTTTATATTTGCACTCCAGCGTCTTCATTTCGTTTCGATTCTGTAGTGCTGTCCACTGACATCTCTTGAATTTCAGGTGTATAACGTGATTTGAAGTCCTTTCCTGTTTTCTCTAAAGGGTCAGGTAAGATTGTTCCTTTCCTGCAATACGTGCTTAGCCAACGGAATACTTGCATACTGACTACTTCTATAGAACTACCTTCCTTCATCCTGCAAATGCTACGTAAGCATCAGCAATACACACTGAACCAGTTGCGGAAGGTTCGTTACTGCAATGCATCAGAATTCTGTAGGTGTAACCACTTGAGCGCAATTTGAATTAACAATATTTGTCTCCGCTTCTAAATGAGGGGGCGTCAATACACACGTATTTTCCGAATCTGAATATTCTGATGTAGTATGCTAATGGTCAGTTCTTTTACAATCCACCCCATCTGTATTGTCGGCAAAGTGGAAATTTACCAACAGACCATCAAGTTAGGCTTTTGTCGTAATATGGAATGCCACAGAATGCCATGCAAGGGCAGTACTGCAACTTGAAATTCTCTCAACTGTAGGTGTTTAATGAACTCCATCTAAAGGAAGAGACCGATGAATCATCTGATCTCATGAGACATCATCATCTCCGTATTCCTTCAGTAGTCTGTATCTGTTCACCTCATTCACAACGAACTCTCAAATGTCGGCCATAACTAATTCATCAAAGAGCACCTATGCTTTGAAAGACTATAATTATCAGAAAAGCTATAAGGCAAGTACTAGCTGAGAGACAGACGACACAAAGGACGCGCATGGTGTGGTGGTGAAGGCGTTAGACCCCGGAAAGGGTAATAGCGCGTTAGTTCCCCAGCGCAGACATCTGCGGTTCGGGGCTTTGCAAATATCTCAGCATTATTGTGGTTATAAGGTTATTCATTAGAAAGTCAGTAAAGTCTATTATAGGGGCGATATAGAGCTAAATATGTTGCCGGTAACTGAAAGTTATTTTATTCCCATTTGCTGCTATGAATCATGGTTATCGGATGAAGTGCGAGTATACAGAAACTACCAAAATACATTCAACATAAATTGCAAAGCAGTTCCAAATCACAGTAATATCTTTGTGTGATAACCATAGTAAAATATAGTAAATGGTAGCATATATACGATAGCAAAGCGGTAGAGCTGGGTCTCTTCCGTAACTCTGTCAGGTTTTCAATCACCCAAGTTTTTAAATTATTATGAAAAGTAATTTGAAAAGAATAAAAATTAAATAAAAATAAAAAATGGAAAAGTTAATATGAAAAATTACACTGTCGAAAAATCAGCATTGCTAACTCTATGTTGACAGCGGTGTTCGAATGGCGGACGACTTGTAGTAGGTACGCAACTTACCCGAAATTAAGTGTCGTTTCAAGCAGTAGCCAAGCAAATCTAATGGTGGGATGTTATGTAGTATTATAAGACATATCGCATGGAAAGTCGTTCAGCAAGAGAACAATCGAGACTAAAACGCACTGTAATCAACGCCGTTCAACTAGCCCCATGTATGCATTTGCATCAACGCATATCTTCATAAAATTTTTGACGACGTTGCTACTGCTGTGAATTTAGTAATAGGTCCTTGCATGAGTCGAAATGGCAGGCAGATGGTTGTAGCTTCTCCAACGGGCTCTCTCCTTTTCTACTATAATGCAGCATTTTCCACTTGAGAAACAATAGGCCTAAACGCTTCTCATGATGTAAACAGCAATGGCACAGGTTTTGTTGGAGACGTAACTAAAGACGATTTCAGGGAGCTGACGATGTCGGTTACGAGTCATGCCCCGATATGACACCGGAGGAATTGGCGAAAGTAGTAGCAGCTCCAAAATAAAGAATCAAGAGATGTAGACATGAAGCAATAACGATCGGTTTTAGGTTAAATAAATGCGTGATGAGTCTGTTTAGTTTCATGTTAGCGGCACTTTCATTGTCACTTTGTGTTTTGTCTATCGTTGCACGCCATTGCCAGAAGATAAGTCATTGGGTCTAATGCGTTTTGATACAACAGGACTAGACGTCCCAGACTTTTGTTGGAGGTGGCCTCGTGATCTTTGCCAAACATCAAGTAGCATGACAAGCTTTACAATAGCGGGTTATCCGTGAACATGTTGAATTCTCCGGATTTCAGGACGGTAATCTGATACCGTGCATGTAAACGCACCTAACTATATCGAAGCGGGATTTTCCAGGTCATTTTAGGGCTTCGTCCTCTTCGTAACCTTCTCGTGTCTGTCGTCCATGGAAGAAGCGCGCTTCGTTCACAGAGGCATCCACGGCAATCATATCGTGATCCTGATTTCTTTTCATATCTAGCTCTGCGTGCACATAATTTCGGCTATAAAACATGTCTGTCTGTGTGAGGCTGTCTTTTGTGTGATTTTCTATAGCAAGCTTACACATTTTAGAAGTCCTGCACGTCATCCCTCTAGTTAACGCATCTTCTGCTCGTTTCTCATTTATATGATCTGTTTCGGTTCCGGTCTGCAATGGGTTACAAAAGAGATGATTTTTCGTACATTTGTTATAAAAGCAATTTCACTTTGCATCGCGTTCACCGATTATATTTAAGAACTGATCAGCTTGGAACACTCAATGCAGCCGCTGTGTGATCTTGTGTTCTAAAAGGCTTCAGAGCAATGAGAATCGAGAACCGCTGAAAGCGGGTTCCTTGATTCTTCAACTGGACATTCTCACAGGACCGCGAAGGTACTCCCGCTCACTGCTTCCTGTATTTGCAGCTACAAATGGGAAACAGAAATGGAATCAGCTTCCTTCCTTCCTCATTGGAAGTCATGTAAAAAAGCGGCCCTGAAGAAGGCGATACAGCCGAAACGTCAGCTACTGTTGTGTTGTATTGTATTGTGTTTTCTGTGGAAGTAAATGTATGCTGTATAACAACTTCGCGATTGCTGAACAAGAAAACTACGCATTCATATTCCAATTACTGTTCTATCATTGATACTTTGAGGATTGGAGTGCCAATTTGGCTTCAGGATGACTTCCCTCAGAGTCATTCCTTTTGCGTACAAGCCCGCTATCAAGGTCCTAACCTCAACGGTATGCGGGGTTTGGTTGTTGTGGGCACCGAACCTGAGTCTACATGAACGCAACTGACGTCTCCATATATTTACTGTCATCAGATTTGTCTAGCGTTTATCACCTCTCTCATCTTTATTTTATACAGAATACTTGCAGCTTCATTCTTTGAGTAGCTCGTTTGATAACACTAGCCAATCTTTCATGTTGTCTATGTTACTATCAGAACTTCTGTCACTTAGAAGTTAGTGTTTATACATGAGACATTTCAACATTGCCTCCTTTTCTAGTGACAGCGTTCTACGAAACTCGAATTTTACTGCACTTTCAAGATGTTTCGCTCATCTGGGAAACGTGCACTCTAACGCGAGACACCTTAAACTCGGGCAATAGAGACCTTGTTAAACAGTATCAGCTTACCAACATCGACAACGAGATCACCTCGACTATATGCAGAAAAAGTGAACATACTGTAGCTCTGCAAAGATATTATAATGAGATTTCTGCTTGTATTATTGTTGTATTGGGTTGTCAAACCATTCATTTTTCCTCTATGAAGTACTGGTGATCGCATCTTTGTCTAGAGAGACATTATGCGTGAGGTAAGTTTCTGTTTGTATGAAAAACTTTTCCGCACTGGCTGCGGTCTACCTTAGGAAGCTTTATCATGGTGATGACGGCGGAGGATTATAAAACTCCTCTCGGACAATAGCCTACTTTGATTTTTTACATCGTTATTAACAGTCTCGTTGTGTTTTTATCTTTGAACCATTTTCACAATTCTTTGAACAACTCAGATTTAAGGTTTAGCGCTGTGCAGCCAGTTGCGCCTAACTCACTTCGCCACAGTTCATTTGTGTTCTCTCTTAAAGGCCCGAATTCTTAGATGCACAAAAAGACTGCGGCAAACATATACTTAGCACAAAGGCCACACCTTCTCTCTTCCATAATCGTTTCCTTGTCCACTTCGACGTTCAAGAGAAATCATATTTTATCATTATCACTTCAAAGAGGTCAAGGATGTTAGGAGATACCTCATGACTTGTTAAACTAGATGGCCACAACATATCACCGACCACTAGCAATGAGCTATCAGTTACTGGTCTTCATACAATTGGCAAACCACAATGGTGACATATTTGCAAGACTCCGGACGGCAAGTGCCTGCGTTGGGATCGAACACGCTGTTATCGTTTCCGGTGGTAGGCGCTTTCACACTCACACTACTGAAGTCCTTCGTTCCGCCTTTCTAAGAAGAGTAGGTAGTAATAAATAGTGATTGCAATCGGAAAGCACCGATACACCAACGCCCACTTCTTCATAACACAATGTGACACTTCCTATACTCATCGAGCGAGCAACCTCCCATTGGGTACATCTGCTTTGTGAGAGCTGCGAATGGCTCCATAAACATAGCAAGAGAATGGATGCTCGCTCGTAACGCTTGATAATTAACAGCAAAGCAGGTTGGACAGGCCAGTTGGCTTTGTTATGCTCTAGGCCACGACAACATCCGACTCGTCGAATTTATGAGATGGATTCACATTTGGCCTAGGAGATCGATCAATAGTTTGTTCTTCCACGCACTACTGATTGGAAGGTGTACTTATTGGTTAAGAATTGGCAAATCCTTACTTTTGTATAGATCTTTTATGGACTCGTTTTAGAAAGTAGAGCTTCAAAGAAGGTTTTACTATAAGCATCTTAAACAGTAAACCCGCAAATATAGAGCCGACGAGAACGAATAACAGGATCGAAAGCAAACACGAGACAACATGAAGAAAAAGATAAATAATTGGAAAATAATTAGTAATTAAGTAATTAAAAACAAAGCAATTTAAACAACATTCTGGACAGAGTGAACTGACTACTATTCAAAACAATGGATACAATTAAACAGCGTCTCCCGATAGTAAACTCAACGAGAACGCAATACTAGACAGAATTAGAACACACCTCTTGAAGGCTATGTAGTACATCTGAACTGTAGCATAAAAAACCATAAACAGCGATGAACAAGAGAACAAATAACCCAGGGAGATGCTGGTCGATCTACAAATTTACACAAAAGAAGTATTAATGTTACAGATGTCACGATTACCAAAACATTGGCTCGCGTGAAATCACTGGGTAAGCCATCGAAATTTGGGCTTCGTATTTTCATTACAAGATCAAAGGAAAGACAAAATGACTCAGAAATGATTCCCAGTACTAAGCATATTAACATATCCCTGACTATAGCAAATATACGATCTGCAGTGCCTAAAAATAATAGCACCTCCAGAATTTAAACAAATACATCTTCAGCTCACGGTGAAGTCTATCGGTGGGTCACGGGTCCAGCACACGGTGGGTTTATTGAAGCAATAACTAGTGAAGTAATCTAAAGACCTTTATACCTTATAACCTTTATACTAATAAATTACACATTTCCCATTCAACGAAGTTTTGGTCTCGTGAAATCCAGAACAGTGCACTATTTTCGCCTTCTGAAGCGAAGGCTCTTGTTTCGAGCAACGAAGCTAATAAACAAGTGGGGTTTTGTTGAACTACGGTTTCTTTCAACATAACACTAACGTCTGCCGCTGTGCCCGTTACGTTATGAACTTTAAAGCTTCAAATTTCTATTCTAATTTTATGGACTTTATTTCTAACCAAATCTGAAGTAAGAACAACCCTTCAGAAAAATATATAGAGCATATGGCATCCGCAAACTTCACACAATATTGATGCCAATAGATTCAACAGGTTTAAGCAACATACAAATTGTAAAGAACTACCATTTATTACCTAGCACCGCATCCACGGACTTTTCAAGCTTCTAAAACGGTAATGTCAGCACCCCGAGTATTATGTGTGGCCTTCCAAAGAAGGACTAGATGGTGAGGAAAACTGGGACGTGAAACAACCTCTAACCGTCAAGTAAGCGCGTATGCTAAAATGTGACAATGAAATGAACTGCTCTTTAACAAAATACACTCTAAATTTACAACATAACAATGAATGGAGTGTCTTACGACGAAAGCCGACGCAAACGGAAACAATCCCATCCTAGTAGTGGTGCAAAGAAAAGATGTAAATCTTTTACCTTCAGCGCGTCCACCTCTACTCTGTCTTTTCTTAAGAATTTGAATGCGCGCCTCACGTGTCACATGTGTCTGTTTTGAATATTCAGTTTCGCTCTAATATATTTATGTACTAAATATAGTAATAAAATCGAAGCAAATATGGAGATCACCGTCCATTATGGACACAAATTGAGATTATTTTGAACTTATGCTGTTTCATGCAGGCGCAATTTGTCTTTTCACCACACGTATACATTTGCCGAATGCATCTTTATACCCAGATTTCGCTGATATGACGTCAGTTCACCTGTTGATCAAATAGACCGTACGTACTTGTAACTCTGATTTCTAGCGCGATAATATCACGGGGGAAACTTTACCCTTTCGTAATCTTTTCGTATTTTCTTCAAGCTCTCGAACTCCGGCATATAACAAAACAAGTGAAGTAAGAATGGTGCTTCTTTCTACATTCTACAATGCTAATTAAGATAACTATACACGGCTGCATTGCATCTTCAGGTAATCCATATGAGACGGTAAAATTCTCACTAAGCACTTCGTTGTAAATTCTCTCGATCCAGTTCCCTATCACAACCATAACGCCTCGAGATAGTTCCCAGACCGAAAAAAACAACTTGATATCGTCAATGCTATTAAATGCCTCGACATCCTTCACAAATTCGCTCCCGTTCATCTGCCGTAACCCGTACGCATCGGCGACAAAACACCTACAAAACGTTATTTTAAAAGCACAGTCTTAAATCATTCCCTAAATTTCATAAGGACAGCACAAGAGAAACACCTTCACTGATTTTGCACTCGTCCTACTCAAAAAAAAAAGCAAGCAAGAAATACAAAAAAACAAAGGGGAAACACTAAGACGAAAACACAAATCGCAAAAACTAAGCTCAATAATATCGAGTTCGGCATATACTAATAGGTGAATCACGGGCAAAAAAAGGAAGTACTACGAATTTATACTTCACAACTATTACGCCCCTCATCCCTCACTGCTTCCTTTGCCAACCTCGTGTGAGCTCAATAAGGGTGGTTCGTAGGGTCTACATCAATTAATTACTAACGCTGAAGTTTATAGTGAGATGGTCTTTCGAACTACAAAGAAACGTTACGCTGCTTATATGCATACGTACCTTTCCACAACGATGGCAGTGAATTCTTCGATCAACTGCTGAAGCAAATTCAGCAAGACATGATTTTGAAGTACAATGTGAAGCATCCCTTAGGGATTGCCATCGAACTGGGAGGCGAGTTAGCACTTCTTCCTAAATATTACAGGCTAGAATTAATGTCTGTCTTACGGCGACAGAAAAATCGACCATAATTTGATAGGTTTTTTTTCCAGTAAAAAAGAAGGACGGTTGAAATCTCGCAAAGTGTAGAACAAGACGGAAAGTAATGGCAGATTTCGCTTGAAAATGCCTGTATCAGTAAGGTTACACAGCACTTATTTCTCTAATGTCGGGGCATCTCCCAAGTTTTAGGAGTTCAAACCCATTCAATTCGAACACTAATCTTCAAATCAGTTTAGATAACAATGGCGAGGAGCATTGTTGGCGGTTGCATCATGACTTTTCAAATTATACGATACAAAAACTTTCACTACATTTCGTATAAACGATCTAGTCACTATTAAGTACACGGTACGAACATAAAATTTGGGCAAAAAATGGGTGTAATCTCGGTCTGACTCATACTTTGAGTAACAGTTCGTGGACTTTTAAACAACACCAACCGAGTACGCCAAGCCTTGCTCGTAGATACCACTTTCGCGAGACGGTGGTCGTTGATCGGAAGCCAATCGCTCTTCTGATTGTCCCGTTCCGCTGCTATGACCACTGTCTGCCATAGAATTTCCGCAATATGCCCCTCCTCGACCAAGAAAACACTTGAGCTCTGCGATTCGCTAGAATAACGATAATATAAAGTGTATTTGTAATTATATTCACGTGGTTTTACGAAAGTATTCAAGATTTTTGGATTTGACGGGCTTTTCCTTAGCGGTTTTAACTTCATTGGCCGCCATGTGGTCTGCCAGGGTTATGATCATCTATAGTGATGCATTCAATAGAGAAAAAGTATTCAGGTGCGAGTGCTAATGGCTAGTGTTAAGTAGAAATAAGTGGGTTAGTAGTAATTACCATCTATTCAACTATTCTTTTTTTCATCCTTTATTATGTCAATTAGTCAGCCATTTCATTTAAACACATTCGTAACAACGTCTAATTTTTTTCCGGACTGAATACGATCACTATGGAGGTTACACCAGCCACAATGTCTCGTAAGTTGGAAGCTGCGCCCGATTTTTGCGTATAACTCTGCTTTTCTTCGCGCTTGAAAGAATTTTGGCAATTCCCTTGTCCTATGTATGCTTTATGTTCTTCTATGGACCTCCTTTATTCCTGGTGCAAACACAATCCTCAAGTATGAAGAAAAACACTCGTGGCACTGTGGAATCAGATTGCTGTCAGCACCGTCAGGTCTTGTGAAAGTTGCGCAAAGAATATTACGATGTTTACCCCGTGGTTCTGACATTCACTCATAGCATACAACACCAAACAGTCATCCACTAGGATGATCGCAACTTGGAAAGCAACGAATGGACGGCCAAAAATGATGCAGCACACTGTATGCGATGTCAGTTCTTCGAGGCGGAGACACTTCCACGACTGTTCACAGGCAACGCTCACTTTGCCACAGCTTCTTCAACAGTAGTAGCCTTTCGGATACGAAATAAGAAATTGGTGAGAAATTATCGAGAGGATAACTCCCAAGATCGACTTTCTATTAACCACGGCACTGGATTATAAGAGGACACTCTTTTAGATCGATACCCACCACAGTATTTGCGTTGGATAACTATCAACTGAATACAAGAAGTGTAGAAAAAAACTTTTGTGTATCAGAATAAACCTCCGGAAAATAGTGATCATTACAGTGGTCATACCGGCCACTTTATCCTATTGTAGAGATCCATAGATGTGACGATGTCACAAATGTGTTAAACACAGCTTCAGTTAGATCGCAGATGAGGGACAACTAGTCTAGCGAAGATAAGAAACGTTGAAATGCTCTTGTCATCTTTTCCATTATTTACATTGTCAAGTTTCGGGACTTTTCTCATCATATAACCGCTGAATAAACGCTTCGCTCTAAATGTGTACACCCCTGGATCCCAAAGGCGAAACATTTTTACAAAATCCAGATTGTGAAGTTCACATCAATGTTGGCTCATACAGAAGCATTCCGTGAAACACTATTTAGTGCTGGGCGAGGGGTTCAGAATCCTCTATGTAAATTATTATCCCACATTTCAGTTACAAAACAGAATACGGGAGCCGAACTGCGTAGTTTACAGATGATAAGTCCTAGGGTGAAGTAATTTGTTTCTCGTCTCTTGGTGAAGTCTTCCTCAAAACCAATAAGCAGTTTTGGTGAACATCAGGAGCATGTAAGGCTCTCGTTAGCGACGATTTCGTTGTCGAAAAAAAAAGATTTTCCAGGATGTTTTTTACCACTTACAATTTTATTAAAGATAACCAGTTCAACTTGCGACACTCGTCTTCCAATATGCATAGTGAACAAACGAATAAAATCCTGGATGGCTCTTCCACTCGCAATCAAGGATAGGATAAAGTTCTCAGACGAAGCGCCTCCATGATTTATACAAAAAATGGACCATTGTGCGAAGTCATGTCGGGAACTAGCTTATTGATTGTCCTTTATTTGCAATAGCGTTGTCTTCATAGAGAGAATGCGGAGCCTTGGAGCCCTCTTGAGAATTCATTGACGGAAATTGTATTTGCCTCGCATTTAGCGAAACGACAATTCATTAACTCCTCCATGGATCAGAGGCCTTTCTTCTTGAAAAGAGAACATCGTTTAAGTTTCGAACAAATTGTATTTGATGAAGTTAGCTTCCTCATGCTTTTAGATTACTGGACTGAGCCATATGTCATTCTTTGATAGTAATTTGAAAATAAGGGGTGATTCTTCCAAGCGAGATTGTTGCAGTCTGATACATCAGTTGGGAAATAGAAAAGATTGAAAAGAAAGTGTTATTGATTATATATCAGTGCCGAAAATAGTGTGATTTCTCCTGCACTCGGTCCATGAGGATGACAATGGAATGACGCACTGAATCAACAGTTTTGGTAAATCTAGGAATCGATTCCTTGAAGCCAAGTTCGCATAAAGGATACGGTGGATGGTCGTACCAAATGCGATGGTACCATAAGGTATAATGCTTTAACGATGGAGACGTGCTATAATCTTACAGTATAAAGGCAAATGATCTCTGTTCCAGTAGTGTTGACTTCCGAAAAAACTGATGACCTTCTAACCAATTCTAGAGAGTGAAATCCCGTAAAAGCGTGCAGCAAAATCATTTCTTCTTTGCTGAGTGGGAAAGTTCCATTCTTCGGAACTCCGTGAAATTCGCTCTAAGGCATTCAAAAGTTCGCAACATCTAGCAGCATCGTGTTGAAATCAAGTTAGCCATTATAAAATAGTATCCATGAGCCATCAATAGGTACTTGAACACTGCCAGCAACATATTGATGCTTTGTTAAAAAAAATAGTTATTCACTACTGCGCTCACTTATAACAGAAATAATAAAGGATAAAGGATAAAGGATAAAGCTCTCGGCGTTGACCAATTCGCCTCTGATCACTGCGCCAGACACCCTCCCCTATGGCAGAAATAGTTTCGTTAATATAACTTAACTATATAATAAAACTTACCATTCGTAATGCTGTAATGTGACTTTCCAAAACTCCAACATGTTCCATCGTTGTCATCACCGTGTCAATCACCGTTTCTCGTGGTAGAAGACCGTCGTCGAAGCGATTGTACAAGGCATGCCAAACAATGAATGCGGCTGCACGGGTGTCTATCCCGGACAGAACAGAAAACGTTGTCGGCTTAAGTTAATCTTTGAAATTTCGCATAAAAACAATAGTCCTGAAAGGAATGGCACCCATTTTCGTGACCTAGAATCCTAGACTCTTGTTCTTCGACTCGTTTATTTCCATCAAACTAATTTTTTACATGCATACAACCTTGCTAAATAATACTGACTCATTGTCCAATCTGAACCTTTCCTACATTTGTATTTCTTCAAAACTAGTTCGCAGAACCGCCTTGTATTAACTCTATAAAAGGATAAAGGATAAAACTCTCTTCGTTGATCAATTTCTGAGGGATGCGCCATGCATTCGACTTCATTATCATTGGGGGTTATTGAATGAATATCTGGCCTTTAAAATGACTCGCGGTGGCCTACCGATGTATCGAGCTAGTGCTGCTATCCTCCCAGACAAGTCTGGTACCAATTTGCCGACCCTGAAGGGAAGGAAGGCTTGGCGGGCCATGGGAGTGGGGATCGATTTCACGTGTGTGCAGCAGTGACGCCTCCAACCACTGCGTCACACGCGCTCTTAGAGCATTAATCTCCACATACGTCTTTAGGATACTAACTCTATACACCACCATAAAAATACCTCGTGAAAAACAGCAAAAAGATGCAAAATAAATTTTTTTTTAGAGATTCTGAAACAACGTCACGACATTCTCGTCCGACGAAATAACACTTACCTCATAAAATGGATTGAAATAATCGTCCAGACGTAAATCCAAATATGTCCACAGCGATTTTGTTCGTTTCGCCAGCTGGAGATCCTAAGTGAACCAATAGTAAACAACAAGTGAGCAACATTAACAGCCACCAGTTACAAAACCATTGAGTTTAAGAGTGCCCTAAACCACGGACATATACTAATTGCGTATCACTTATAATACCGATGAAACACTTGCTTTTCTATCCTTCTCGCAGTTTCCTATAAACGTTCCAAACTGACATGAGTAGACATGTTCATGAATATCGATTAGGTAACGGTCATTGAACTAAAAAATTTTTCACCAGGTGACAATATTTCCGAGAATTTTATTACACGCAATAAATCAACTGACTTGAAAAGCTCGGGGACGTTGGCGCATTATTTGGTGGACGCAATCGAGGAATTGGGAAAATATTGGAGATATCTGATATATTTAGCATATGAAGTGAAGAAACTCATGATTAAACGGAAACTGAAATGGTTTCAAACACTGAACCTCCTTAGCTGCTTCATCATTTAGTGCGCCAACATGAGCACATCGGTCATCGAATTTATGACCAAATCCTAGCCAATCCTTTTCTATCAAAACCTAAAAGAAATGTCTCTTCATTAGACTGAAAAAAGAGGCAGCTAAAGGGAAACAAAGCAGAAGGTAGCACCTGGAAACCATGAATCGTACGAAAAAATGGATCAAGCAGTAACTGAGCCAGTGACACTGTTTGTGACGTGCGATCCCATCCATCTGAGCAATGCACCACACACGAAATTCCTGAACTCATTCTTATTGTATGAACTCAACATTTGCGAACTTTACAACAATCTACGAAATAAAACAAGGTTTGGAAGCGGTAACGAAACGCTAAGAACCAATGTAATATTTAAAACCAGTGAGTAAGCCTTACCATATATATTTAATGATGTTTTAGGCTCGTGTGGCCAAGTGGTCGGATGCGCCTTGCAATACACATGGGATCGATTTCCGCGCCCCTGGCCCACCAAGCCTTCCCTCCTTCCGGGGTCGGCAAATTGGTAAGAGACTTGCTTGGGATGATAGTAGAACTGGCTCGACACAGCGGCAGGCCACCGCGAGTCACTATGCATTCAATCACCTCCAAACGATGCTCAATGAGGTCGAACACATGGCGCATACTCAGGGATTGATCAACGCCGAGAGCTTTATCCTTTATCTTTTATCTAATGGTATTTTTCCCTCTTACATATCCCTAAAACAAAGCCAACATAAAGAATGGCCACCAAAGACAGTAGACAGTAATTCCCCATATATCATCACAACATAACATTAGGCGATACATAACGTCTTTATAGCACTACTATATAATCCCGTTAGGTAGCATTTTTATAACACTGTGCCCTTTACTAAAAAGCAGAACCAAACAAAAATTAATGCAACACACTTCTAAAGTTCATCTTGTCCGGCTCTCCTGTTGGACAAAAGCTTACAAAATATAACACAATGTAAAACGAAAATATGATTGTATCAATACCTTTTGATATCGAATCAGCCAAAAAAGTTGAGCATTCGACAATAGCACGCAAATGTTTCAACCATCCAGAAGACTCCAATGACCGCAAGTAATCAGCTACCGTACGAGACTTTGTGCATGCTAAAAACAGCTATGAGGAAAAAGGCAAACAGTCAGGCACTCCCTGAAGACCCACTGCTCTACTGCTGCTAAAGGTATTGCTACTTGAAGTGTGGCATACAGTGAGCAGTTCATCGCATTGTCAGCAGCGCGAGCAGCTCGGCAATTCGGAGAGCCTAACTAAGAGTAACCCCGTGGCAAATGGTAGTGACCTGGAAACACCCCAGTAATACTGTACCGGGACTCTGGGAAAGAAATAAATAGTCCAATCAACTACATAAATACCGGCCCATGTACAAGTTGCAGGAGTCACCATCTATGAAGTTGGGCAGACAATTGTTGCCGGAGATCCAAATGGAAGAATGAGAAATCTGCGAAAACAAACGTAGGAACTGGAATGTGGCAAGTGAACATGGAAACTGTTTTGTTGGACTACTGTCCAAATCAGCTCTCCAGTCCTCTTCCCTGAAACTCACTTTCCGAAAAATGCACTGCAACTAAACAAGGAAAAATGGCATTTAAAGTGCATCATTTAACCAAAAAGCTCGTATCGCACCACCAGTGGGATGCTCTAGAAGAAAAGAAAATCGATGATAGATCTGACTGCTACCTAAACAACACTGCAGTCCTGACAGGTATTGTGGCGAATGCACCATATTCAAAAATAAAATCTCCTCTGATCATAGCATATCTCACAATACAATCTACCTCTATGCCAACTCAAGTTGATCACATGTACTCGGCAGCGTCGTAACGATTGCTATTTCATCATCATGCACCATCAACCAAGTATTGCTACATGGGCACCCTATTATCGTAACTGCACTAATAACACAGCCTTTCTCATGAAACCCTACCATGCTCATAAGTGAATAGTTTAATAAGGTTACACTAAAGCGCGAAATTTGTACACAGTCCGACTACTGCGAATAATAAGGCGGCTGCATTGGTTCGGAAAGCAAAATAGATTGCTGAAAACTTTTCATCATAGCTTCGTCTTTTCGAGGGTATCGACGTGCTTCCTAGATGTACCAGTGGAAACTTCACAAAACACACGAAACTATGTGTTCAGAAACATAACCAGCACATATACGCCTAGACAGACTATGCAATTTAAGAAACCAATAAAAAGTCCTCTTCGATGTTCGAAGTAATAAAATTTGAAGGTGAAACACGGATGGTATGATGAGAACAGTAGATAACAGATAGGAAAACGGATTAAAGACCATTGAAGGGAACCCTACAAGATGTAGCTATGTTGGGCGACAACCCACGATGCCCGAGCTATAGTATTTGTACCTCATATCAACCAATTATATATGTAGAATCAAACTAATTTAAACCGTGATTTGATAGTCGTAGACGACACCACCACATACGAAACAAACTACGGCCGTGGACGACAAGTGTGAAGGAATGATGAGAAGGGAAATAAGGTGGAATGTGCACGTAAACTTGTAAAACGGATCACCAAAATGGCCACCAATTATGAAAATTATGAAAATGTTTGAACCCTCATCAATCACTATGCGGTCGAAAATTTTAGAAAACATCTAGAACATACCTTCGAGAAGCTTTATTTGACTGCTTCGCATGACGTGAATGTTTTCAATATCGAAGAAATGGAATCGAGTGTTGGAGTAGTTCCGCTCGTCTTCAAACCCTTTGCCTTGCACTTTATTAACCATTGCATTCATCTACAAAATATTACTTTATATTTCCTTAAAAATAGGAATAAATCACAAAATCACTGTAGGACCAGTGAACTGTTCCTAGGGGGCCTAGAAAAAACAATTGATGATTTCATATTAAAACAGCTAAAATTAGTCAGTTACAAACATCCGATCAGAGCTTTTCTTTAACCTGTCAGGAGTTATAAGAATTAGAAGAGTAGAAATATGTCCAGCCTCAACAGTTATTTCACAATCATTTCGTCTTTACAAGAAAAAACACCGTAAATAACCAAGCAAACACGGTCAAAAAAAAGACCAACTATTGGCCTTGTGTCGACGAGAAAGAGAGTGTCAAAATTCTTATTTGCTTTGCCAATCAACCCCATCAGCTTCTCGTCTTCGACACATCGTGCTGAGAATCCTGTCAACGGCTGAGCACACCTAAAATTATCCTATTTAAGTTATTGAAGCAACAGGAGCTATTAGCCGCAGTCCTCGTTCAATGACGCTATTACAAACGAACCAAATGTATTAAATAATAAGTACCAGTGTTAAATTTTTATTTACTACGAATTTTCACAGCAGCGTATTATGTGAAATACAACCACAACGATGCTGAGATATTTAAAACATTATGAGGCCCGAACAGGTGGAGAAACAAGAATCACCGAGTCACCACGGAAGGACGCACAATGTGGGGATGTTCCTTTTTGTTGGTCGATAGATATCCTCAAACGACTCCTTATCTGGCTCGCAAGTTGTGACCGTTTCTTCAATATGGGAAAGGATTATATTCAGATGCTGGTCTACTGTTACGTATCTCTACATAGACCTGTTCGCCCAAACGTAACTTGATAAGGTCGAGAGGTTCTTCCGCAGTATGCGACAACATCTGAGGATTCTCCTTCCAGTCATTATGTTCTAGGAACAATTCATTGAACTCTTTTGATACTTCAGTTAAACCCAGTATGAGAAGATTTCATTCAAGTGATGCTGAGACATTTGCAAAACTTCAGACCGCAAGTGCAAAAAATATTATTAGACAAATATTTTGTTTTCTAAATAAAAAAAAAACAGCTCAAACAGAAATAAGCCCTTGATGAAAAACTTTACTTCATTTTACCTGCAGATAGCAGCTCCATTTGGCTTATAGAAATATGTGAGCACCGGCAATCGTCCCCTAGATCGAAATCGGCATGAACCCATAAGGATGGTTTTGTTAGCAGAAACAGGTAACCACAAACGTTCAGGATATGTATCGCAGCTCTGAAAATGAAATGTGAGAACTGTGCAGATACCTAGGTCTACACCGCTTATTTCTCCCACTACTGTAAGTTCCAATATAGTAATTTTTGGCGAGAAAAGTAAAAAAAGTATTAAGTCAAGTTGTAAAAGAACGTATCATAAACATTGTTCCAAAACGCCTTAGTTAAGGCCAAGAGACCACTAAAAGAATTCTCTTTAATGTTATGTTTTTTATTTACTGCCTACTACAATTTCCACGGCAGACTAATACGCGAAATCAACCACGGCGATGCTGCGATAATAGCAGAACACTGAATAGAAGGTGTTTACGGTGGAGATCGAACGCGTTATTACCCCTAATAGGGGCTGACGCGTTCACCACCACACCATGCACTGAAGGCGTTAGCCACCGGTGGCCACCATAGACACCTGCCGTCCACAGTTTCCCAAATATCTCAGCATCATTGTGGTCTTTTTATGAGTTTAAACTAATGAGCTTACACGAGGTTGTTATACAGCTTCTATTCAGCTAACGTTTCAACGTCTTCGTCTTCATCAAAGCTCTTGTAAGTCGAAACACGACATTTAAATAAACTTTAGCTGAATTCGAAATCATAGCCATTACTACAAATGACTCTTTAGGCGGATTCATGAAAATGGTTCACAATTTTCCTTAATTCCCAAAGGTACACAGAGTTACTGACCCGATAAGACTCATTGAGATCATTTTCAGCCCATTCACCATCAACACCTTGCCTCGTAAATTCAACAGCCCAATCCAATCGAGACCATCCACGTGCGTCTTCGGCCACATCACGATTTTCAAACGCTACTAATTCACATACATTCACTAAAAATATCAAATAAATCTGAGACATCATTATTAAACACTGAAGTGAAAGTTCTTTCAGTCTTCCTTCACTGTACAACATTTTCATACCTTGATTTCTAAAAAAGAAAAAAATCACGAAGAGAAATTGGTAACTGTCCAAACGGAAAACAAAAGACTTACCGACTTTAGAGCACCGCAATAAAGTTTCATAGAGATCTTGACAGATTTTATCTCTTCCAATAAGTAGATTGATAACCTATAACTAACCAACATAATTGAAGAAGGATATTTTGCAAGAAGTCTGTTGACCTGAAAGTGCTTGCAACGAATCACGAGAGGACAACCAGCTGCTGACAATGAACCGCGTTCGACACTACCGATCAAACCGTTCGCTATCTACAATTTCTTTGCTGACGAAATAAAAAAAAAATTCCTTTAACCGTCCACTATAAAAAACTACACAAGCAATTAACGAAATTAGTGATGGAGAAATCTGTTAATAAAAAAGGATAAAGCTCTCAACGTTGATCAATCCCTGAAGAGTGCGCCATGCATTCAGCTTCATTAAACATCGTTTGGAGAAGATTGAATGCATATCTGGCCTTTACAATGGGTCGTGGAGGCCAACCGATGTATCGAGCCAGTGCTGCTATCCTCCCGGACAAGTTTGGTACCAATTTACTAACCCCGGAAAGATATAAGGCTTGGTGAGCTTTGGTTGCGGGGATCGGTCCCGTGTGTACTGCAGGGCGTCTCTGACCACTGCGCCACACGTGCCCTTCGAGACACCTATCACGCTACATAAATACTAATTAGTGATTTTTTTCTTCAGAAAATGGAAGTCCATTTGTCGTACTTACCCATAACTCTTTGCCTCCATTATCAGATCGAAAAATAACATGTGATGTAGTCACATGTAACGTGCCAATTATATTTGGTTCGACACCCAAACGATCCACCAACTCTACGTTGCTTACCTAAAGAGTTATAATTTTAGTGGATGCCAATCCCCTCTAAGAAAAAAAAATGAACAACAAATGCTTGGCGATACCCGGCATTTCACTCCTGAAATGATGCAATTTCTTTCTGTTTAAATTAATGTCTCCTGAATTCATAAGCGTAACCAAGAGTGTCAATGGAAACTTTGAGTTCGTTCTTTGTGATGTATAAAAATCTATTTTTTTTCAGTGTCAGGGAAAGATCCAATAAATCCAAGATCATAAAGTGCTCGATTTCCCACTATAGGCTTTCCATTTTTCAAGTTCAAGTGGCGAACTAATGCAACAACTCTGATTCTGTGGAATGAGGCTTCACCTACATAAGGGTGTCGAAGAAGTGGACAGCTAAGGAACGATTCAGGTTCTACACGTACTATTTTAATCCTCAGTACGATGTGTATAAAACCACACCTCAAATTTTTGATAACTGTCCACAACAAATGAGAATACTGCAGAACCCATACCGTATAAACCAGTGTCCATGTGAATTAAATGTCATGCGCATGGTTAGACAACTGATTATCAAATAAGCAACTGACTAGATTCCTCGACATAACCCCTGAACTCCGTCGAAATAATGCTCAGTCCTTGTGATTCTTTCTCAAACGGATACATCTTCAGCGCTGAATTCCACCAAAATGGTACTGGTGACTACGGACTGTCGGATTTGACTACGAAACTAAGTGGCCGTTGTGTGGGCAAAAACGTACGGATATACTGCTCTCTCGTGTAATTAAAGTTTTCGGCACATGCCTAAACATACATGC
>MQTX01000062.1:823303-938039 GCA_009735665.1 Angiostrongylus cantonensis | reverse complement strand
ATATATATACATATTCTTTACCTGGAAGAGTGTATATAATAAGCACTTTCTCTCACCACTAACTGTTAACATGTAAGCACCTGCATTTTAAATTACGAGGCCGAAAACCCGTGTTTGCCCTGCATTGTCATGCCACCGCAAACCACGGCAAAATCGCTTGGTGGCTCGACTCTGTGATCTTCTTCGCCCCGTTTAAACATGAGTAGCATCACGTCATTGGTTTACATGGTGGTTAGTGGTCAGTCATTTCATTCGGTTAGCACCCTTACAATCGTGACGTTTGTCTTAGTGCTTTACTCCGTGTACTAACTTCCAATTGTTAAATTCTTTCACACAGTCGCTATTGTAGCTCGAGCAAATTAGGGTCCTCATGATCACCAGTAAAATAAAGCTATAACAACGCTGCGTGTGCCTTCAACCTCATTGCAAGGTTATAACAAACTAACATCGTTATAACACTGCACATGCCCCTTCTAATACATTAGTCTCACTGCACTGTTAATACAGGCTCACGTGCGACTTCTTATATGTCAATATCTTAAACTACTACCCTGGCACTCTACATCACACTTCCGCATCATATAACGCCATGAGTCTATACCAGAGTTGCTACTTCTGTCTCAAATGCACATTCTACTCATCGCGTTTCACTCGCTTGTTCACTCTTCACGTCCTCCTATCGAATGCATTTTTTTTTGATTTTGTCGTTTGTTTCGGTGTTTTTATAACGTTATGATTATATCATCACCGCTACGAACGGTATAACTACCCAAGTTTGAGATTAGGGATTGCCGCGCCTTCAGAGAGTTCCAGGCCAAAAGGCAGAGAGTTGTCACATAAAGTAACCAATATATATATATATATATATACATATATATATCGCCAAACAGTGAGCAATATCTAAAGCCAGGAAGCTCAATATTTGCATCCAGATGTGAAGCTGCGGGCAAACCTATTCACACATACTATATTATGTATATTTTTAAATTTGCGATCCGTTTTACTATGATTCGGTTGATCAAAAATACATTATGGAAAATATCGAGATTTGAGGAAGAGATGTTTTTCATTGTCTATTTGAAAACTGATTAACCAAGAGATTTTGCTCTACCAAACGTTTGCTAAATTCTAACGATGTTTCTAATAAATAAACAATTTTTGATTAATAGTTCAATGTAAACTGTAATTCATGCGTTGCATAAGAAATTTGAAGTGACAAAGGAAACGGGTCCAGCTCCCAAAAAATATTTTTTAAAAAAACTAGTACGCTTCAAATGATCGACGTCGAGAAAACTTCAAACTATAACTTGTTTCAGGCCACTTTGTCACAAAATAACCAATGGAATTATTGATCAGCAAAAAAAAAACATGTTATACGCGGATGCCTAGCGTGCCAACGATACTACCGTTGTGAGTACGAATATCATAAACACATGTATGAATAAATAAAGGATAAACCATTTATCCTTCTTTTACATATATATGCATATATATATATATATATGTATGAATGTATATGTATATGTATGTGTATAATGTATGCAGTGTATAATGTATACCTATATACACATGTAAATATATATATGCATATATATATGTATATATATATACACTTGGGTGGCCCGTCTTCACTGGTTGTGCGGGTCCCATCATAATATGTAAATGTACATATATATATATACATATATATATATTTACATGTGTATATAGATATACATTCTACACTGCATACATTATACACATACATTATAAGCTCCATTTTTGCGGAATTCTGCTGGTTTAGTACTGTGGTTACCTGGAGTCTTCAGCTCTCCCAGGCCAAAGCCTGCCCCAGGTCGTCGCCTCCACAGGTAGTCGCCGCCCTTCAAATCGAAGATCAGGAAATCTGCAGTCGCCGTCTTTGTAAATCAGAAGGAGATCTGCCACCACGCGACTAGTTTGATACCAGGACGGTGGTGGATCCTGGCGTTGGTCTACTCTTAGCTGGGCTTCCTTATGGAAACCCCGAACTTCTCAGCTTAGCGGACCCCGCTGTACACGCAGCGAGAAACCTAGGAAATATATATATATATATATATATACATATGCATGTATAGGATGCAAAAACTGCCACCTTTCAAAGTCAAATCTAACAAGATTCTATAAAATTGGTAAGCAAATTACAATACGAAGTAGAGAAGAGGACTAGAGACAATGATAAACGATTTTTTAGAAGGTGAAAAGACAAACGCTGCTTAAACGAATCGAAAACGTCCCATTTTTTGCGTAGTTTAGATGAGAAGCTGGGTGAGCACCTCCTATAGCTTCAACAACTACTTGTCAAATCAACCTTCAGCGAGGAGTAGGATGTAGTGGAGCCACGAGTTGTTGCACTGGAGGATTGAACGTAAGTCATGCGGTGAACAAACCGAAAATGGATTACGCCGATGTGGGCTCCGTGTGTGAAAAACCGCAATCGATTGCAATGCATTCCGGGCATACTCTTGAGTCCTAGCCAGTAATAACAATAAGGTCAGAGACTCCTAGGGTAATCCATGCACGCTAGAAAACCATGAATCCCGCTGTTGAGTCTATCTTCATTAACAACTAGGTGATGATGATGACGAGTAAATGAAGAGGTTTGAACTACGCTCTTTTTTCACAAGTTTTCCTCTACTTCATTCCTTTTGGTGTTGCTGTGGGACGTTTCTCTTATTATCCGTGAGGTAACTCAATAAGGCAATTCTTAGGAAGGAAATTAATTTATGAGGTAAAAAAAAAGATAAAAGGATAGAGCTTTCGGCGTTGATCAGTCCCTGAGGAATGACATACTCAACTTCATTAAGCATCGTTTGGAGGTGACTGAATGCACATCTGGCCTTTACGACTCGCGGTGGCCTACTAATGCATCGAGTCAGTGCTGCTATTCTCCTAGAAAAGTCTGGTACCAATTTGCCGACTTCGGAGGGATGGAAGGCTCGGTGGGCCATGGGCGCGGGATCGATTCCACGTGTGTGTTGCAGTGCCCCACCGACCAATGCGCCACAAGCGCTCATAGTCTTTGAGATAATTCCTCAATTATACTACAGTAAAGTCCTTTAAGAGGTAACATACATACAAACTATACTCCAACTCTAACCGCTATAAAACTTGCTGTAGCATTTTCGCTATATAATGTAGTTCATTGTAATATCCACTTTTAAAAAGAAAATACAAATTTTGTAAACTCAACAACTACCACATCTACAAAAATACGAGTACACTCCCGTCGGCTATGAGAATGAATCAAAGAAACGAGGAAGAAGAATGGTTTAAAAAAAGTATAAAAAAATTCCCTACTAGTTTAAGTGACAAAATCATCGCGTCGGGTCAGGGTTGTCCTCCTACCACGTTGACGTTTCGACGACTACTGTACGACTTCGTTTTGATGTCTCACAACCATTGTCTACATAACTGGTCAGACTTACGTATGTTTCACTACAAATTAATGCTGTATTATCCTTTCTTCAAAACGGTATTTTGAATGGTGGCCGGTTTTCCAAGGAACAAGAAAACAGCGGTGTTTGCGCGTCCTTTGACATCTTGGCAACAGAACGTGGTAAACATCCCACTTGCCAGCTCCCTAACGCTAATCAATTTTGTGAGCCTCCGCGTTATATTATTCTTCAACCCCATTGCGACCAATGCCTAATTTCGCGTAGGTAGCGCACCGAACCAAGCCTAATTTGAGCACGCCTGCAATGTGTTTCGAAATCAAGGAGCGCAGTCCGTGATGCGCGCTCAAAGGGGATAAAAATCGAGTTACCGTAGGCTACAATTTTGTTAGTAGCGAACGGCTTCCACTTAAGTCCCACGAATTTTTTTATTAACGATTAAAATAAAAAGGAAGACGTTTGAGATGGTAGTAAATTCCATGAAGTTATTTTAGTACACGTGAAGTTATTGTAGAACAATCGTAGGGAAGATGAGCACTTGGATGATGATGACGACCAGATGTAGAAGTGTAAGTCCAACGGAGGATATAGATGCGAAGGTATCTGATAGATACAAATCCACTCTCTATTCGAGTGGAGTGTACATACTGTTTTCAACGACTCGCTACCATTTTGTACCTTTTTCATGTTGTATTATGCACAGTAATCTATGTCCATGTCAAAGCAACCATTTTCTTCTTGTTTTCTTTCCTTTCCTTTTTTCTTCGTTTCATTACAGTCTTCTCTCTGTTATCATTTTTTACGTGTTCAATAACTGACCAAGAACCTCGAAGTTTCAGCAGCGTCACGTCAGTGAATGAGGAGTTCGTCTGGTTAACTCCTCAAACACTGATAATGAAGAGCGTGCGGCTGATGATTAGACAACTGGTGAGTGGACGAGCTTGGTGGTGGCTTGCCAAAACATACTCATTGATTTCAGTTGGTCTAGTGTTTAGGGTATCCAGTTTGCACGAGGGTTGGCCGGCACGTGTGGGATATAGAAGGAAAAACAGAAGCTATTTGCGCACATTAGTGACCAGATAGTGGCCCATTCTCCACACATCGTGAGACAACAAGCAAATGATAGACACCCTTTGCTTTTTCGCTGCTTTGGCATATCTAATTCTACCCATAGTTTAGGTGTGTACGGTTTCTCTTTAATTTCGTTATACAAGTTGGCCTGGTGAACGGCTGGAGAATCAAACTGCGATTATTTGCAGAAAACTGGGCTGACGGATTTAAAATAGAAACTGTGCATGAGGTACTTCCAAGAGTGTTCTTCTACCATCCAATGATCGCGTTTTTAGGATCAAATGGACCACCTTCTAAGAAGCGAACGATGTTGAATTGATGCTATAAGAATAGTAAATTATTGTATGTAAGAATAGAAAACCTCAACGTAACATGAATTTCTCGGTAATGATTGCAATAAATTCTATGTCGGGAGAATATATTACATATAGCTGTAAGTAATCACAATTTCAACTTTGTTACTTAATGCCTATTACAATTCTCACGGCAAGTTATTATGTGTGACTCAAACACAATGATGCTGAGATATTTGCAAAACTACGGAATGCAGGTGTTTGGGGTGGGGAACGAACCCACTATTACCCTCTCCGGGGGTTAACGCATTCATCACTACACCATGCCAGTCTTTCGTTTCGTCCGTTTCTCAGCTAGTTCAACCGATCAAGCCATCAGCAATCACCGGTCAATTAAGTAATCACTATAAATTTTTTGTAAGAAGCGTTCATTATGTGTACGTAAAAATTTTACGAACGAACCAATTCTTCGTATATGTTATTTTAAAGATGCTACTTGCAGATGTGATGTGGACGTCAGCCTAACGGCGCGTTAGGCGCAGTGGTTGGAAGCCCCACTGCGATACCCGCGTGGAATCGATCCACGCGCCCGTTACCCACCAAGCCTTCCATCCCTCCGGGGTCGGCAAATTGGTACCAGACTTGTCTGGGAGGATAGCAGCACTGGCTCGATACATCAGCAGGCCACCGCGATTCATTGTAAAGGCCAGATATGCATTCAATCTCCTCCAACGATGCTCAAAGAAGTCGAATACATGGCGCATCCTTCAGGGATTGATCAACGCCGAGAGCTTTATCCTTTATACTTTACTTGCAGAGATATTAGATTACTAAATGTTGTTGAGTAAAACTTTTATAACATCAGCAAGACATTACAAGAATAGAAGTTAAGAATATGCTTTTTTCTCTCCAAAGATATCCTCCATACATCGATGAAAGCGCATTCTGTGTGCGCATACTCTTGCTAACTATTACAAATAAAGGACAATGCTTTTGCCGTTGATCAATTCCTGAGCGATGCGACATAGATCCGACTCCATTAAACATTCTAGAGGTGGCTGAATGTATGTGTAACCTATGTAGTGAATTGTGGTGGCCAACCAATGTATGAAATAAGAGCTCAAATCACTTAATCGGAATAAGAAGTCATGGTGAGCCCAGGCGTTGGATCGAGCCAATGACCACGCGTGTATTGCACGACACCTCTAACCAGCGCACGACACAAGTCTTCATGCTAGAAATACCTCCTCATAAGTTCCTCTAAGAGATAGACATTGTAGAATAAATATTTTAGAGTCAAAAAAGCAGTGGAGGATCCCGACAACAAGGGTTAGAAAAATGTACTCTTCTCAAGGATACAGTTACGCACTATTAAATGTGCTCTACGCAGACATAGGCTTCCTATTTACTACAAACACGTTTATAGAAGTCTCCTAGGTGATCCTCTGCCTTCTGCATAACGATAAAATGTCCCAAAACTCCAGTCTTATAATATAAATGAAAAAATATTCACTGTGGAAATAAAGCAAATGAGTTAACTCGTCCGAGACAGGTTTCCCGTAACGAATTGCCCAAACAGAGAACTTTTCCTTTGCTTGGCTTTTAAAAAAAACCTTTATTCGACAAGCTACTGAATGACTACAAAAGGTTTGATTTTAAAAAAAGCTGTGTGGCGTAATAAATCTGCGAAAAAGTGCATATCGAAGATAATTTATGGTCTTTACAGCCCGAAACTTCACGTATCGAAATGAACGTGTATTGTCTAGAAATGGCTGGAAAAATAAATCCTTTTACTGAGTGTATAAACCACACGTAGCCCATGGCACACCAAGCCTTCCATCCCTCCGGGGTCGGCAAAATGGTACCAGAGTTGTCTGGGAGGATAGCAGCACTGGCTCGATACATCGGCCGACCACCGCGAGTCATTGTAAAGGCCAGACATGCATTCAATCACCTCCAACGATACCTAATGAAGTGCATGGCGCATCCCTCAGGGATTGATCAGCGCTGAGAACTTTATCCTTTATCCTTTAAAAGTGGTGGTCGATGAAGGTTCCGAATTTCCTCAAAAACCCCCTAATGAAAGTGCAAACTAGCATCTTTTCATAGTCATTAATGGGCCAAGTTCAGGCGCAATTTAGGACTTTGACAAGTAGCCGCTTTTATCGGTGAACTCATTGAAGCATTTCTTCCACTGATGCTCAGTACCCAACGCGTAAACACCAATTTCGTCGCCTTCCGCAAATGCAGTAGTGGATGTGTAAACACCTATTTGGCTCTATCCTCCTTCAAATTAGTAATCAATAAGAATACTAGGACTTTGAATCAGTAATACATAAAACGTAAGGCCCAATAAAGGATTGATCAGTTATCCAGCTTTAAGGCTTGGAATAAATTGAACATTAGCTGTTCTAATTTGAAATAACTTTCTTGGAAAAATTAAATTTAGCATTTACATTTGTTAGCTTTGCACAAAAGAAGGTGTATTCTTGTTACCTGTGTCATCCAGAAGGTTACAAAGATGCAATGGCAATGATGACTGAAGAATCACAACAATAAGCATTGAGTACTAATTGCACCAATACACGATCTCTATGTCACATGTTAAAATAGGTTACATAGAATTTCACATTACTGAATGGTTCTTAGATCTTTGGAAATAAGAGTTAAACTGTAACACTGCCACAAAGCGACTCTCGCTTACGACGGATTTCGTTAATAAAGCAGTAACAAATCCTTCTTGAACTACTTATTTTGAAGATAATTCAAATGCAACAAATCTTCCATATACCGTCATAGAACGGAACTCGTGTGCTTCTACAACCATACCTTACCTTGACACCGCAATACCTTGAGCCCAACGTGGATTAATTTGTACTCATCGGTGGAGATGGAGGTCGGCTAGCATGACTGATTTCAATTCATAGCGCATAAAGAACTAAAAGATAAAGCTCTCGGCATCGGTCAATCCCTGCGGGATGCGTCATGCCTTCGACTTCATTAATTATCGCTGGAGGTGACTGAATGCATATCTAACCTTTATAACGATTCATGATGACCTATCGATGAATCGAGCCAGTGCTGCTATCCTCTCAGACCAGACTAGTGCCAATTGTCGAGCCCAGAGAGATGGAAGGCTCGGTGAACCTTGGAAGGGATCAATCCCATGTGTACTGCAGAGCGTCTCCGATCATTGCGCTACGCGCACCTTTTTTCAGGGAAAAAACTCATAAGTAAATATCAAAATTTTCACAATTAGAAATCCAACTATAGAGAAAGTATTAGGGTACCATATAACAAAGAAAAAAGCCTCAAAAGTCGTGGATTGACAGTATTATTCTACATGTTACGTGTACAAAACTACGATGGACCATCGAACTAGGTCACACTGCGCCATCCCTATTTCTAAAAAAGAAACAACGCCCACGAGTTTTTTAATTAGCACAATACGTTAACTTAATTACTATGTCTTACTCTTAACTCATAACACATTCACAACAACGCCTAACTCTTCGGGATTCATAACACGAATCAGACGTGGCTTCTATGGGTAAGATCACAATTTCATCCGGATAATAAGCAGTGAATGGCCGTAGTATTCGTGTATTTACGTCTTTGCAACGGAGACATCTCACTCGTAGTCAGATTCTCTCATTAAGAGACGTAGTAAGACGAAAAAACGAGCGAACGAAAAAGAAGGAGATGGTTCTTTATAAACTATGAGGTGTAGAAACAGGTTTTCTCGGCTAAGCTCCAATTTGGTATCTGTGATTGTGAAACTAATGACTCAAGGCAAAGAAAATGTTTACATAGGAGAGGAAGCAACGTGAAAGAAAATAACATATGTCACGAAAATCGCGCAAAATACCTCGCTAAAAATAGGTCCTTATCCATAGTGAGGTGAATGTATTAAGAGAATAAGATAAGAATTCCCAAAATCGACTTTGTATTAACCTCGGCATTGGATTAGAAATCTGTTGTTTTCTTTTTTACAGCAATCGCGAGGTTGTCAATCAGCATGTGTACGTTCGCTACTAGAATTGGGCCCAAGTTCTGCACCATCAAAACCCATTTCTAAAACGACCCTGCGTAGGATAGCATGCAACTTTATGAGCTTCAAGGTCGACTCCGCTATCAGGCCAAACAAGAAACATCAAATAGAGGTGAAAACCAAGAGGCAGCGACATTATCACCATCTCCTTTCCCCAGAACTTTTTTTTTACACAGCAAGACCCCAACGACGGAATTGACGCAAAATTCCGCATGTTTTCGGAAAGCGTTCTAAACACTCTTAATCACTATCACGAAAGAAGATCTATATCTAACTTTACAGCCGCACAAAAGTGTGGCATGCAAGAAATTAGACATTTAATAAATTAAAAGACCATTAGGCTATCAGTTAGTGATAAGGGGGATGAGTTCGTAGTTATTCCCTGCCAGCTAGATGTTAAGATAACTGAGGAACACCTTAGTGATGTTACCCTTTATCGCCTATAACTGAAAGGGAATACAAAAAGTCAATACCGAAAGCTAAACAATCAGTGGGTCAAAGTGGCAAAGGCGGCAGGTTTAAAATCGTCGGTTATATTTCGCACTTTAAAGCCAATAGACCAACATTCCCCGTCTTATACCTACTTATTAAAACATAAGTTGGTATCATCTGATGATCTTGCGTCAACTAATCCGTCATCATTTAAGGTTAGACCAATCACTAGCTGTGTAGACGGGCCAACGGATAGGCTAATTTCGTTTCTAAGCTTAATAGTAACCCAGCTGCTTAAACATATTCCAGCTCATCTCACGAACACCCAAGTGTTCCTAGAACGTCTACGTATCGCGTCTTCTAATGACGCGTACATGAGTCTTTCGACGTTACCGCGTTGTACACCAACGTACCGAATGACACCTCAATGCAAACCATTTTCGAACTTCTTGTTGAACATGAAGAAAGAATAAATATGCATGGCTTGCCATCCAGCAGCTCATAGCTCTCTTAAACGAGTGCCTAAACTGCTCGATTTTCAGATGGTCTGGGAAATATTTCACGCAAATAAGGGGGATGGCAATGGGACAGCGATTGGCACCAAGCCTTGCCATTGTGTTTATGTCTAAAGTAGAAGCCCTCATTCTTGGTCTCCGGACACTACTCTACTGCAGGTACATAGATGATTGTTTTGTTATCTTGCCTATGCAGGAGGAGATAGTCAGGTGCTTCGAAATATTGAACGAGCAGTCAGAGTACATCAAGTTCACCCGGGAGAAACCGAAGGACGACTGGCTCCCGTTCATAAACGTTCAAATTAACTTGTCAGGTAGCGGTTACATGACAAAGTGGTACCGAAAACCAAGTAACAAAAACATCCTGGTTCACTCCCTTTCTTGTCACCCTTTACACACAAAGAGGGCGCTTGTGAGAAACATGTTTCAAACAGCCACCTCTGTGTGCACAAGTAGGGAACTAAGGGAAGAATCGCGCCACTTGGCTCGGCAAATAGCCATCTCCAATGGCTACGAAGTAGTTACCGCAGGAGATGAGTTCAAAAGGAGAGCAACACGCCGAAACGAAACACTTGGCCAAAAGAAGGTCAAAGAAGAAAGAAAAGAAGAAGGTTTATGTTGCCCTTTATTAGCGATAAATTAAGTGCAGAAATAAAACGATGCCTAAAAATAAAGGATAAAGGATAAAGCTCTCGGCGTTGATCAATCCCTGAGGGATGCGCCATGCATTCGACTTCATTAAGCATCGTTGGAGGTGATTGAATGCATATCTGGCCTTTACAATGACTCGCGGTGGCCGGCCGATGTATCGAGCCAGTGCTGCTATCCTCCCAGACAAGTCTGGTACCAATTTGCCGACCCCGGAGGGATGGAAGGCTTGGTGGGCCATGGGCGCATTTCACGTGCGCGCCGCAGTGGCGCCTCCAACCACTGCGCCACACGCGCCCCATGCCTAAAAATGGCAGGTATAAAGGAATTGGTAGCGATAGCTGAAATGCCACCGGGTCCTCTACGTAGTCAGTTAGTTCGTAACTGCTTGTATGACCATCTGAATCACCCAATTGCGTGATTTGCCCTTATGACACGGACGGTGACTCCATGAGCTCAGGTACGATATATCTGATTTCTTATAGTACTTGCGGAGACAAATACATCGGCGAATCGGGCAGACCTTCATGTAACCGCATAAAAGAACACCTAGATGGCAAACGAAAAGCAAAACAAAGCATAGGATACAAAAACATAGCGGAAAAGATTTTTATGTAAAAGTCGCTATTATCGCACGGGAGACTAAAACACCAACGCGCAAATTTCTCGAGGCTTTTTGGATAAATGCCAAAAATTCGAGAATGAATAGCAGGGAAGAATGTCCTGAGATAACGCGTGATCGAGCCCTGTATCTCAGAACTGATTTTTGATGTGGGGTTGTGCAGTAGTCAACCATACGCGACTCTAAGCGGCTGTTCTTCCTTGGTGGAAGGAAGATTAAAAAACGGTGGGTTTTTCGAGAAGCCGATGATGGTGTAATTATTGTTCAGATTTTCATCTTTCTGTTTGCGTTGTTGAAGCGTTTAACCTAGTAAATTACATATCAGTGTACCCTTCCGGGCTCTGAAGAAGGCGATACTGCCAAAACATCAGCTACCGTTGTGTTGCATGTGCTATATTTGTAAGGAAGTAAAGGTGTGCTGAATAACAACCTCGCGATTGCTGTAAAAAGAGAACAATGGATTTATAATAACACAAGATATAGAACGACAGTGGTGCTGAGAAATTTGCAGTGGTTCAGACCGCAGGTCTCTTCGGTGGAGAACGAACGCGCTATTACCCTTTCTGGCGGTTAACGCGTTCACCATCATACAATGCAAGTCGCTGTAAATTTCGTTGTGAATTTCTCTCAGCTAGCTTTCTATCTTCTATAGGAAATGGAAATCCGACAATTTCAGCAGTAAGAAGTATTTACGTTTGCAACTCTGTATTATCACCAATCACCACCTTATTCATCGGTGCGTATATCCATCCGTGTTGGAATTGCAATCCATAACATACAACTGATATGTAATCCTTTTTTGCAGAATCACCAACATAAGAAGTTCAATGATTAAAAATAGAGAAAAGAGGTAACCTACCTCAAGGCAAAGCACGGCTGGTTAAGCATAGCTACCCTCGTCACAAAAAACGGTAAAGATACCACCATACAAAAAACAGTGAGATGTTCTCTATGTAATTCGAATGAGCGAAACGCACTGGCCGGTTTGATGGCATCTAAGGGAATGAGGACTTCACTTCTGCCTACTCTAGCTACTCAATAATTGCTGGGACTATAAGAGGTCGCATTAAGAAAATGGCTAAATGAATAAAGTTACAGTTGAAAAAAGCAGTTGTGAAAAACTGGCGAAGAAGAGATACGGTTAGGAAAGATCGCAACTGGTAAGATGCTAAAGCCTAAGGTTTTCGTGTACGATAAGAGCATTTGGTAAGCCCTAGAATACCTGAGGAGTGATGATGTCCTCGAAGCGCATAGCACTCAGTCGCCAACAGGTTGTGGATGTCCTCTGTCGCTGACTGAAATAAGACGACAGTCTGATTCGAAAATCAACTGAAGTGGAAAACGCGACCACATGGATGGAATGGATCCCCAAAGACATGTATAAAACGAGGGAAAGACATTATGGTACGGATATATATTTTATTGCAGTAAATACATTCATCCCTCCTCGGACCTCCACGTTTCTCAATGGCGAACAATATTCTTCTAATCCCTTATATTCTTGTTCAGCAAACACGAAGTGTTGTTTTATCCAGGTGGAAAGTTGAGCGGTAAACTTGACCTTTCCAGGCTTTGAGGAAGGCGAAATCCGCCGAAACGTCAGCTTGTTTGTGAATAAAGAATAAAACGACACCTCATGCTTGCTCAACAAGAATAAAAAGAATATTCCTCTAAGTCTGTGGATGAGATTGTGAGGTCTGGCTGGCAAGTCTATAAAGGTTTAAGATATAATCGACGGTTTATTAACTAACCTGAATCTCAATATTTCATGTTGCTCGGCGATGATTCGTTCTACGTTCTGTTGTTGGCAAAAGTGCACATGCAGGAGTTCCGACTGAAATCCACAGCTTCAAGAACAACACCAACAATGAGAAACGCGATTCAGCCAGGTTCTCTAGAGAAATTACAGCAACACCACAAAAGCTGAGATGATGACAACGACAAGACTATGCGGGTAAGCCTTTCATCCAGATGACATCATCGCTAGACGAGCTGTGCCAATTGATCCTAATCATTATATGTTAATTCATAATAATGAATAAACTTATTTTCGTAGAATAATCGATGACGGTACTCCGCAAATGGTGCTCCATTTGCGTACTGCCCAATTAGGGAATTCGCGGTGCGGTTGCGTCGCAGTCCTTTTGCCGAACGGGCTTCTTTGCTTTATTTTATTTCTTTTTTAAACCATTTTTCGAAGCATTCTAGGTATCTACTTGTCATTGCCGTACATGTGTGGCTCTTCTACCTAGGTGGTGCAACATTCCCGTAGATCAAGTCCGTTGTGGTTCTGTTTGGGTGGCCCTCTACCCTCATCTGGGGTTCTCCGCAGGTTCTCCACATTTATTGACGTCATTCGATATTTTTGCAGTGGTTGTTCCATGTTTTTCCTGTTTCTCCGTGCAACACTAAAATGGCGGGTGTTCTTTGTGTTTTGCAGCTACCCCAATTTCTGAATGGAACGCCTTTTACGACGTAAATTGTCCGTTTCTCGTTGTTCAGATCTTTACGCCTCATAATTCCTCTTTGGTTTATTGTTTACGTAAAATAAAACACCATATTTACCAACACCATATAATTCTGTTTACAATTAGCCGCTGTCGGTGTTTTCTACTCGAAAATGCTATCACTGTGATAAAAACTGCAGTCCTTCCAACGGTTTACCGCCTTATCGTGGCTCGGAGTTCCTGGGTGTCGGACACGATGTGCACATTAGGATTCATCCCTCTGGTAGGTTCTCCCAAGCCAACAAAGAGTCCGGCGTTCTCATCAGAGAGCCTACGTAAGAGTAAACCACAATCCACCACTGTCCTGGTATCAAACTACTGGCATGGTGGCAAATATCTGATCCACAAGGGCGGAGACTGCCTGTTGAGGTGACGTCCTGAGGCAGACTTTCGCTTGACTGACCTCGGGTCCCCAGGGAAACGCAATAGCTAAACCAGCAAAACTCTGAAAAATGGAGATTATGCTGGGGCCCGCACAACCAGAGAGGACGGGCCATCCAAGTGTCCAAATAGAAGTGCAGTTAACTAACACCCTGCCGTTTGCTAACACCATTTGGTTCCGGGTCTTCGTTTTTATTTCCCAAGACTTTTTAACTTCCTTCCTACGAATTGCATTGCAACACCTAATTCAAACACCGAATTACTCCTGTGCAGTCGGGTTCGGTATCGGCAAGCGACTGAACATTCTTTTGATTGTCAGATAGTGCTAGATTCAATTCTGCTTTTGAAATCCAAAAGTAAAAACATTCTGTTCTCTTACTCAGAATATTTGCATGGGAGGTAGAGACCAGCCGCTCAATATAGCACTTTGCGCTTTGTCGGGTTCATAAGTGTCTCTCTTCAAGTTGGAATAATATCACTCATCAGGGAAAAGACCTTTTGGTTGTAAACAGATATTCTTGACTCAGTGGTTCACTAGACATTTGACGTCGTACAGCGTCAGTTGAAAGTACGAGTTTTCATCGTTCGCTGATCAGCGCTCCTAAAGACTATCGAGTGCTTCTAGTTGATGCAAGTGCCACAACCTTTCGTCCGTTTCATTGGGCTTCCTCGCTAAGCGGTCACCGAGGGCGTAGAACTTTTCATCCAGGCCTGAGATATTGACGCAGAGTCGATGGTGGTGCCTGGACTTGTGGACCTTTCATGGAATGGCTGCCCATTTAGACGCGTATGGGATTATCTGCAAAATAATTGCACATCAACAGAATAGTGGTCTTTCAAGTATGGCAAGGTCCTTCACCATTTCAGTACTTCATATTTTCTTAATGGGAAAGTTCTGCACGCTTCTTTTCCTCTACGACTTTTTTCCAACAAGGGTTTTTTTGGGACGGTTTACTGTCGTCGACTTTGCTGCTTCCATTCTTTGAATGATGTTGAATTTTCGTATTTCGGAATTGCCATTCCCTCTATCGACTCGTTCCTTCTAAGGATCTCAATCCTTCCAAACTCCATACCACAAATCTCATGCTGCCGTCTGTCTGTTCTCTCTTTGAATCTATTATGTATTACTGAATACTATGTGAATATTTATTTATTTATGATCTTATAAACTGATCTTCTTTAGCTGCTGCGAGGTTGGTATAGGTCTTCGTTGTCGTTGTTGTTGGTCGATGGCTGACGTTTCGGCGATTTCGCCTTCCTCAGAGCCTGGACGTATTTATATTAAAATACTTTATTTTTTCGGTGGAAAAAGGCTAAAGTATTAATGAAGATCAAACATTTAAGTAGATGGTGGGCTCAGATGTTACGGTCAAATGTAGGTCTACACCATATTGAACAGAAAGGCTACTCACCTTGGTGTTACGAGTGGGACTGGCCCACGTGCTGTTCATATGGGGTCGCGAGCAAGACACACCCCAGGGGTCAAAATATCATTTTGAAATAAGGCGCCAGGTCACGTGTGATAGTGAGGCATTCGTCTTTCCGGTTCATCTTTGGATTTTTGAAATTTATCCAAAAGGCCTCAAGAGTTTTGCGCGTTGATGTTTTTGATTCCTGCGCTAGGATCCGCACAGTCACTTCAAAATCATCGCCGTTGTGCTATGTGCATAGTCTTTCTTTAAATATGTTTGTACTGTGTTGTTCATTGTTAGGAATGGAATATGAGCACAATAGACCAGTGCTATGAATGGGAAACGGTCCTTTTCATTTATTTGGATATTCTGTCAAAGCAATATTATTTGCCCATTTTCGTTTTCGTAGTTCTTCACCTGGTGTGCCAGAATTCTCTCCTGACCATTGTACTCACTGAGGTTGGAGTGTAACCAACGGAGTCTGTTGAAGTCCTGGCATCGGCCGATATCTTTTTACCTGTAAACGTCTGATATTATAGGTCAGAAATTAAGAAGCTCAAGGAAATCGATGTTCACGACTGGGCTTATGTTCCCAAGGACATTTAGTTCGTCGCAGTAGATTCCTGATGGGAGCTTTCGTTCGTTATAAGTACAAATGATCTCCATATTCCTTCAACAATTCTGGAGAATACAATCTGCATACGCACTAGCACACCTAAGTGAGCCAGTATGAATATGTCCACTTACACAGGGTAAGTTAACATGACGCAGGTATAGTATAGAGAGTATAGAGAGTCCATTCCCTGAAACATCTATAATTTCAAGGCATGTATAAGGTCTCCTTCCTTTGCATTTGACCCACTGTGCGGTACCTCTAGATGTGTTTGATTATCTGGAAGCTAGCCACCACTTAGTGGTCTTCCGTGTCAGGTCCATCCCAAAGTACGTTCCTCCAAGTTGGGGAGTGCAACGTTATCATCAGAGGCTCAGCGAAGAGTAGATCCGTGTCACATGAGATCCTTTCGAATTAGTTGCGGCTTCCTTTTGTCATGAGGAGTAAAAATGGACCTGTTGCAAAAAGTGTGGGAGTCATTGGAATAACTAACACAGATGTCGTAAACGACAAGATACAGAAGGGAAGGAATTGAAGAAACAATATAAAGATTTCCTGCGACACAAATGTAAAGAAGTTTGATGGCTCTGCAACTTAAAAAAATTACATCTTTTACTGAAACCTAAAATCATTCCGGCGTCTGAACACGGAAAAAAGGGAAGATGGACACTGTACAGACTTGGTATAAATACGACCGTAATGGAACTGTTTCCCTTCTTTAATGTTTTTTCATTTCATCTGGCTGTGTGCTCCTGGGAGCCCAACTGCGGTTTACAACAGCACATCCATTTACTGGGTCATCCAAGCTGCGGAGGTTGACATTTCCATCCGAAAACCTAAGTTCAGTTCTTTGTTACTAGTCGCTGCCTCCTGGCAAAAACAATCGCAAGATAGAAAAATCTTTTGATTCACGAAAGCTAAGAATTGCTCGTGGTGACGGCTCAAATAGGCTCTACAGCACTTACATCGAAAATGCAAAAAAAGGTTTTGCCATTTCGATTTCACGTTGCTTTCATGATGGCTGCGGCTTCTGCCTTTAGTTTTCTCTTGCTGGGTTTTCGAATGGAAGTGTCGAAATCTTTCCCATCTTGTTAAACTGGTCCGACCCATAACCAGGAGCCCAGGTCCATCATGTGGTATCCTTGAAGATATTTGAGGTTTTCCTTCATTTATCTACAGTGTTCGTCGAGCTCACATTTGCTTGGTATCGTCAGGATATGGAATTACGCTCAGCTAATTTTCCAATGTTGTTGATTATCTGTCACCGTGTCATGAGAACGGATTTTAGAATGGGCATGGTTAAAGAGGACGGTGATGGATTAGCGGAAGGAGTAGAAGAGGATGAATCGCACGACAGATCGGATATCTATCGTAGTTTTAAAGTGATTAAGGTACGTGCATTAATTTTTATTCCGAGAATGTATCACTGTAATTTTTCTTAAAATGTATATTTTCGCAAGACCGACTTTCTGTTAACCTCGGCATTGATTGATGATTCGACGTTTTTCTTCAATAAGCAGACACGAGGTTCATGTGCCTGCTTATAGAAGATTAACAACCTCGTGTGTATTTTCGGTTCACCAGTGGCTCACCAATATATGAGTGCTCTATAACTCTGAATATAAGTTTGTTAGATGTGTTTCAAAAAACATTTTATGCATTCCTACCATGAAAAATAGCTTTGTGTCTAATAGCTCTTTGTCTTTTTTTTTCACTGGTTCCATGTATGCGCGAGATTTTCGGTGTCAAAGCGCTCATGTTGACGTGAATTCACATCTTATGCTGTACAAGCTCTTCCAGAACATTGTCCTACCACACATATAATGGACTTTGGGTGGACATTATCCAATTGTGCAAGCAGTATATCGGCCCGGATTTTGGTGCTGGTATAATGCCCAGAAATGATCCATAGTATATCATAGAAATGTGGGAGAATGTAGCTTCTAAATAAACGCCTTATAATGTCAGGATGTTAAGCTTGCGTTCACGTAGGTGAACCACAGCACTGAAATTGTTAGCCACCGTGCTCTAGATAATGAAGACTCCAAAAAAGACACATGCGTCGGTGGAAAATCTTATTACACAGTTTTTTTGTTGACTTCGGCATAATTCCAACTGAACGAACTCTGTACAGAATCCTTGAAGAGTGTCTTCTGAAATTCAACCAGCACACAATACTTACGCAGGCCACATAATTGAGATGGGGAAATATTTTGCCTATATAACGGAAGAGATTACTGATCGAAAGTGGAACTTAGGTGGTGTAGCGTGCGGTGAGAAATGTAGACAGTAAAAGGGCAGAAGAACGATGCAGTGAGCCTTAACAACAAGTTATGATCGTCTTCCTGGGTGACCACGTACATGATGGCCGGACGCGTTTTTGGCTCACGTTATCCGATTACAACAAGATTCTCGGCGATTTAAACGATCTGTTTGCGGAGCTGCAACGGTAGAATCACTATGCATTAAACAGACCGCCATTAATGGGAAAAGCAACCAAACCATTAAGATGAGAGAAGTACTAGTTTGAGCATTGCTTAAGACGGGATATCAATGTGTACAAATATTTTTTGTGCTTTAAGGAAAAGTGAAAATGACGGCGAAGTCTGTCGAACCTTTTAATGACAGATTTATCTGATTAACTGCATGATAAAGCGTAACAAGATTTCTCTTATTTTCTTCCAATACATCGTCCTAATGTGAAATGAGTCGAACAGAAAGAGGTGGAAATTGTAGTCGTATTACTGTGAGCTTGACTATTACTCTGTCTACTTAGGAAACAGTGAAAATATCCATTCCTAAAATTAATATTGGTTACCTGTCTAAGAGTTAAGATTTCAGTCTGAGCCAATCGATGACTATGAAGAGGACGGTGAATCGGTACCTCCTCGTGTGAAGCATAAGCGTCAATGTGCTGAGGTTGCAATGAAGAGAATTAAGCTGGAAATTCAGCCATCACAGCCTGATGGTGTTAAGGTAAACTTTTGATTACAATTTCTGTTATTGGTATTCGAGGTTTACTTAATAGAACCCATATCATCAGATATTGAGGAGTAGCTTTGCCCATAACGTTTGCACTAACAAAGTTTTGATGAGGTAAAGCACCGATAGATGTTGTAATCTCGAACTCTGTCATTGAGGGAAACTTTCAAGCTAAAAGGAATATTTCTGTTGCTGAGCATAGCGCTTCATGAGCTTCTTTAAAGTTGTTGATAGAACAGTTTTCTACACAGGTGTTTTCTTGCGGTGAAATGTTTTCAAACAGGTAACTTTTGGAAAAACAATTCAAATTTACAGATTCGCCATCCTTTTTGTTTCTCATATTTTTACAGAATTGATCTGCTGCTATAAAAGTAAATCACTGCTTTAAAATTTCATGCAATTGATCAATTCAGTTATGTCTGTAGATAACAAAAATACAGTCATTTCATCTTCATCATCCGATAAAAGACGTCTTTTAGTTCTTGCTATTCATAAGAAATAAGCGAAATAGTGTTACCTTAGAGATAGCTATCAATAGTTTGTAAATAGACCCGCGCAAATGTTGTTTTGTTATTCATTGTGAACACCTCTTTTTTCTACATTACTTTATTTCATGATGAATCTGTGATGTGGGCAACTATGTTCAATTTCTCTTTATTCATATTATTGCTTTTTCTACAATGACGACAATTTTTTGGTAGCTCAACGTTTTTGAAGTATATCTATATGTGAAATACAACTGCAATGATGCTGAGATATTTGCAAAACTCTGGACCGCTGGTGTCTGCGGTGAGGAACGAACGTGCTGTTAGCCTTTGTGGGGTGCTAACGCGTTCACCACCACACCATGCGGGTCCTTCGTTTCACCTGTCTTTATGTCTTTATGTAGTCGTACGAACTGGCCTTGTTGAGCTAATGCGAGGTTAGTATAGGTTGCCGTCGTTGTTGTTGTCGTCGTCGTCGTTCGATGGGTGATGTTTCGGCGATTTCTTTTTCCTCAGAACCTAGACGTATTTGATGTAGCAATAGCCTCATAATTCAGTGAATTACCTATAGTATTAATAAAGATCTAACATAGGTATGAAAGCCATGGGCATGGAGTTGGTTTTTGTCCCCATCACTAGATCGTCAGTACTCTCGTAAGCTCTTCAGTCCGTTCGTTTCCTTGCTCAGTTCTGATGGTAAGTCCTTTATCGTTGTGACTTTTACACCGGTAGCTAGACACACATAGCTGTTAATTCCGTTGTTAATGAGGTATTGCAACCAATTTCGTTATTCATGTATATCTTGCGATCCATGTACTGGATTCATTATCGAGTGAATGTTAGTCGTATTGCATGTCTTTCGAGACCGTACATGGCGCCACTGCTGTTCTATTGTCTTATCTATTCTTCTGAGGGAAACTTGAGTAAAGAATTTGCTGATGAAGTGCGATAGAAATATAGGGCAACAATTGCTAACTTTACTTATTAAATGCAGTTGGCTTCCGCGTGTATTAAGCACTTTCCTATACTTTTTAGCGGCTTTCCTTGGAATTGTTTTGATTCTATCAGTGTACACTCCACCGTTCGTTACGTTCACCTATCATCTCATTTTATTATTCCAACAGGACAACCCATGCTTATTTTTTAAAATGCATTGCGCTAGGTCTGGAATACGCGATATTGTTTGAAAATCTAAACTACGAAGACCGATTCGTTGTTGAGTGAGCTGTTCCATTTTCACAAAGTAAAGCTCGATCATGTTTATTCTGCTCAGTTTCTTCGACATAACCAAAGTGCTCTGCTGCATAACAAGGAGCTGGAACAACTGTTGAATCGAATAAAGGGTGTCGTAGGCTGCGATTAAAAGCTGATCAATGACATTTGAAAGAGGCTCGAGTGCGAGCCTTACTGCTCATTATCTTCTGCCAAGTTCTCCTCGTTAAGTCCTTATCCAAATTCATTGAATCTCCTGGGAATACGTACGATGCGGTCTTCTCATTTGGTGATCCATACAGTATCTGTTCTTCAGCAAGGCATTCTTAACTAATCGAGTTTTTCTGATTTGCCCGATCTATGCTCTAATGTTTTCCGCTTTCCCATTGAGATCTTTGCGCATTGTCTCTGCTTTTGCGACGGTTGTTCGAAAACCAGGTAGATTTGTCGACAAACTGAATGTTGGAGAGGAGTTGTCCATCAGTACATATCCCTTTATCGTCTCATTTGAATGAATAGGTTTAGGATAGGTTTACGTTTACTTCCAGTCTCTCAAATGCTTTCTTGTAGTCAGCGTAAGTTAAGAAAAGTAGGTGATATTTCGTGCAGACCTCAACGATTCTGAAGAGTATTTGGATTCGTTCCATGCATGCAAATTCCTTCCGCAGATCAGGTTTTCGCGTAGGTTGTGTTCCATTTAAGTTCTTCGAGATTCATGTTGGTCATGAAGAGCTTATAGAGCACGCCGAATAAGCCGATCTCAAGGTGAAATAAGGTGAAAATTTGTACGCTCAATTCCAAACGTTGCATATAGGAGTGTTGTTGACGGGTGTATGAACTGTGAATAACAATCCTGCTTTAAAAGTTTTTTTTGCGATCTTCTGGAAACTAGATCCGTTTATAGGACAGGAAAAATGGCGGTGATTCACGAGAAGGTTCATGTGAGCGTGGCGACTGCGCTCTCCAGAAATCATGCTCCTTGTCAATCAATAATAAGTAAGTCTTCTCGTTTTTTTTTTTAAATCAAGGGTTTTGAATTTGTAAGCTGTGAATCTATTAGTTTTACCATTTTAGCTGTTTGAGGACATTGACAGATGCTTGTGGAAAAAATTTCTACCACATTACCAAGGGCGAACATGTGTGCGGAGTGTGTTATGATGACCTCTGGAAATTGTGAGGCTTTTTTTAAACTAAAGTCTGTCTACAAAAGTATATCTGAGACTTTGAGTCAAGCGTTAATAAATTTGGTGGTTTTATTCTCATTGCTTCGACATAGTATAACTATGACAAGCTTTGCTCAAATCATTGAGATTTTCGTGCAGCTTTGGCGTAGTAATCAAAGGTTTTCGTTCTTAAAAGATATATTATCCGAAGTTCTTACCCAGCTAATATCTGGTTCTTTTTCCAACTGCTTGGTTTCAGTGGCCATTCTTATGCTCAGAAGTTTGCTGAGTGGAAGATAGCTTGGTGCAAGATGAGTCGCTGCTTTCCAACGCCTAGATTCTTTGTTCAGGTCTCCTACGAAGAACTTAGTTATTTTTAGATTTATCCGAAGATTTTTGAGGAGAATATACTATTCTAGGATCAGTTATTACCTTACTGGTTAGAATGTCCTTTGTGCAAGAAATTTCGAAAGCTCGATCTTGATCCGATGGTGGTAATTTCAACTTCTGATATAGAGAACTTCCGTTGTACTGATTGCAGCATTCCAGAAGATAAGGTCTGACTTAACTAACAGTTCACCTCTGCGGTAATATAGACCGACAGGGCAAAGATTACAGCTCGCTACTGATGCTCGTCACCCTAATTGGATTCTGTCAGCATCTGTTGCTCCTTTGTTACACAATTCACCTTCGCTACATTATTTACGTGATCATTACTATCTGGATGAAGTTGGAGTAAGCCCCACCGTAGCTAACTACCCATATTTGACTGGTGAGTTTATTCCTTAAAGACCTTTATTTCTTAATTAATTTTTTGTCGTTATGAATTATAACAAACGAAAGAACCCAACTGTAGAGCAAATTCCACGCCTAGAAAATGGCGGTGTTCTTTGGGCGACTCACGACTTCTGGTGAAATCACACAGAGAAAACTAGACATCGTCCCTGCGGCCGCTGCTCATAATTTAGTGTGCTAGCTTACGCATCTGTTAACGAATTGAGAACGATGCCTATCTTTCCCGTCAACCGCAAGGGCCAACGCCTAATTTTCAGCCTCTGCGGTTTTTCTGGTTGTTTAACAATAAACAGTAATGTATCGAAAACTACAGGACTTGAGCGGTCGAGAACATCACAGGATTATAAAAAACGATATGGCTCTATTGTTCCATGGCTGTGAGTGATATGTATGCCACTATTTCCACTAAACAGTAATGTATCGAAAACTACAGGACTTGAGCAGTCGAGAACATCACAGGATTTTATATATATTATAGGATTATATTTCCACTGTGTTGCCATGGTCCATTACATGAAGCAATAACGAATTGAGAACGATGCCTATCTTTCCCGTCAACCGCAAGGGCCAACGCCTAATTTTCAGCCTCTGCGGTTTTTCTGGTTGTTTAACAATAAACAGTAATGTATCGAAAACTACAGGACTTGAGCGGTCGAGAACATCACAGGATTATAAAAAACGATATGGCTCTATTGTTCCATGGCTGTGAGTGATATGTATGCCACTATTTCCACTGTGTTGCCATGGTCCATTACATGAAGCACATTTCTGTAAGCACTTGGAAGGGTTTTGAAGCTTTTGTTGTCTAATCGGTATTTTTTATAGCTAAACATTCCATGTTATAGCAATGGTGCTTTATAGTCACTGAAAATGAATAGTTGTTGATTTTTTAGTCAAGTTACCTGCAAATGAGCGTGTTCCAGAAGGGTTTCTTTTTGTACATTTTCAATTGCAAAATAGAGTTTTTCCCGGCCTCACGCGAACCACGAAATTCGTGTTGGATGAAAGTAGAAAAAGGGCTCAATGCGGGAAAACTGGGAAAAAAATTGTTCTCAGTTAGCGCACACTGACCATTGGGAAAACCCAGCATGGGCACTATGGCGTCAGTATCGTCACGAATATGTCAACACATGCTCAACGTTTTATTCAACTAGTTTTATGTAGCTGCAATATGGCAGGACTATTCTCGCGTGTTGGATGAAAGTAGAAAAAGGGCTCAATGCGGGAAAACTGGGAAAAAAATTGTTCTCAGTTAGCGCACACTGACCATTGGGAAAACCCAGCATGGGCACTATGGCGTCAGTATCGTCACGAATATGTCAACACATGCTCAACGTTTTATTCAACTCCTAGTTTTATGTAGCTGCAATATGGCAGGACTATTCTCTTGTATGGTATGCATTGAAGTCGATTCTAATTCTCTTTCTTTCTATATATTCTATATTCATCCGTACATGCATCCGGTAGTGTAGTAGTATTGATGAGGTTTATCATGAGCACGGTGCTGTTTCGCACTCGTTCTGGGTTTACCAAACCTCTCATCCTTCCGGAGTCGCGGTGTTGATGCCAACCTTTCTGTGAAAGCCCGCTCTCTACAATCCAGATGGGAACGTTCTAGCCCAGTTATCCCAGGTGATCATGGAGAATCGACTTCATCAGTATAAATGGATATTCATAAAGAAGCCGACAATCCTCAATCAGTCGTAGAACCCACAAGCGAGAAACTCAAAGACTGTCCTGAATAGTGGTTGCGAGGAAACGAATGAAATGGAAGAAGTGGTTAGATCTGCGCAGTGGATCTGGCATCTGATCGTGTGAAATAAAACACAATTACAAACGCACCTATATTTAATCACAAAAGGTTGAAGTATTTTTGTATCCCCAAAGATGTATTCTGTTTAAACATAGTGATGAGAGTGCAATCTTGTATTAGTGTGAAAATATGTTAATACCCTCCTTATCAACGACAGTATCTGCTACCAGATATCTTGGTGCCCTGCTATCTGGAAACAGCTTTCAGGAAGAATGAAATTCTACGAAGACCATTGTTTTGTTTGTGATTCATAGAGAACATCTCTCATTAGGCGGCACATGGTACGGATTCTGTGGTTTGCAAGCATATCAATAAAGTACAAAAAGTATGTAGCAAAAACTCGGCGCAGCAGGACAAGTGGGAAGAAAATGTATAATTGTATCAAAACAAAAGACCGTCTATGTATGCTTGAAGTTTCTTCTTATTATTACTCATGTAGCACTCCCTTCGTCATCGTTTATGGCACCGTTCCATATTCCCGAAGAGCCAATGGCTTTCTGTGTCCGCCCAGATGTGATGGAATATGATGAAGTGGTAAGCAAAAAAAAGTAGTACTACTGTTACTTTTATGATTACTCTAGTCTCATTATCGTTACACTATTTGGTCTTATAGTTCTCTAGATTTTATCAAGTTTTGGTTTAGAAACGTTTCCCTCAGTACTCTGCTGAGCCAATCATCTATCTTGGTTTAAGAAATCACATTATCTCATTGTGGAACATGAACCCTATTGTGAGTTTCGCTTTCCTTTATATTTCAAGCGTCATTCTGCTAAATTTTACTGGAATATATGTTCAGGAATACCTCACATTAGAATATTGCAAAAACCGTTTGATTTCTCGTGGGTTATGTCGCGTATGGCAAATTCAAGAACTGAAGAAGATATATGAGTATCTTAATATGAAGTCGATAGTTAATATAGGCCTTGTTAAAGTCCCAGTACCTCTCGTGACGAAGTTCAGAGTAGGTTTCGTCTTCACTCTTCCTATTTTGTCACGTCTTTTGTTTCACCATAAGCTCTGTTTGCTTTATGGATTGTTGTGACTTCTTTCTTAAGCGTTCTCCAAGTGTGGTTGTAATTGGAGCGGGTATTAGTGGACTGGCGGCCGCTCGTCAATTGCGCTCATTGGGAACAAAAGTGGTTTTACTGGAAGCTAAGAACAGACCAGGAGGCAGGATGCATGTGCGTTTTATCCGCTATTTAAAATTTCATCTGTCTGGAAATATGAAGAAAACCCGAGTACTTCAGGATGACTTAAGTCTTGGAATTCCCGTTGGTCGGGGTGCTCAACTTATCACAGGTATGATCAATAACCCAATCGTGATAATGTGCAACCAGGTAATTTCATATGACACACTATAGCGTCCGTTTCCGTTTGCTTTGAGATAATGTGTTTGAATTGTGTTTGGTTACAGGCAAATATCAGTTACCGTCCTTTACACCGTGAATGTGCCATGATGGACTCGGTTTTAGGGAAGGTTATGAATCATAGAGTAAGTAGTTTAACTCGCTAACTACGGCCAACTTGACTGTTAATCTATTTCACCATTTGAGGTTGACAGAATAGCTGATGAGCACTGGAATTGCATCCATGACATCCTAGGACACTGGCGTTCACATACAAAAGGGCCTGATCGTAGTCTCATGGGTTAGTTTGATGTGACATAAGATAGCATGCATGAGGAGTTAATTGTGTCAGAGGTCGTTAGAAGTAATTATTGCTAAATTTTAGAACATCAATCATGGTAGGTAATGGTTTGTTGTTTAATTCTGTGAAATATTTATTAAATGGCTTCTTATTGCCATCAAAAGAATATCATTACTTCCTTTGGATACGTTTTGAGGAGGAGTGATATGCAAGGGCATCCGTTGTTTTCGTACTTTTTTCAATAATAAATAGAGATAAACTAAAAAATTAAATAAAAAACCAAAAATAAAAATAAACTAAAGGACTAAAAAGAAACTGAAAATAGAAGTAAACTGTGCAGAAAGATGGTAATATTGTTTTGATTTGATGGATTATTTCTTAGTTTATAGTTTAATGTTGAAATGAAAGTAATTTATAGAGTTGGTCGGTAAGAGTGCAATCGTTATTATGCTCACGCCGTAATTGTTGTTTTTGTTAACTTTAATGGTTTCTCACTGTTGGCTGTTATATCTAGTTTTATCTCTTTGATTGCCTATCCATTTATCTTGTTTTTGGTCAGGTCGTTGTATGTAGCCCATACCTACTTCGTGATCATATCTCTCTTATCTGTTGCGTAACCAATCAATCGTGCTGCAGACGGCAGGTCGCATTGTATCGCAGTGATGTTCATTTTACTAACATTCTTGGCATTGATGGTATCAGTTGTTATTCAACCGACCTTTGAAGTCAAACGCTATTGTCACGTGTTTTTCGTTACTGGAAACTCGTTTTCATCTTTGTATTGATGTTATTTTTATTTTGTTTAGTTAATATTCGTTGTTTTGCGTTATATTTGTGTCTTCGGGGAATGTATCATGTGTTGAAGTTTGTTTCAGGGGTTAAAAATGGCAATGCCTCGGCGTCCTGACCAGAAAAAAAGGAAAAACGGTGGTTTTGGTGGAATAAATTTCAACAAACTTTTAGGAGGCTCAGGTGCCTCCACAGTTGATCTTTTTGTCGTTGCTCTCGTATCAATTGTTTCAACTTTCTTTGTCATGCGCTTCATCGTCGCTCAACCTACGACTGTGCAGAAGTTACAGCTTGTGGGTAAACTTATATTTACTTTTAAACACTAGACATTTGTGCTCATATGAACTTTACGAAATGTCATTTGCTTCAGGTCTCCAACTACAACCACACGCAGCTATATAAAGCGAGAATTTTAGATAACAAGGACATAGAGTTTGATTTCCTTCTAGTCTCTGATCTGGATCACGAAAGTAAGGTATCAAGCAAGTTATGGCAAAGTCTAACGAAACGCGGTGTTCTGCGGCTTAGCGCAGATCAGGCGAAAGCGTTTGTGGAATGGAAAACAGACGGGGATTTTTTCCTTAACACGTAGGTTTTCGGTGTAAAAAGTTTTAGCTGTTAATTTCTACTTTTAACCCATTCGCGATTAATGCTGATTTTGTGTAGAAGATTGATAGGAGTGGGCCAGTTCTCACCACGCAGTGTGTGCATTGAACCCAATGTATGCGGTCCACTGTGTCCTTTTACTAAACGACAAAGCTCGTTTCTTTTTTGTGTTTTCCGCTCCATAATTAAGATTTTCCATGTTTTTTTTTTGCTGATTCGTATGAATTTTCATATCATATTATACGTCCAGGGGCACGTGTGGCGCAGTGGTTGGAGGCGCCACTGCGATGCGCACGTGGAATGAGCGTATGGCCCACCAAGCCTTCCATCCCTCCGCGTTGGTACCAGACTTGTCTGGGAGGATTGCAGTATTGGCTCGATATGTCGGTGAGCCACCACGAGTCATTGCAAAGGTCAGGTATGCATTCAGTCACCTCGAGACGATGCTTAATGAAATCGAATGCACGGCCGATCCGTCGGAGATTGATCAACGCCCAGAGCTTTATCTTTTGTCATACGTCTTCTGTGTTCCTTAGTTCATCTTTCCACGTCATACCACCGTTTCGAACTCTTGTGCGTGGTGAGAAAAGCCATGCCCAACGCACAATTTCATTGTTGTCAATCTCGTGTGCTGAGTTTGGCAGTACAGGTCGCGTAATTTTGATATTTGTTCCATATTCAGTCGTATTTAACCGCAGCAAAGTTAGGAATCTGTAATGTTTCCACAGGCCCACTATTTATAAGCACATTGGTGGAGGGAGATTGTATGTTTCCATCAAAATATATTAATATCTTTCTCACCAGCAGCAGCCTCTGTAGTAGATGATATCTGATTTCCACTGTGGTTAACAACTGTCCTCTCGTCAGATGAGCGAACTCCTGTCCAGGTTATTATGTTTAATCTTACATCACTCAATATCGTTGATTGCACCACCAGGTTTCAGCACTTCTACCATTCCATTTGTTTCATGGGATCCAAAGCTCTTGGGGTTTCCAAGTTGGTCTGGGTTGCCGGGTGTTTAAAGTGTTTATCTTTCCACTTAACAACAGGCATGTGATGGATGAGCTATCGATTGAATTCAATCAGTTTCGCAGAAAAAAAAAGACTTAAAATATGCAATCGAGAAGAAAATTCGTTGAAACTGACGCGTAAATGCAATCTAACCACATCTCCCATACGCATTTGGTACTACCGCATGCGACCGCGAATGGGTTTTTATCGAGGAGACTTCAAAATTGACATTTCCGATGGGGTTTACATCTTTTCCGCGTTTTAGCGAAATATCATCTGGCGGACGTGCTATGGAACTGTCCGATCTTGCGGTATTTGACGGGCGTCTATTATCAGTAGATGATAGAACAGGCATCATTTATGAAATTACAAATAATGAGGTAGGTTGGGCATCTTCTCTTCGTCACATAGCATTTAGTATCAGGAGACGATGCTGCTTTATCAAAGTTTTTTTTAGGCGTATCCTTGGGTCTTTCTGAGTGATGGTCCTGGAAATGTAACGAAAGGATTCAAGGGAGAATGGCTAACTATTAAAGGTGAACACCTTTATGTTGGTGGTTTGGGGAAGGTGAGGTTCCTCTTCCAGATAGAGCTTATGATATTTAGAACGGATCTTACCATTTCTGGTTATGCTACTACTTTTGTATTTTATGTGCAGCATTTTTTTAGGAATGGACTACCACCGAGGGCGAATATGTTAATGACAATCCTATGTGGGTGAAGGTGGTGTCCTGTAATGGGGAAGTGAGGTTTTCATCTCAATCGAAGTGTTACAATTTCTCTTCTCTCTTTGATTGTTTTGGAAATAAGTTCCATATTCAGTACCTAATGTCAACATAAATTTTTAAGACGCGAAGTCGCATGGAAATGAAAACACTTTTTATATTTTTATTTTCCAGGATCGACTTTTTGTTAACTTCGTCATTGATTGATAATTCCCTGTTCTTCAGTAATCAAGCTCGAGGTTGGTATTGTAGGATTTATTAGCATACAATAGCTGGCGTTACGGCGGTTTCACCTTTTTCATAGTCATTTTATTCTTTGTAAGTATTGCAGTTAGGCCCAGTGGTTGGCAGCCGCACAGAGTAAATGTAATGACGGATCGTGTAGAATCCAAACAAGAATCAAGACTTCAGCGCGTAAATCTGTTGAGGCATTGTTGACTAATTCAAAAAAATCCAAAATCCACAAAGACTGTTCTGTGATCGCGTGTTACCTAGCGCCATGCCTCAGGTTGATTTTTTCACCTGACCCAGGCTCATTCCTCACCCATGTATTACACTGTGCAGTTGCTCTCTACCAATTAACTGGAATACTTACAAAGAACAAAATTACTCTGAAGAATGGGAAATCGCAGACATGTCAGCTATTGTATGCTAGTAAATTCTATAATATCAACCCCGTATTTGTTCATTGAAGACAAACAGTGATTCATCTAATAATTTTACAAACAACTGCAGGAGAACAATATGTTTTAATCGTTTCATTAGGTGGACTCTGAAGAGTTTTTAAATCATTAGGAAGATGTAGCGGTAAAATTATTAAGGTGAAGCACATATCTTGGCGAGACGTCTTCATTAAAGTTCGCAGTGCTGCAGGAATCGAATATCCTGGATATATGATCCACGAAGCTGTACAGTGGTCCAATTTTCATCAAAAATGGTTCTTCCTCCCAAGAAGAGTATCGAATGAAAAGTATTCGGAATCGAAGGACGAGACTAGGTAATCTTTGTGAGCACCAACTTGTATCGACTGGTCTATGTTGTTTTATTTCAGAGGCGGTAATTTGCTCATTATTTGCGACGAACCTTTATCCACTTGCGAGGTGGTTCGTGTGGGAGAACTTAACCATCTTGCTCGCGGTTTTTCGGCCTTCCAGTTTATTCCAGGCACTGATGATAATCTCATCATGGCTCTCAAGTCAGAAGAAAAAGATGGCAAAGCAGTGGCCAGCTATGTGACTGTCTTCGATATTAACGGCAATGTGATTTTGGAGGATACATCTGTGAATAGTCCTCACAAGTTCGAAGGAATCGCCTTTGTTTAGTTCGCTATGGTGATGCGAATTCCGTTTGTCACGTGTACCCTTTTTGTGATTTTTTTTCCTCTTAACGATCTGTTGCCCAAAAATTACCCTGCATTTGTGATCACTTACGTGTCTAATAAATGATTTACGTCCTTTTTTATTGTACAGTTTCATACATAAAAGCATTAAAATGTCTTAAATTTCTGCATTGTATCTGGACTTATACTTCATACAAGTGAAATTCGTTGTTTCAGAACAGATCAACATTGCACACAAGAAGCTGATCAAAGGTGCTCGTTTAAAGTGGGGAGATGCTTATGAGCGCGCTTTCCAGTTTAATCTTGGGAACGCAGAGTTCAGCTGTGGGGCCAAACTAGACGACGTTGGTTTCTGTAGTTTATTGGTTTTAAAACCATGAGTTGATTAAATTCAATAGGTAGCTGGTGTTAGTGAAAGCAAACGTCTACTTTACGTTTAGGTTTCTTGGCGACATTGGGACCAAAACGAGGCGGTCAATCAATTCGCTGGAGCTCACGCGCTCCTCACTGATGGCTGTACAGAATTAATAGGACGACTCACAGAAGGATTAGATATTCACTATGAACATGAAGTAGGAAAAATGCTTTTGTAAAGCACAATTATGTACCATACTGAAAATCCATGAGATCATCTTTTGAGGTGACATCAGTTGAATGGCCGCGGACAAAGAAGACCGTGACTGTGACTTGTCAGAATGGAAAACGTTTTGTCGCAGACAAAGTATGCGTGCTATCGTTTCCAAATTCTTTGCAAAATCGCTACAGAGTAGAACACGTTATATTTGAGCTAGATTTTCATGAAAGTAGTTTATAACAAATCAGTTGAGCTTATGATCGGATAATGGTAGAGTGTTCGTGAATATTACGTAACTAGGACTGACTCTTGACATGGGCCTGACTTTATAGGTACCGGGAGTATCGGTAGCGTAATATAGAATAATTTTATCATAATAAGGGTGGGAAATATACCGAGTGTAGTTTTCTTGTTCAGCAATCGCGAGGTTGTTATACAGCATACATTTACTTCCACAGAAAACACAATACAATACAACACAACAGTAGCTGACGTTTCGGCTGTATCGCCTTCTTCAGAGCCTGGAAGGGTATACTGATATACAATTTATTAGGCCAAACTACGCATTCATATTCCAATGCCGAGATTAATAGAAAGTCGAACCTGGGAACTGTTACAATATACCGAGTTTCTTCTTAGACAACTTAAATTTGTTGTAAAATTAAATGTTCAATGGATATTGTTTATGTGACTTAATAGATCTAGAGTTACATAAATTGTTCAAGAGTACGCATTATTCAAGGGATTCATCTAAAATTACCAAATCTCAGGCGTTACTCGCTCTTCCTCTGGCTGTGTTACAGAAACACAGGGTCAAATTCATCCCAAAACTTCCTGATAAGAAGACGAAAGCAATGAAATTTATTGGAGCCGGACTTATTGAAAAGGTTTAAGCGTGGGCTGCTTTGTTATTTTGGTCAGGTGGTTTTTATAGAGCACGAATGTTAATTCAGGTTGCTGTCCGCTTCCCATACTGCTTTTGGAACTCTTTGCTGAAAAAAGATGGGACTCTCGACTACTTCAGTCATGCGCCAAGAAAAAGCAGTGACCGCGGTCTTTTCAATATGTTTTACGATTTCTCACGCAGAGTATGTTCTACTAGCTAAATCTGAACAATCTAGTAAAATTTCCTTCCGTTTAGGATGCGAATGGTGTTGCTCCATTTTACGTCCTAATGTCCTACGTTTGTGGTGATTCGGTGAATGTTGTCAATTTATATAATGATGAGGAAATAGCAAACATGTTTGTGGACACTCTGAAGCAGCTGTTCCCCAAAGAGGTACAGATTCCTGCATAATTCCTAATGTTTCCTAATTATGACGGCTACAGACATAGAGATTTGAGGCCTTGATAGGGTCCGTAGCTCTAACACTGTCACGAATATGCCCAATCCTGGGCTTGTTGCAGACCGGACGACGCCTAATTTTCAGCCTTTATGGACATGGTTTTTTTTGAAGACAAACACCAATTTCCGATAACTAGAAGACTTCGTGGGTTGTAAACATAAATGTGCCCTATCGTTTATGGGTATGATTGATATTTATGATGCTGTTTACAATACGTTACTATGGTCCTTCGTACAAACATTATTGTCAACATTTGGAAGTGTTTTGCAAGTTATAGTTCTCAATTTCAGTATTTCTTATACCCATAGATTCTATAGGACAATTATCATTAACTGTTATTTTGTTTTTATTTACATGATCCGTCATCTCATCGTGCGGATCCCAGCATTTCCTAAATTCGATTCGTTTTTCTCGCACTGGTCATCCACAATGGTCTTCGACGACTTCCCGTCTTGTATCGACCACTGCCTAGGGATTTTGTTTTCTTTATGAATGTTGTAGAATGTTCGACGAGCCGATTCTTTTCCTAATCTTGGAAATAACCTGCCTGGGCGTTCCCACGTGGTTTGGAGGGGTACGTTAGTTAGGGGTCGAACTATCGGCCTTTTCTCTTGATCGACCGTATCACTAACCATTGTGCCCTCCCTATAGTCTTCAATATCCAAGAAAAGTAGAATTACCTTGAGATTTTGGCAACTTTTTCGTACTCAATACAATGCAGAATTTTTGTTGCGTATTTTCAAGTGCGGAATAGATCTTTTCCCACCAACAACCAACACTACATATGAGTTCTGCGAGCTATCAATGGATAACAAGAAGTTCATGAAAATAGTGCTATGTGTTAGATTAAGTCACCGTAAAGAAAATGAGACCTGTCGGTGTCATACCGACCACTCGCGCAAAGCTATTATGACATCTGTAGGTGTCACTCGTCGTGAAAATGTTAGACCTGGGTGTTTTCACTATGAGAATTTTTCAATGGTAGTGCATGTTGTGTTTGAGAGCTCCTTGCGCCGTAGTCGGCGTAGTAAAGAACTTTAGAACTTGATTTGTGGAATAGAGATTCTGAAAAATTAAAGTTTGCACCCGTTTAGGATATTCCGGATCCAGAAGGAGTTGTTGTAACTCGTTGGGGAAGTGATCCCCATATTGGTATGTCATATAGCTATGTGCGTGTAGGTGGAACTGGCGCTCACTATGACGCACTAGCAGCACCGGTGGACGGCAAACTTTATTTTGCTGGAGAGGTGAAGTTGCAGCATACTCTTATTTGCTTATGTTCGGCAACATGAATTCGTGCTTCAGAAGGCATCTATAGGAGTACGGGTGCCGTATTCATGTTGTTAGTGGTAACGTTCGTGTCTCTTCGTTTATGTAATTTCTTAGCTCTGGGCTCACTTAGCTTTACATTACTCCAGGGCGAGAGAATTAGTACTATACTCATAGGGAAAGGGGACAGGTGGAATACCGTAAGTCACTGCATTGATCAAATACGCATACGTTCATATCTGCGATACCTAATGAAATTGTATTCATGGAAAAATCCTCAGGGATCAACCAACGCCGAATACTGCACCTCTAGTAGTTTATTTATAGGCTGTACAAAGTTCAAAACTAAACTCCATCACTAGTCCATAAGATATTGATGCGTAGATGTAGAGCTTTTATATTCAGTGTACGAATCGGTTCTTTCCACAAACAATGACCGGTGCCTATATAAGTGGACTTCGTGAGGCAGGACGCATATTCGAGTCCATCCACAACGAGATTTGGATTGACTAGGCTTATGTTATTTTAGTGGATATCACAGAACACATCGTTTTATATTTTATGTTATTTAAACGGCTGTAATAGCACTGCCGAGTATGAGCGCGGAGCGTCCATATTTTGTCGTTCAGGAAACGGATAGTATTTTTATATTAGGGATATTTTTTGTGATAGTTGTTTTAGGCTTGTCGTTTTCTTGGTCGGAAACTATTTTCGTTGTTCGTGTCTATACACTGTTGTTTTCATTGCATTGTAAGTCCGTTTATTTCCTCCTTCTATGTAGTGATTGAGGAAGACATCTGCTTGCAAACTTCTTTTTCCTCAAGTATTTCCATTTAAATCTTAAGTCCTTTTTAAACGCCATCTTTATTACATCACTTTTGATCTCGAGTTAACTGGCTGTACTTGCAATTTAGTTCAAAGTCAATTGAAACTGCTTGTGACTGTAATCTCCTCCAAATAAAGCTTGTTTGGGTTGCTGCCTGTTCAGGTCGGCAAGAAATCTTTAGGAAGTGCTCATTATTAGTAGATTATTGTTGGAGCGGTTTGTGAAACAATGAGAAAGCATGAGCTTTGTATTGTGCATGCTAGTGAGATTTTGACAAGTGGTATTTAGAAGTATAAGATGTGCGTTAGGATAATCGCTTTAGTGGGCCTTCTTGTTAGGATGAGTGGATCCTTACTGTTTATGGTCGCACTTGCAATGCTGAACCTTCATATTAGGTCTTTAGAATGTATTGCTCTTATAAAAAGCCTTTACAGTGTTAGTGAATGTGGTTGATAAGCTGCCAATGCAGAGTGGAAACCAGTAGAAATGCACCGAAGAATTTCAGATAAGATCAGTTTCTGTAATTAGACGTAATTGGCCAGCATAGTTGTGATATTCATCTATCCAGTGGGCTTCCGTGCAGTTGTACAAATGTCAAGGTGATATGTTGAAGAAAAAGTGAAGCCCATGAAGTTGGGTTCATTTTTTAGGATGATTTTAGAAAACGGTTTAGTGAAGGATGGTTTGTCGTATCGCCCCGATCTTTACACCATGAGCACCTTGGAAGCGGTGAGATAGCAATACGTTTAAGTAACCCCTATTTTTTAAAATCGCTCTACACCTTTATTTCGTAGCGCATTTGACGAACCGCTGAAAACGAGAAGAGAGAAACCGCTCACTAAGTAGCCTTTCTATGAAGAGTAACTTATTGCTAAAAATTTACGAGACGTGGAAGTATTGCCACACTTTGTAAAGAGGATATCGAGAGGTTTTAATGGGTAGATAGTTTTGCTGGAGTTCAATCGCTAACGGCTGTTGTCCAACGGTTGTTGCTCATGCGCATTACGTTTCCAGGCCACTTTACCTTCGACAATTTGGCGTGTAGAACGGTGTCTTTGATTATTGACCGTTGACGTAGGTAGGAGCTTCTTAACCACTCCGCCACGTGCATTATACTCCTAGCACTCCTAACATCCGTTTTTTCAGCTGCCCGTTCTATAAGACTGGGTGATCTTTTATTTTGTTTACGTAGTGACCAGGTTTCGGACACATGCGTTAAGGCAGGGAAGAATCGTGGAGTGAAAAAGATGGTCACAGATTCGGATGTTCTTTGTTCTCGTCACCACATCCTCAACGCTCTTGAAAGCTCCCGAAACTTCTCGTTTCCTTCTGCTCATCTCTGGAGCTAAGCCACTCATTATACTGATTTCCCGACCTGGAGCATTGGGAGATACTCGTTCTGTTGAGCGTGAATGTGTCACACGAAACCAATTCGTTCCTCATGAACATCGTTTTTGTGAAATTTAGTCGAAGATCAACCTTTTCACCTGCTTTATCAAAGTCGGCAAGCATTCGATCTGCTTGGCTAATCTTTGGTGGTGTAAAAACGGTGTAATCAGCTAAGCGAAGATCGTCTAATTGCATACCATCAAATCTCACTCACATGTTGTCCCATACCAATGTTCGCATGACGTTCTCGAGGATGACGGTAAATAATTTTTCCGAGGTCGTATTGCTTTGCTTAACCCCTATTTTGACGTCGATCTCAACACTTATAAAATAGTATTATTTGAACGGCGAAATTTTTATGTAGCTTACGATGAACCTTTATATGCTGAGTAGAGACTCCTTGATTATCATGGGCTTCCATGACTGCATCTACCTCAAGTGAGTCAAAGCCTTCTTCAAATCGACGGAAGTGTGATAGAGCGGTCTTTTGTACTCCCGAGATACTTCAACGAGTCTTGTTATCGTGTGGATGTGGTTCATCATAGTAAATCCTTTTCGAAACTCTGCTTGCTCACATGGCTGTCCTTCGTCTAGTGTTTTGCCAATCCTGTTTCAGATGACTCGAGTGAAAAGTTTGTAGATTACAGCAAACAGATTGGGCGATAGGCGATTCTTTTTTTGTGGCAGTGTACCATGTGAAGTACAACCATAAAGTTGTTGAGATATGGGTAAAACTCAGACCCTCAATCCGGCTTCGAACCCTTGATTGCCCTTACCGTGAAATTATGTGCTATCCAACACCAACCGAGACCCTTTCTTTGCATTTCTCTCGGCCTTGTATTTACTCTGTCGGTGTATCCTTAGCATCCTTAGCAAAGAAGTAAAAATCCTTAAATGTCTGGTCGACAAAAATTTGTCGGTAGTAGTCGAAAACCGTCCTTGTCGTTAATGTACTGAAGACAACTAAGTTCAACGTTTAAGCTTTATAAAAAGTAATTCTGTCAAAAGTTTAACATAACTTACCCGAATGATCTTAGTCTGATTTCTTTTTACAAAGTGAACAGGTGAACGAACAAAGTGGAAAGGTTACAAGGTAATTTCTCAATTTCGTTAGTTTGCTAGGTTATCAGTGCAAAAAAGTGGAAAGGGTTAAATGACTGTGAAATCTGTTTTCATCATTCGATTTGTTAGCCAGTCATGTACATGGATGAGCGAAGTTTGGAAGCCATCGAGATAACTTCACAGAGATTTAGCTCAGTTGCAGATTTACACGTACGGTTCTCTCCTGTGGCTAGTCTTACTGATAGGTGTGATGATTAGCAGCTTACGTGTAAGTTGAAATTGTTTTTCAGATTAATTAATAATAGCATAAATGGTAGCAGTTTTAATTAAAACATCATAGGTGTGACTAAGCTGTCTGTCACACGTTCAAACAGTCTTCTAACCAACTGAGACCAGTTGCTGGTGACCACACATGTGAAGTTGAAACTTTTTATATAACAGTAACAGGTATACAACACGGGAACGGATATCAATGCTAAGGCGGAGTATAGCAGGAAGAGGTCGATTGTCATTCACATACTCACTCGACTTGCGCTTTTACGTCGTCATTGAGAGTCGAGGATCGGAGGAGGCGGCACCATCTTGCTGGAGCTCTTCACAAATGCACTCCATGATGACGTACATATTTACGAAGTGTATCGATGAGAACGAATACACAAAAGACATAAAGAATAGAAATGGAACTAAAAAACTACGACATTGTGAAACAAATACAGATTAGTGAGCTAGTAAGTACGAAAAGGCCCCGCAGTAAATATGAGTTCGATCTCGCTCTCCAGGTCCACCATGCCTTCCATCCCACTGCAGTCGGAAAACTACTACCATACCTGTCTGGGAGGATAGCACTGACTTCATACATCAGTAGGCCACCGCGGGTCATCGTATAGGCCAACTATGCAACCAGTTACCTGTAACGATGCTATTGAAGTCAGTGCATGGCGTACTCGTCAAGGATTGATTAAAACTGGAAGTTTCTTTTATTTGGATATAGCTTAAGTATGGGACGTGGCTAACAAGCTAACAAAAGAGTCTTGTGAAAACAAAATGATGCACATAACTAATTCCTTCGCTCTAGTCTTTGTCTCGCACTTGAGGTTTACTGCGATTCACTTTAGACTACCTTTTCGAGAAATCTATGCTGTTGTTGCTTGAACAGTAACTATCGCATACTCCTACCTAATATTTCTTTATTCATCAGTGCATAATTTCTGAGAAACTCTCAAGTATTATGGTATTATTTATATTGGAGTGTAACTGAATGAGTGGAACCGAAAAGAAAGCAACGAGAAGCCACTATATTTCTGTGGTGGTTGAGGGAAGAGAGCTGTTTTTGGATTAATTAACCACTTCATAATCGCCGCCATTTTTGAGCGTCAGCGCTTTCGGACCTCGTACCGTGTTATTAGAGCCCTACTGAATTGCGCATTGGAGTAAAGATGCACGATCATTGAGCACTTGCAAGAGGAACAGCGCACCAGTTTCTTAAGGTTATTGTCCTATCAATCGATTCTCTCACATGTCTTCAGTGTCTGTCGGAATCGATATGTTTATGTTTCCATGTTTTCGGATACTTCTTGTGTGTGACCAAACTCTGTGCTTGATGAAAAGAAATCGTCCATCATCTAACCACGGTGTTATCACTTGTTCTCTTGGCTTGGCATGATATTGTCCAGCGCACTGCAAACACGTTTCCATGGACCTACCCCAATATAAAAAGATGTTCGGCTTGCTCTCGATTGGCTACAAAAGGTCTGGAAATAACTGCTGTGTGACAAAATAGGACAGAAAAAGCATGCGCATTGAAAAGGTATCGTTCGAAACGTGCTGCTGAGTACGTATCGGAATCAATGCGCATGTTGGTGAAATGTTCAAACCAGAAGGAACTTGACGGTGAAAAATTTTTAAGTCGTATGAATATGCTTCATTAATCTGAATTTTCTTGGGCAGTTACCACAACTGCTTTTCCATTTAGGCTCGTCCGATAAAGAAAAACAAACTGAAAGAATACAAACTTCTTCATGCAGGAAGTGATGTGCGTTTGGTTTTTTCATTTGCAAAAAATTTAAGTATCATGAGACAGCGCTACTCCAAGCATTTCCAGAGACAGAATGATTCCCATAGAAGGCAAAGAGCAAAAACTGGAAAAAAGAAGTTGGGCACGTCAAAGAGAAGAAAAAAGGTGAAGCATATAGTGTATAGCTTTACTTAGGACTTCTGGACGATGTCAGGTCGTTGCTACAGCTATTTCCCAACCTTTTTGGATTGCAAGGAAGTTTGCGGTCTTTTCACTCGGTTCCTTTCATAGAGTCATCGATTCTTGTGAGGCACAGAATACTAAGATAGTTCGATCGACCAGTAAAAGATGATGAAACAAACCAAATCATTATTAAAAGAGACCGCAGTTACTCGTTTGATACCAGTTATAGGGAGAAATTTTCGTTAGTTACTGGGAAAATTAATGCACTCTGTTAAGTTCTTATTTACTACCTATTGTAATTTTTCATGGCAGGGTATTATGTGTGAAACATCCATAGTGATGCTGAGATATTTGGAAAACTCCGGACCGCAGGTGTCTGCGATGGGGAACGAACGCGCTATGACCCTTTCCGGGAGCTAACGCGTTCAGCACCACACCATGCAGGTGCTTCGTTTCCCCTGTCTCTCAGCTAGTTATTAGTGCACTTACTTGATACTTGACAGCTGAACGGCCCGCCCTCACTAATTATGTGGGCCCCAGCATAATCTCCAGTTTTCAGAGATTTTCTGGATGATCTACTGTGGTTCCCTGAAATCCTGAGGTCAACCTGGCCAAAGTCTACCCCAGATCGTCGCCACGGCAGGCAGTCGCAGCCTTTGTGGATCAGAGGGAGATTTGCCACCATGCGACTTTGATACTAGGACATTTTCTGGTGGATCCCGGTACTGGTTTACTCTTAACTAGGCTTACTGATGGAAACGCCGGACTCCTCAGCTTGGGAGACCCTGCCGGGAAGACAATACCCCGCTGTACATCGCAGTCCGATACCCAGGAACACCTCCCAACCACGATGGCACTACTTCTAAGGAATTCTTCTTTTCCTATTTAAGGGGTTCTTTTTTATTTTTACCATTTTATATGGCCCGTTATCACATCTGCTGTGGATAGGGAGTCCATGGTTGCTACGCATCCTAGCACTTCTTGCATTCTGTTCGTTTTCTTCGCATTCATCGTCCACAAAAGTCTTTGAGGTTTTCGTGTGTTGTTTCGGTTGTTGCTTCATCTTGTAGAAGAATGACGACACGTTGTACGCCTTCTGGCTGCCATAGGTATAATAGCTGTCAGCCCACATGAATGCTGTCAATTGACTATTTGCTCTATTCAAATTTACGACTATTTAAAAATGTGAACAGAATTTAAATTCAACATTTAATTCTCTTCGCAATCACTTAGATTTGAATTCGAGCGAACACATACGAGTGTGTAATTTTTGCTGTTCTGGTTCTGCAAGGTTTCTTTCCATATTGATTGATTTGGTCTGGAAGATCTGTGTATTCTTGGAAGTGTGGATGATGTGAAGTGCTGGAAATCACCTTGACATTCACTCCGAGACATAGAGCTGCTCGAACAAGCGTGCGAAATCGATATCTGCTCCGACGGGACATCGACGGAGTTAAGTGCTTTAGACAAGCTGCTTGTCGACTATGATAAGTGCTGCTGGCATCTGCATATCAGGCATTCAGTATAAGTCCTGCTGAATAAGTTTCATGAAAACCCCATCTCTAACGCTAACGAAAAAGTGTCAACAAGTATCTTTAAACGTATCAGTCATGATGAAATTGTGGCGTTAGGTGCATGGTAATTCTAATGAAAATAACAGTGAGGTGGTCGTCGTCTATGTCACCTGTGAATCCGTTAATCTTCAAGCTTCTCTAGCGAACACTTATAACTTCTCAACTCATCTCTATCGCTCGCGATAGCCGCTGAATTGGCTCCGCTTGTTCGAAAGGCACAAAGAAGCACGATTTTTTAGGACGCACAACTATTTTTCTTATTTTTGAAGAGAAAACAGCCCACAGTAAACTACCGGGATGTATTGCGGTATCGTTTTACCTATTCGATGTGCTTCCGGATGGAAATGTCGAACATTTCCTCACTTTAGGAGGCCCTGCTAGGGGATAAATCCTACGCTGGAGATTACAATTCGACATAGAAATATCACCAGCCCCAATGTGACAGAAATCCAACGGAGCAGTTATCCACAAAAATTCCTGAAGGAAATCGTGAAGGAAAACAAAACTTTTTAAAAGCGGTGACTTTCGCATAAAGTTTTAGGAATAGTTGAGCAGTGACGGGCCGATACAAGTGGATTTCTCGATGTTCTGTTTTCAAAAGTACAAAAGAAACAAGTAGTTCTTTACATACTTCAAGCGTTCCCTCGATGCAAAGTGTAGTACCTGTTCTTGATGGTTCTACATGAAAACGCCAGTGCTTCTGCTCCTAGTATATCGCTAAGTAGTCGATGTTTGATATGTAATAATTTGGTGAGTTTTGAAAACATGCTCGACTGTGACAATTAGAACAGAGTGGAAAAAATAACAAAAAAAGTAATAGTTGGATAACGTGAGCTTATAGGGTGGCGCGAGAACAACATCAAGCAGAACATCAAGCACTGGGACTAAGACGGCGGGCAGCCCTTCAAAGCACAGTACAGGAACTCAGTCGCAGGAGCGTGGAGGTCTGCTGATTGTTGGGTTAAATGGGTTTTCGGAAGAGGTTGTGGATTTCCTTTAATAGTTCACGACTCAACCACTTTTTTATTATTTCTCCTTCGTTATTCAGCATTCTCAGGCAGATTACCGACTTTTTTCAAGGGTCCCCAAACATGTATGACAAAATTGGAGCTTTTGGACTAACATCCAAAAGCCACAGAGTTTAGAAAAGGAAGCCATAATTTTTTAATAAGCGGAGGAATATCGCTGTTATTTCAGGAAAAAGTGGAAAAACAAGTACAACTAGGTAAGTAATAAAGTGTTGGTCCGGACTCGTGTCATTGGTCGTTCTTTTGAGCTCTTGTACGCATTTAGTTGAAGCAGCTGGCCCTATGATATGCAAGAAGTGTAGAGACTGCTCTCGTTTTAGAACTTCCTGCATGAGTACCCGCTCTGGCGAAAACGATGTTCGTATTCGTTCACCTGCTGTATGTTTCTTTGCTGCCCTCAGGCACATACGATTTCGTGTCAGCGGTGCACACAAGAAAGAGATAAGTGATTGTTTCAGACGAATAAGTCAAAGCAATTAGCGAAACACTGAGGCAAGGACTCGAAATATCCTCAAAAAACGAAGGCACTAGTGATTTACATTGTCGATCTGCAGGATTCTTTGAAATAAATATAACGATCTTCAAGGAGATTTTGAAAATGGTCGTCTTTCAGTGCTTGAATTCTGCAGTGAATCTTTGACTCCTGATTACTCCTTAAATGTTATACCGCAAAACAGAAGTGCCATCGCGCTTTTCCGCGAGAGGGATACGTCTAGGGCCACACATCAAATTCACTCAGTTCCATCATTCCTTGAAAACTAAAGGGGTGAGAAATGTCGGCACTTGCGACCATCAAGATTTTACTTAAGTTTTGGTAAGTAGAAACGACTGTGCCTTCGCCCTTTACAATAAAAAAAACGCCCTGGTATTCCTGAATTAGACTTGATTGTTTTGAAAGAAAACGACAGTGTTGAGGTGTTAGGAAGATGCCAACAGTTTAATGGTTACTTTACTCATGGTCTCTCCATAAGTCCATTAGTACTAAAAACTATGCGCCACCTCCCTTGGAGTATGTACGAACAAGCAGGGTGTTTCAAATGGATCGATGTTTAGCGACGAAGCCAGTAGCATGACGTCATATTGTTGTAAAATTATATCAGTTTCAACAGTAGTTGAACTTTTGAATAACAGCGCTTTTATAAAAAAACTTACATCCTGAAATGTCACTTCTTGGCAAGTCATGCAGATCTCAGTATTTCCTCTGTTCGTTTCGCTTTCTCGCAACCATCACCATACACGCAGGTGACCGAGCACATATAGACTGGCTTTTCTCTGAAAACCTGGAATAGCTGTGCAGTTACGCTCTCGTGTCTCCTCTCTATCGCAGTCAGTTGCCGGTGCCCACCTTCGTGGACGGATGGAAATTCACTGCTTTGGGAGTCGAATTCTTTCAGCCCGACATCGACCGCTATAACGAAAGGGAGTCCTGCGAATAGTTCACCTACATTCTGATCTAATGAGTGGGTGTTGCACAAGTCGAATTGGTCGAAGCGCCCCGCAAAATACATGGGATCGATCTCACGGTCCAGGCTCACCAAGGCTTTCATTACTCCAGGGTCGGCAAATTGGTGCCAGACTTCTCTGGAAGTATTGTAACATTGGCTCGATACATCGGTAAACCACAGGTCATTGTGAAGGCCAGATATACTTTCAATCACCTCCAACGATGCTTAATGAAGTCGAATGCATGGCGTATCTCTCAGGGATTGATATACGCCAAGAGCTTTGTCCTTTTTTTCACCGCTTGATGTCGTTGTAACGAGCCGTATCCGTCGGTTTTTTTTTTTACTATTGACTATAAACCCATAGTAGCAATATTTTAAATTGCGACTTTTATTTAATACCAGAATGGATAGCCAATATCCAAGTTTATTGGAAAGCCTAAATGAGGTTGTTTTAAATCCCTATTGCTAGTGGTTACTCAAATGACTTGATTTACTCGCGAGGGTCTGTTTCTAGTGAGGGGGGACATCTAGATGGGAAATGGTTAGGAGTGGCCTCCAACAAGCAACCTTCATATCTGTTCTACTAGAAATTGGTAAGTTACCCGTGAGTAAGTCCTGCTCACACACAACAGCTCGACAAAGTACCAGTGAACATTTTTTATTTACCTGACTCGTTATCACATCTACTTTGCGGATCCCAGCACTTCTTGCATTTGTTTCGTTTCCCTCGCATTCATCATCCACAATGATTTGCGCTTGAGGATTTGGTCTTCATTATGAATGTCGTAGAATGTTGGTGGAGTCGGACTTCCTTGCGCTTTAGGAGATAACCAAGCTAAGGCGTTCCCACGTGGATCGGAGGAAGGGGCGGGGAGGTAGTCGAACTAGCGCCTTTGCTTCCTGATGGATGGCACCACTAACCATTGTGCTGTTCCTCCCCGTCCCTCAATGTCACTACTGGGTGTTAATGGCTAAATGCAGTAAAATAGATGGACTTCACTTTCCTAACACTGAAAGGACCCCCCATACTGCAGCATTAACCTACCGGTTTCTCCCATGATGAAATAAGTAGGACGAAAAAGAAAAGCCTGCTAAGATCCCAAGACCATCTTATCCTGCCTAAATACGGAACAGAGGGAGCTACGATTTATACCAGTTTGCACACTAGTACTTCAATCTTCCACTAATGAACTAATGATACAAGCTATGAAAATTAAGTAAAACGTCACTGAACAGCGGAACGAGAGAACAGCGCCGATAGAAGAGAAATCGGCGGAATCGGTCACCTCGCAAACACTTTGACATAAACATCGATTTCCTTGAAAGACATCTAAAAGCATGAGTGGACTTTTGTGGTTGAAAAGATATCGACTAATATCTTTTTAGCAATCTTCATTGTCTACTTCCGACATCAAACTATGAAGAAGCGAGGTCAAGGCACTCTATGTGAAATTTTTACAGAGAACACCATGTCTATAATGTGATCATCGTTGGTGTCTTCAACCCGAAGACTGAAACTAGGGGAACGTTCGAAGAACTTCATATTGGGGCGCACGAATTGCAATGGAACAAGCAGAATGAGCGTCTGTCTGAGTTTACCATGACGACCATCCATGACCGCTTTCAATGATGGACGTGTATAATTTCATTACTCCACTCTCCCAAAAGAGAGTGGAGTAATGAAATTCGCCTTTCAGGAAGATCTAGTTGGCGAAAATATCGCTGAAGTAGACAATCGGCTTATTGAAAATCTTATCTTTATTGCAAAAAAAAGATGAGTGTTCAAAAGTCCTCAAGAAATGTACGAGAGATTTAGAACCACACCTTAGGTAACCCACGGTGCGGTGAAAATTTTAGAGACAGGTATGATGTAAACTGCTCCTTGGGGTTTTTGCTTGTTTCCAAGCTCACAAGGTTCTTGCAACTGAAGGTAGAAAGACTGTCACATAGACCGCCTTCGAAAGCAACATCGTGCATTGTTGACGGATGTGTCGCAGGCTATTGCAACCAGTTTTTTTCTCGATATTTTTTCATGAAAAGTTCTACTTTCATTTCTAGTGTTGGTTGACTTTGCGCTCTCTTTATAAAGATGAAAGGATAAAGCATTGATGAATCCTTGAGGTATACGACATGCATTCCATTTAATTAGGAATCGTTGTAGATGATTGAATACCTATTTGGCCTTCACAATGACGCGCGGTGGCCTACCGATGTATCGAGCCAGTGCTGCTATCTTCCCAGACAAGTCTGGTACCAATTTGCCGACCGCAGAGGGATGGAAGGCTTGGTGGGCTGTGGGCTTGTGCAACGATTCCACATCTGTGAGACTTGTCTGGGAAGATAGCAGCACTGGCTCGATACATCGGTAGGCTACCGCGCGTCCATCGCCTCCAACCACTGCGCCACACGCGCCCATGTAGTAAATATAGGAGTCTAAACGACGCTTCCTTCTGATCATCGACAGATCGGCAAAAAGCCACACCCAGAGATAACCAGAGCCGAACATTTGAAGAACCCAGCGCATCAGCACTCTGGTTTAGCTTCTCACATGGTAGCTGTGAAAAAGCATGATTCTAAGTCAACAAAATCCCGTGAAACCATGTTGTTGCACAAAAAGGAAGACATTCACGACATCGTCAAATATCACACCATCTGCCTGCTCTCAATCGTCTATAAGCTCCACTCGTCCCAAAAGGATTAGAATACTAAACGAAAGACATCGATGTGAGGAAACGGCGTTCCGGAAAGATTCACTACGTTAGATCGCATCCACACGACAACAAGATTCATAAAAGGATCGCTTAATATAGGTTTTTCTCCTTGTATCAGAGAGTTTGTCCCAATTAAACCGACTTACAAACTGCTCTTAACCCATTTGAGGCAGAAATTGTCACAGCATTTCTGGTCAACAAAAGCGCCCATGGTTAGCGTAAAATGGTCTTTCGTAAGCCAGCAATTGCATGATCGCAATTTTATAAATTTGTTACCGGCTTAAGGAACTAAAATTATTCACAGCGACTCTAAAGTATAGTATGTCATGCGACAACTAAATTGATAACATAGGCCGATGTAAGTAGCCAAACATCGCTTCGCTGATAATATCACTCTTACAACATCAAAGATTAAGGACACAAAACGAATGCTAACCGATTTCGATAGCGCTTTAAGCACCTTGACAGAAGCTCAGAATACGATGTTCATGAGAACGAGATTCGTTTCTGATAGCTCATTATCTCTGAAAGGAACGAAAATTGTTGAATCTTCCAGCTTTGCATATCTAGGTCGAGGAGTTAACATGGAGAACAACCTGCTGGCTATATAGCCATCCAGAGCAAACGAGCGGTTCGTAGAGTTCATCTATGAGGCTTATCTTTTAGATTTCGCAACTCTCTATACCTTACGTGAGCGTCAGAAACGTGCATTCTAGGTTACTTGGATTATTAGGGTACATCGTGTATGTCGGCGCGTGTGGCGCAGTGGTCGATATGCACCTGGAATCGATCCCTGCGCCCATAACCCACCAAGCCTTCCATCCTTCCGGAGTCAGGAAATTGGTACCAGACTTGTCTCGGAGGATAGCAGCACTGGCTCGATATATCGGCAGGCCGCTGCGAGTTTTTATAAAGGCCAGATATGCATTCAATCACCTCCAACGGTACTTAATGAAGTCGAATGCATAGCCCATCCCTTAGGGATTGATCAACGCCGAAAGTTTTATCTTTTTATCCTTTTATCGTGTATGTCTTGTTGTGGAAGACATCACTGAAAGGGTTATGTTGCGAATATCTTGTATTATGAAAATGGAAATGGGAATTCGAAGTTTCTACCTAAGTTGGCGATCAGGAAACGGAAACACCACTACTCTGTGTGTAAACATTTTGCAAATCACGTAGATGGGACACGTGATCAATGGACGAAAGCCGTTAACGACTGATTCTCATTAGATGCCAAGCGCGCATAGAGGAAACCACCTAATCGACTTCTTCAGAGGTCTTCGAAGTGTGGTGATCTTCAAATTCCATCACTGAGCAAGAGCCATTTGACAACACAAATAAGTGATCGCTTCATTGACGCCCGCTTGGTGACATGGTGATCAACGGGCAGAACATGTGACACTAAGTGCCATACTTCACAGTCTTCGACAAAAGTAGAAGAATTGACGTGTCGATAGAGGCTAACTAAAGAAAACGCTTTGTTTCCCATAGTAAGATGATCTATCTGTGGCGCCCAGTTTTGATTTCCTTATACAGCTGGAAGGAAAAGAATTGAACTGTAAACGTCGTCTGCTTGGATGTATGTTTTGTTGTGCCACACTTCTGGCACTTCTATCGTTTTGCCACATGTTATCTTCACGCTTCCTCATTTCGAGGAGTGGAATTACCAAACATGAACGACAGTGAAAATGGTTTCCAGACCGCCCTCAGTTCGTGAGGTGACGCGAATGATTTGGAACTGCGATTAACTGTGTGGTAAGTTAGGTCTTCTGGAAAAGAATTACGAAAGATTACGATAAGCATTCTGACCACCTATAAATACTCTTTTTCTTGCGGTTGGTTCATTTCTACTGACTTCTTAACTAACATGGCTCCGGGATACTACGGTAACAGGTGGGTGATATTGCTTCTTCACTACTAAAGAATATAGGTGCGTCAAAAAAATGCCATACCTTCAGGCGTCGTTCACGTTCTCGTACTAGGAACCGCAACGCTTGGACGAGGATGCCGCAGCGGACTTCGTTGCCGTGCGCTCAAGGGCGTCCAAACTCGGGCTCTGAACCAGGGAACAGTTCATGTGAACTCTGCAATGCTCCTTCATTTGCCACTAGAATAGCTTCAAGAGAATCTCACGATGCCGTAGTTTTCGGACCACAAAATCGACCCCGACCGCGGTCGAAGTCGGTGAACCGTGCCCGGTTCAGGAAACCGCTTCTACTTAAGAATTCTAAAGAAGCAGTAAGGTTTCCATGGATTCCCTCTAGTGCACAGAAACAGCGGCCGAATGTTCCAACTCAAACTGACATCACAGGATCGTCCTCTGATCCGGAGCCTATGGACAGTCCGACACTGTCCCGAGTCTCATCAACGCTCTCATCGGTCTCTGTTGCAGATCTCTTCCCCTTCGACTCGGAAATTTTTACGGATACTAGCCCGAATGACGTGAACAAGGTAAACAATAGTGTGGAAAAAGAAGATAGCAATGAGAAGAAGAATGGAACGGATGGTGTGGTTGCTCTCGGAAATCTGAATGCTGTAGCTATCTGCGCATCACCTGGAATGATCACAAAGCCGCCATCCAAGGCCGCGCTTGATAATTCAGATGCTAGCAAATCGTTGAATGCACGCATTCCACCAGTGCCTCCCTCTGAACTGTCCGAGACTATTAAAAAGCTGAGAGCTATGGCAGGATTAGCAAAGGTACGTGAAATCTCTTTACGATGAAAAATGAGACCCTCCTTTCACGGTAGACTGTCAAAGTCAAAGTGAGTGGAAGTGAACACGTCTTTTAAGCATCATGGTATGAAAAAATTGTCTTTTAGTGTTAAAAGCAATCCAGAAATGATAGTGGTATCTAAGATAAAGTGGAAATTTCTGAACTGATATCTCCTTAGTAACTTTCATTCACCATAAGATGCCTATCAGCGTTCGTGGCATCTTAATGGGGTTTTAGCTTCGAAATGCTTCGCTGCGCTACCTGAACACTTTTCTACTATTACACTGATTAACTATCTTTTTCATTCGTTAAAAACTTAACGATAATCCATACCCATAGGTGTGGTATCCCATAGCATACCCATAGGTGTGGTGTGGTGTGGTATCACTAACAAACAATGGTGTAATTCTACCGACCGAGCTGCAAGAGGAACTAAATCAAGCTTTAGGAGAACCTTTGCACAATGTAACTGATATGTATCTTAGAGGAGGTGATTGTGCGGTGATAATTTTGTACCACCATGTTTCAGAAACCTCCCAAAGACGCTTCAATGTTCAAGAGAACCGATTTGGATGATAATGCCGTAGTAGCATCGGCTACAGGAGCGACAAGATTACAGGACGACAAGAAACCGTTGCAACGGACTCATTTGGCGCAATCAGCCACTTCGGCCGTCTCTACTGGCACCTCAACTGGAATTGCATCAGTCAAGTCGTCACCATTTGCACCAAAATCGAGTTCTCTACATGTGACGAGTCCACCGTGGAGTATTGAAAACGCAACTAAGTGCAGTCCTCTAGGTGGGCAGCCTTACACAGCTGGGATTTTCGTTATGTTGTAGTTTTATCCCATACTACACGTCATGTAGTGTAAGGTTTCTAAAAAATAATTCGGTGAGCAAATCTTCATACAATGCGAACTTTCCAAGATCGACTTTCTATTAACCTCGGCATTGGATTATAAACGTGTCGTTTTCTCTCTCAGCATTCGCGAGGGTGTTAAACAGCGTACGTTTACTTCCATACAATAACACACATACAACACAATCGCAGCTGACGTTTCGGCAGAATCGTCTTCTTCAGAGCCGTTTTCTCCGTGCCTTCCACTGAGGAAGAGCCGCTGATCAACGTCGCATATGGTTGTCGTCAATGGTTGCTTAGTGGAAGGCACGTAAAAAAAAGCCGTGAGTTTTCGAGAAGCTACTGACCGTGTGACTACCATTTAGATTCTCGTCTTTCTATAAGTGTTATTGAAGTGTTTGACCTAGTTAGTCACGCATTGCTGTACCCTTCCAGGCTCTGGAAGGCGATTCTGCCGAAACGTCAGCTACGGTTGTGTTGTATGTGTGTTATTGTATGGAAGTAAACGTATGCTGTTTGACAACCTCGCGATTGCTGAGAGAGAAAACGACGCATTTATAAGGCGAGCTTTGTCTTGACATTTCCTTTATTGTCTTAGAAAATGAACCCTGGTTTTTATACTTCATTATGAACACAGTATTTTGAGTATGCAGATGATTTGAGTGAATATCCAGTGTGCATACACAGTATGCACACTGGATATTCATTCAAATCACCTCTAACGATGAAGGATGAAATTCCATGTGTGGCGTATCCATCAAGGACTGATCAACACCGAATTCCTTATCTTCACGCCTTTTGTTTTATTCAGATAATAGGAGAGATTTTCAGAAAGTTGCGAGTGTTCCAGTATAGTCCTGAAAGCTATTTCAGCTATCGCTGCCCACAATCTGAAGTTTTGCTGTCAACTAGCGCATGGTTCTCCCACAGCGATCATCTCCAACTTCACCTCCATAGACGAGTTGTTCCAGGTTCCTTTCGCATCGTTGTTCCTCGCATAGGCCAACTCTCAAAAGTAGATGTTTCCAGTCAATCGCCGACTGCTTCAATATCTCAGCTGACGACATTATCTTTTGCACTGTTAACACTTTCAAAGTGAGTGATTTGCAGTACTGCAGTTCGTGTTTGATGCTTCAGTTTATAGATTGATATGGACAAATTGTTTGCGGGTAGCTTGGGATACGCGGATATGTTATTTGCACATATAAAGGGACAAGCCATTGAAGTTGAACTCACCAAAACTGAAGGGTAAGGTTCTAATTTCGTTCAGGAATTACACTGTTGCTTTCCCCACAACCACCAAGAGAGAGGTAACTTCTAACAAAAATTTCTCATACACGTCGTAAGCATTAGAAGTGAGGATTTCATGAGCAGGCATTTCCCACTTTAAACTGACAAAAATCCATTAAGTGGTAGCAGGTTCATCTCCATTTCTGCGGTTACTCTACAGCTACCTTATTAACCCTTACCCAAGCTCGTAATATTGTTAGAAGTAGAGAAAGTTGGAGTGGAATTGTAACGCAATTTGAGAAGAAATATTTTGACGGAGCTAATTGTGAGCTGGGATAACGTATAATTTTTCGATGTATCTCGAAGCATACATCGCAAATAAAAGGATAAAGATCTCGGTGTTGATCATTCCCTGAGGGAAGCGTCATGCATTCGACTTCATTAAGTATCGTTTGGAGGTAATTGAACGCATATCTGGCCTTTACAATAACTCGCGGTGGCCTACAGATGTATCAAGCCAGCGTTGCTATGTTCCCAGACCAGTCTGGTACCAATTTGCTGACCCCGGAGGGATGGAAGGCTTGGTGGGCCACGGGTGCGGGGATCGATTCCACGTATGTGTCGCAGTGGTGCCACCAACCACTGTGCCACACTCGCCCACATTGCAAATAAGGGTGGTTATGTAGTGATAGCCCTACTTTGTAAGCAAAATACCAGCGTGCTGTTTTCAACCTTCATGCAGTAGGTTATCAAAATTGACTGAACAATGATGCGATAGGTATGAGCGGAGAATGCATGTTGATTGGCAGAGGCTTCAACTTCTGAATGTTTTACTACTGCATTCAGGATGTTCGGAATCACAGTGAGCGATAATGGTCGATGCAGGTCGTTCATCAAACGATTGAAAGAGAACAGCATTGTCTGTGGGTTTCGTGAACTATCGTGATTCTACTGCTCAACTCAGTCCGTCAGGTTTGCAGAACAGTGCTGCTTTCAGCTCGTGCGCGACCAGCTCTCGCTGTGGGGCAGTTGATTGAGTGTATCGACGGAGTCAATGTGACCGGCATGCGGCACTTCGAGGTGGTGCGAATCCTCAGAAATATGCCAATCGGTAAAACGTGAGTGTTGTAACCAATGATTGATTAAAACTGACTAATGGAGGCATTATGACCGGCCGTGTAGGCAGAAATGGGCAGTGATGGCCATCTAAAGCACAGGTATTGATTGCCTTCGCCAAAAAGTGATGAATACTTCTTCGATAGAAGGCAGCGTTTTGCTCTGCTTCAAATATAACATTTCATGTATTGAATATGTGATATCTGGTGCTGAGTATTTACCTCTTCTAATTTTGAGTCGGGTAGTAGAAAGAAGAGACACCGTCAAATCAGAATGGAACGGGCTTGTTTCTGAGCACTGAACGCGAAAAGTTTTATAGCGTTGAATATTTTTAGAGCACATGTTTGGATTAAGAGCGCGTGTGGCGCAGTGGTTGGAGGCGCCACTGCGACACGCACGTGGAATCGATCTCTGCGCCCATGCCCACCACCAAGCCTTCCATTCCTCCGGGGTCGGCAAATTGGTACCAGACTTGTCTCGGAGGATAGCAGCACTGGCTCGATACATCGGCAGGCCACCCCGAGTCATTGTAAAGGTCAGATATGCGTTCAGTCACCTCCAACGATACTTAATGAAGTCGAATGCATGGCGCATCCCTCAGGGATTGATCAACGCCGAGAGCTTTATCCTTTTATCCTTTATGTTTGGATTCTATCCAGAATTTAAATGCCTCGTACTAGTTAAATTCATTTGGCTATGTGGAAATACCAACCACCGAAGAAGATGAAACACGACCCCGAAGAGCAGAACGAGTGAAAAGCACAGCTATTGAAATAACTCTGTGCACAAAGTTCTAAAGAACTTTTCTTGAACTAGACCTACAGGCTTTTAACTCTGTGGCTTAGTTGTAGAAAGAATTTTCATGTTACATTAGCCTTAGAGTGAAGAATAAAACTCTGGGCGTTGATCAATCTCCAACGGATTGACCGTGCATTCGATTTCATTAAGCATCGTCCGCAGGTGACTGAATGCATATCTGGCCTTCACAGTGACTCGCGGTGGGCTACCGATATGTCGAGCCAGTGTTGCTATCCTCCCAGACAAGTCTGATACCATTTAGCCAACCTCGGAGGGAGGAAGGACTTGGTGAGCCTGGGGTGCCGGATAGATCCCATGTGTATTGCAGAGCACCTCTAACCACTGCGCTACAAGAGCCTTTATTATATTCACTTTATGCTACATAATGTACCTCCTTAGCAATTTTGTTGCAATGTGCCTTGTATTCCAGCATTTTCTACGCTTCAGTCTAGCACATCAACAACTTTCCAGCAGGAGAGCTATTTTTTGATACCATGACTGAATTTGAGCTGAGGCCTTATGTACCCATTTAATTTGTCGAAACATCATTACTTTTTATCTAAATTCACATAACACCTCTCATGAAAAGATAAAAGGTGCAAATAAAAGGTCATATATCGGCTGCAGATTCAGCCTATATGAGTTCAATTCCTATTTGTACTCCCCAGATCAATCCCGTTGACGGATGATTGCTGACGGTACCGTTAGAATTAAAAAACTTGGCTAAGAGAAAAGCAAGGCGAGTGGCACTATGATGCACTGCGTTACAGGTGACCTCACACGAGGTGATCATGGGTTTGACTCTGGGCTGGGGTCGAGTTATGCGAATATCTCTGCATCACTGTGGTTCAGATAGATTCAGATCCACCTACTTGACATAATATCCTGCCATAGGAAAATGATAGGCAGTAAACGAAAAAAGTTGTGCACTACTGCTTTTAATTCTGATCTCTGTGGTTTAGTTTCATTCTGCGAGTGGTATCTCCAAAGCAATCGGGCTTCCAACAGATTGCTTCCCGTTCAACAGCTTCACGTAAGAAGAACGTCAATGACGGTATGCAGACGCTTCGATTCAAAGCGACCGGAGGAGTGGTGATTGAGGAGGTCAGTTCGAATAAGGATGGGGTAAACGGAAAAAGAACAATGATATTTGAATGGCGCTAGTTCAAATGAAATTTCTTTGTTTTTCTATCCAAGTCGTTAGATCCTGTACTGCTCGGTCTATTAAACGGAGAGCAACCCGGTAACACGAGTAGATTGGTAGAAACGTCTTCAAGATAGCGAATATTTCAGGGTGTCGTTGATAAAGAGATGATTGGTCGTTTGAACGAAATCCTTGACTCATATCTTGGCGTACAAGACGACCAGATGGCTCAGTCACTCTGGGAGTTGGCGCTTTCATGCAAGACCCTACCAGATATGAGCAAGGCTGTAAAAGAGGTTGGTTCAATGCCAGAAAAGCATGTTCTCACCTTTAGAACACTTCTCGACATTTGATATCCTCAAAAAATTCGTATTCGGTCCATTTTTGTCAAGGAAAGGTGTTTTCGGTCTTTCAGTATGCAGGTAGAGTTGCGTTAACCTGATTTGCACCATTAATTTGAAACAATTTGAAGAAATTTTAAGACCAGCTTTGCTGTGGATCAAGCCGGTTCTTCCACTGTGTCACTTTGCTTTAGCAATGGATAAAGGATAAAGCTCTTGGCGCTGATCAATCACTGTGGGATGCGCCATGCATTCGACTTCATTAAGCATCGTTGAAGGTGATTGAATGAACATCTGGCCTTTAAAATGACTCGCGGTGGCCTACCGATGTATCGAGCCAGTTCTGCTATCCTCCTAGACAAATCTGGTGTCAATTTGCAGACCCCAGATAAATGGAAGGCTTGGTAGCCCATGGGCGCGGGGATCGAGTCCACATGTGCGTCGCAGTTGCGCCTCCTGTCCCATGCCACACGCGCCCTTTGGCTTTCGTACTTTTGACGTGTCCATTCGGATCGGTCCTCTCTCTGGTTTGTCCATTTCGTGTCTTATTGGGGATGTTCCACTTCCGACGTATATTCGAATATTTCTAAAATGCAAGACTGCTAGAATGGAGATCTGACCTAGTAAAATTAAAATAGAGCTTGCTGAGACAGGCGAAACGAGGGAACCGCATGGTGTGGTTGTGAACGCGCTAGCCCCGGAAAGGACAATAGCGCGTTCGTTTTCCACTGCAGACACTTGTGGTCCGTAGTTTTGCAAGTATCTCTTCATCACTGTGTTTGTACGGTAGAGTTGTTTTTGCAATGGCACTAGTTATTGCTATAGCATTAAACTGCCGAGAATTTTGAAAAACAAGGAATAACCTCCTCCGTTTTGCGCATTATTCCTCTCTCTTTTACACTGCAACCCTAAGACCTCACCAATAGAAGCTTATTCTTAAAATGGTGAAAACTACGCGTAGTAAAATCGTGTCTTTCTATTTGATCTCATGGACTTCGTTGTTGTAAACTAGAAAATCTACACGGACCACCTAAAACCTCAAGAGAACTGTCTTCTGTTGGATAATCGTATTTCATATTAAAGTCCAGAGGATGTCTCTTGTAAGTTAATATTATATTATGCTCGTGAGGCAAAGGGTAGTACTTCAAACCAGCGGCGTATGGAAACTGCGATGGAGAAGTCTTGATGGGTCCGCTTTACTAAGCAATATACTTATAGATCGAATATTCGTTCTTATTCCAAACATCAAGAGTTAATTAACACACTGTTACTGTTATTGAAATGATGCGGAGGCTGATAGTCAAGTCATTCGGTAACTATAAGCCTGTACCCCATATTAGCCAGCACAGTGTTTTCGATTGTTTGATTGAATTTAAGTGACGTATCATGAAATCTTTTCACAACAGGACTAATTTTCAGTCGGAACTTTCGGTATTCGACTTCCCTGAGGAGCTAGTATTCGACATGTGGGGCGTGGTCGGCGATTCTCGAAGGACACGTGACAACCAGGCGAAACCGAAGCCGAAGGAGAAGCAGAATCTGCTTCGACGCGATGAAAAGCTAGCGCCGACTCCTCTTTTTTATTGAGGCGCCTTACTGACACCGAGTAGTAAAACTATTACCAAAAAAAATCCTTCTTTTTGGAACGGTGTTTTCAATAATATGAACGAGGTCCACAAATTCGATCGTTTTCAGTTCCTACCAAAATTATCCCTATTATAAGAATCATTCCAAAGCTGATACTGTGAATAGATGATGAATGGCAATTGTCGAATTGGCTAAAACTACTTAGAAGACTATTGAAGAAGTTGGAGTGCCTATACTGAACCAAGTGTGTCTCTCTTGTATCTACAGGCATCATCTAATAACTTGTGCGGTCATCGAGGCTTGTGAAGCATCATAATACCTATTCAAAACATTGGAGAGAACGTTACTGGTGACTCTTTCTTGAACGATGGATTTAGGCGTGGTTAACCTACTGTGCTCTTCTGTAGCAGACGTTCGCTTTATTTGTTGGTACTGACCTCTAACCCCCCCACCCCACCCATCTCCCCTCCCTCCCTCCTCCAAGGGCACAAAGTTAGCAGTCATCACTGGTGCCCAGATTGTAATTGTGGAGATTAGTGTGATATTTTCAAGAACACCAACGCACATATGCATGCATGCGTGTCATCACGGCACAATGGAGACAGAGAATCCATCAACTGAATTTGACTAACCGAATACGTAGTTGTTTTTGACCAGCATTTAATCCCTCCAGGATATCCGCAAAGTGATATGAAATCTTGCGTCGACCTACTTGAAATATCTGAACTGAATTTGACTAACCGAATACGTAGTTGTTTTTGACCAGCATTTAATCCCTCCAGGATATCCGCAAAAGATATGAAATCTTGCGTCGACCTACTTGAAATATCTAAGGAAAATTTGAGGAGCAAATTGCTTTGCCAACGAAGCACATTGCCGGTTAAGATAAAGTTTACAGTATGAGGAACTGTTGTCATATCAAATATGACATGCAAATAGTGGACAAATATGCCATCTGTTTTGTTGGATTGTCATGAAGGCAAGAACTCCATTTTCCGAGTCCAATTAAATTTTGTGAAAGTGGAATGTCGGATTATGTTCCATCTGTTGTATAGAATACTCTGCATTCCTGTTTTGCTGTGACTTCTTAAATCATAGAGCAGGAATGAAACAGCGGCTATAGGAAATGAGAAGCCACTGACCCATTTTAAAATTTATTTTTTTTTCAAGAACTGACCCTTCAGTCTCATCACGACTAATCAATATGTATCCTGTATGTTTATCAAAATATATGTTGATTTTTTTTCTATTTTGGATGACTCGTCATCACACCTACTGTTTCGATTCTGGCACTTCTTGCATTCGATTCATTTTGCTCTCATCCATCGTTCATGAAGGTTTTTGAAAATTGCGCATATTGTTTCGGTTGTTGATTGAGGATTTCGTCTTCCCTATAAATATCGTAGAGTGCTGACCGAGTCCATTCTGCTTATAATCTTGGGGATAATCGAGATGGGGCGCTCCTATATGGATAGGGCTAGAGCGATGCGGAGGTGGAACCAGCATCTTACTTCTTGGTGGACTGCACAACTAACCACGGCGTGACCCCACATTTTCAGAGCCCAGCGTGCTTTTTTTTTAGGAATTCTATAGGTAAGCTTTCATACTCTGACTGCTTTCTCAAGAATTCCGCGAATTTGTCCTCTGTCGATTCATCTCACGTGGACAGCCTGCGGCTTGTCTAATAAGTCACAAAACGGAAATGGCCCTGAAGATGGCGAAGTCGCCGAAATGTCAATCATCGAACATCAAGATACCTGCTAACAACCTCGTACCAGCTCAAAACGAGTTCCTAAAGCAGCATAAATTTATCATAAGCGACGAATTCAATCTATACTTAGTATTTTGAATTATTTCACCCGTTATTTCGTTTACAACCGTCCATCCATTTTGTAGACTTCTCGGCAATTCTCAAACATGGGTAATTAAACTTTTACTTGTATCAGAAGAATTCAGAGGACGATCAATGAGTGTTTACGTCCTACACCATTTAGATGAGTTAGAAATATTCTAGTGCTTGTATACGGAGCGTAAAGCTGCAGCTTGTCCAAATAAGTAGAGAAGATTCTCTACGTGATCGAGAGTCCTCTGGATATACCCACCTGATTCTAGACATTTTAGGGCGAACAGCGGCATCTCTGATTATTGATCGTTGACGTAGGCTGGAAACACGGATTCTCTCTCTCTCTCTCGTTTGCATGATGCGGGATGTCATTTTCCTCGAATATCCAGGGCTTGGATGACTGCCTCGTCTCAGCTGAGTCGAAAACTTCCTTATCGATGAACGTGGGTAGGAGCGGTCTCTTCTACCCTGGCCGTACCACAATTAGTCTTCTATTGTGTTGATATGGCCCACCAGAGTGAATCTTTTTCAAATTCTTGTTGTTCACATTGTAGTCCATTGTCCATCTTCAGGTGTTCAAATTTTACCCTTTCCGGACCTTGTGTTTCTCAATTCATCCACCACCTTCATTTACCCTCGCAATAGGATGCCGGATTTCGAAAGGGAAACGAATGGGACGATGTATCCATCCTTCTTCATTTCATGTGAGTACAAGAGGACGTGGCTATTGACTACCCGAGTTGTAGTCCTGAGTGATTTTTTCCATTTTCTTTTTGGGAGCTATTACTGTTTCGTTGGCACATCGTAAAGCAACAATCTTGGCTTTGCAATTTGGAGCCTCTGCAGGTTCTGCCATTACTGCCGCTCTTCTCTCCTTAAGATTGTTCTTTTGTATCATTTTGACTCGTAGTGTTCTTCCCGACCATCTGCCAGCGCCTGAGCTCACATGATGACCAGTCCATCTACATGTAACGTCAGATTGGTATCGACAAATATCTCATGATATCGAGAGCTCTCTCTCTCTCGGCGTTGATCAATCCCTGAGGGATGCGCCATGCATTCGACTTCATTAAGTATCGTTGGAGGTGATTGAATGCATATCTGGCCTTTACAATGACTCGCGGTGGCCGGCCGATGTATCGAGCCAGTGCTGCTACCCTCCCAGACAAGTCTGGTACCAATTTGCCGACCCCGGAGGGATGGAAGGCTTGGTGGGCCATGGGCGCATTTTCACGTGCGCGCCGCAGTGGCGCCTCCAACCACTGCGCCACACGCGCCCGTCCATGATATCGAGATATTTGTTTAATATCGGTTTTCCGATATCTATCTTAATTTTGGACGTTCGAGTGTTTCGTCAGAGGACGTGGTTTTCAGTGGCTGCAGTTTTACACTATTCACTGTTCTCAAATATCAGCCTAAGCCTTGCTTCACATTAGAACGTTAAGAGAAGAGCCAAATTTTGTTGTGGTTCTTTTTTTCAAAGGAACAAAGCCGCACCTATTACATTACGTATATCGGTTAGCTTTTTCTTCCAGTTGTTTAACATATTCACCGAACACCTTCAGTATATTTATAATGTGGTCTAGAGGATTGAATATTTTACTTCATTACCCTTAACATCAACGATATTTCTCACAAATTTGGTTTTCTAGCCCATTCGTAGTCCTGTTCCACTTTCGATCCCATCTAACTCCATGAGTATTCTCTTTACTCAATAGGGAAATAACAATGACGTCGGGAAGACTTGAATTTTATAGAAAATTTGTCATAACTCTTTACTTAGAAATATGGAGCAGATTCACCCGAGACTGGATCACATTTTACACAATGGCAATAAAATATCATTAGTTCTTAACTTCTTACTCTTTATGGATCAATGGTAAACTAAGAGAGATGCAGAAAACGGAGAGTTCAACGACACCAGCCACTGTCACCCAATATGTTTGCTTGTTTTTGCCTACAAATTGTTCATTCAAGTCAACCTCACCCTGCTAAACAGAGCACTAGATGAAATAGTGTCATATGATCAAGCAGGGCTTGAAAAGGACCCAGTACGACAAGACACATCTACACAAAGTCACAAAACTTATTGGAGTATCATGAAATTATAAGAGGCCACTTTATCTCAGCTTCAACGACTTAGCTCAGTTGACAGAGAAGCGGCGAGAGAAGCTTTTGACGTTCAGCGCATCTCTCCTCAGAACTTAGAGATCCTTCATAAGCAACTTCATATAGCAACTTCACAACTTGAGTATCAACATTCTATAATGATATTAATACTTACATAAGAACAGACATTCCATAGGGCGTTAACATTTCGTCGAAGTTATTTGTAGCCACCCCGAGAGCGCCGTGTCAAGATTGGAGTAGGACAACATGGAAGTTAAAGTCGAGGTTCGGGGATTAGTCCATATGCTTTGCAGGTAGTATCGTGTTTATAACACCAAGCACTGGAAAAGCGGAGCAAATGTTGGCCGACAACGAGAACACTTGTGGAAAGATTGGCCTTTGACAAACCTCGAAAAAAGGATGTCCATGAAATAATGTTTTGTTTCTGTGTTCCAGCTATGCACACTATATCTCGATAGGGAAGTCAATATGATGAACAACTTAACTCCAGAGTTGTACAAGAGGAAGTAAGCGGCTTAGGGAGCGTTAAGGAGTTTCGAGGACGTAGTGAAGAGAACAGAAAACATTTCCCATAAATTTTCAAAGCGCGGTCGAAAGAACGACGTCGGAGATATCTCGTGTGACGCAAGTGAAAGGAGGAATAGTAAGTTCCGACCTACTTCAAAGATCGAAGACACCTCAGCTGAAGTACTTGGGATGGAGAAGTGTCGCAAGTGTTTGACAAAGTTGATCCAACGCCACGAACCTGTGCCACGTCTACGTACGACAAACCGTCACCTGCCTTCCAAAATCGCGAATTCGTTAGGGCTACAAGCTTCTTATCAAACACCTACAGTTTGCTTACTTATCTCATATGAACCTGTGAGTGAGACTAACTCGCGATAACTGAAAGAAACGCCACACTGAGCGCTCACGTTTGGCGTTTTCTGAAAAATTAAGATGTTTTTCTCCATGCACCCAAGGCTCTCAAACTATATTCCTCCAAATATTGCTCGAAGTTGTACTGTGGTATAGAAGTTATAAATCGATCAGTTACTCTAGTGGTCGAATAGTTATCGTTATGATGTCTTAACTTTTATTTCCGGCCTACTCTTTTTTCGTGGCATGAAGCTATGTGAAATACAACCGCGAAGATGCTGAGATGTGGGCAAAACTGTGGACCTTAGGTGGGCTTTCAACCCATGACTACCATTCCCGGTGGCTCACATGCTATTCGGTTTGTGTTCCCCAGAACATTCCCATTAACCGCTGATTGTTAGTAACACCAAAAGAGGTAAAAATTGGCTGAAAGAAATGCAAAGCAAGGCCCTCGGTTGGTGTGGTAGATAGCACGTGAGACCCCAGAAAAGGTAATCGCGGGTTCGAGGCGCAACTGAGGTTTGGGGTGTTCCTCATATCTCAGCATTGTTGTGGTTCTATTTGTTGTAAGTTATTGAAAACCAACATGGTCGTGAATGGGTTAGGGTAAAAAGGAAAAGAGAAAATTAAGGGAACACGAAGTGTTTGAGACTACGTTATTAAGTTATAGCAATATATTTAAAAGGATCGGAAGAATATGTCGATAATAGGAGTCTTTGGGAAGAAATGTGGTAATGGGTGGTGATTCGTTCGTTATTTACTGCTCTCTTCATCCCCTGGTATTGGAAAGGCGCACGGAAGATTGAGCTTCACGCAGTTCACTTCTCTTCTCTTCACAGAATCTTCCCAGATGATACCGAGGCGAAGCATCTAAACTTTCAGAAATTCACTTTGTTATGGTTCTAGTATTATTATTAACATTATTATTATCATTATTACTATTATCATTATTATTATTGTTGTGCATGACTCGACATCATATGTATCACATTGTACTGATACCAGCACTTCTTGCATTTGATTCGTTTCCTCGTATCCACCACCCATGAAGGTCTTCGAACGATTTGCGTGTGGATTTGGCTTCCGCTTGAGGATATTTTTTCCTTCACTGAAAATGTAGTTGAACGTTGGTCGAGTCGATGCTTCCTGGAATCCTGAGATAGTCGTGCTGGGCGTTCCAGCATGCACTGGAGGTAGCGGTATTGTTCCAGACAAGTCTGGTACCTTACTGCTACCTAGAATCTTAAATTTCTCTACCATTGAGGAATAAGAGGTTGGTAGGCCTAGCGGGGTGTCGAGCCGGAGTCTAGGTACGTTGGATCGTCCGCGTAATGAAGGGCTTTGTTACAACTGTTACCACTGCGCTACCCGCTCACTTAAATCAATTATTAGTAGCGATAACATGTTAAGGTAATTCAATTGATGGTTGATTCTATTCCCACTATTTGAAATCTACTCTATATTCCTTAACACTACTTAGAAATATATAACGCAATGTGGAGCGTGTAGCGCAGCGATCGGAGGCGCCCTGCAGTACACATGGGATCGATCCCTGCGCCGCAGACTCACCAAGAATACCGGATATACCCAGTCGACCAATGCCGCGTCAGCTGTCCGTAAGCCTTCTATCCATCCGCGTTCGACAAATTGGTACCACAATTGTCTAGAAGGGTAGCTGCAGCACTGGCTCGATACATCGGTAGGTCACCGTGAGTTATTGTAAAGGCCTGATATGCTTTCAGTCACTTCCAACGATGATTGATGAAGCCGAATGCAGGGCGCATCCCTCAGGCATTGATCAACGCCGAGAGCTTTGTCCGTTACATAATGTTTCAGCTAACACAAATTTCCACTTCATCTACATTTTTAGGGATGAAACAGTTGTTTATTTAGATTTATTCATTAAAAGGAAAAACAGCTCTATGAGACCTTCGTTGTCACCTGAACGAATATCGGATAAATTCAGTTGAATAATGCCGCTTCAGCTGTCCGTAAGCAGCCTGCACCCCTTCGAAGTGCATGATCGACAGGCTTCGGCTTACAACTGCCGTCACGTTAGCGGCACATCAACACTCCCCGAAATGGGTGCGTGGTCGGGCGAGACGCTCCCGGTCGGCGGGCGGGGGCGCCCTCCCATGGCGCACGCCCGGGCACTCTCCCATAACGGCCACCCGCGCTCCGCCTGCTCGCGCCCTACGTGCCCTGCGTCTCTGATCACTCCGTGTTCCGACTGCCTCTCTGACCTTGGCCACTTCGGGCCTAATTGGGGCTTCTAATGTCGTGCTTGCTTTGTTGGTGATTAACACAGGTTTTTCTTAAGGACATCTTTTGTTTGTAGCTGTGACTTGATTTTTTTTTTACTTTAAGTGCGATTAACGCATTCGTGAAGTCGGGTTTTCGACAAGAGTCGGTAGTCTCTCGACTGCTAGAGGGTTTCATGAGTTCAGAACATTTTCTGTCTATAGAAGAGACTAGGATCTTTTCCAGTGACCATTCGTACATTTTTTATAGAGAGTTCCTTTAAATTCAAATATATTGAACGTTGAGATTTCTAAGAAATTGACGATTAGGCTTAAGTTTTTCTTAACGTTTCCAGCGGAAAGGCGGCAATTTCAAACGTAAACGACACTTTGTGAAGGACCATATGTTCCTTTGGACGGTGTTCTGCCCGTTGATTTGCTTCCATTTTCGCAATTTCAGCTTTGAAAGTGAAAAAGTGGATGATGTGTTCGTCATAAGCTCATGGAAATCAGAATTCCGTCATGGGAAAGCAAAGAACTTCTATCTTGTAGGCAAACACTTGTAGAATCTAGTGCTTTCCACCCAAATTAATAGGATTCATTGCGAGATATCTTGGTCCAAAGTTGAAACTGAGCCATTATTTTCGCATCACCTGACTCCTATGGATGTTATGTGGCCGCGAATATGTTGAAATGTGGTGCTTAGTTTGGCTTAGGCTTAGGATGAGTAAGTTTAGAAGTCCAGGTTCATAGGATAATTGTTTTCGTTCCTGTGTAACCAAGGGCAACAATGACTACAGTTTTTTGTTGTTTCCTAGAAGGAAATACCAAAGCGTGGCATTATTAGGAGTTGGGAAGTTCATGTAGCATTATTGGAAAGAGCAGCCAGTTAACTCTTAATTAATGAATATCGAGCCAGTTGTGTTGCTCTAGTATAATAAAGCAGAATTGAAGTAGTCTTATCTCCGCAGAGTAACTAAATGCCGACCTTTTTCTGTGTGGCTAAGATGGACATTGATCCATGATTCAATGTCTTCTAGCATAAACAGGAATTCTGTGCAGGTTTGCTGTTGAATGAGTGGGAACTATGATTGCTTTAAAACTGAACTACGTTGCTATCTCTCACCAGTATGTGATTTCCTTGATGGTCCCGTGAAAATTCCTCTCCTAAATTCCATATTTCTTATGTTTTTTTTTCAGTGGAGTTCACATTGGTCATGCCATGGACACCTCCAGTGATAATCCCTCCGTTTTGGACGGCAGAGGACAAGAACCGAGTCGTGTCGACTTACTTAACGGTCTGTTTTCTCTTCCTGCACGTACTCGAGCTTGTATACATTATAATATGCGTTATACTGTTATGTTATGGGTATGGTTTCGTGGTGTTATAGTACTTTATGTTGTGACTTTATTATATTCTATTGCGTACACATTACTTATATGATGAAATATTTGCATGTTTTTAACAACTACATGTATTAAATCCTCCCAATGGTTTACCGCCTTGTCGTGGCTGGGAGGTGTTCCTGGGTGTCGGGCTGCGATGTACAGCACCGGGATATATATATATATATATATAGCGTGTTCTTGATAGACATTTCTTCATTGGTAACCATTCTTTTTCCAGAGGTAGAACCGAATCCATCTTCGTCGTTCGCTGCCAACGAAGATGCGGAAAATTTGCAGGACATTCCGTTGACTGATATCCAGTACGTTTTTCTCGGAATTCCTTCTGTGTCATTTTCTCTCATTGCTTCAGTTGATCGATGTGATGAGAACTTCTGTTTTTGTACTTAACGCAGAAAGTAGAAAGCTTTCTTATTAACATTATAAACCATTTAGCTGGTACGGAAGTTTACCAAATATTTTGGCAGTTCAAATATGCCTTGGATTAAATGTTTGCTTTCTCAGTATTCTCACTAATGATTGAAATCCATATTTTGTTAGACAGAATTTTTATTCGAAACAATACAGGGCGTCAACTAATTGTCATTTCTGCTAGTGTATGCTGCCCCATTCCGAACATTTGGTTGCTAAGAATGGACGGAGCTTGTAACGTTCGGTAATTATAAAATAAACAAAGATGGATGGAATTTTAATCACCAAAAATAGGCGCGTGTAGCGTAGTAGTCGGAAGCACCTTGCAACACATGGCATCGATTCTCGCGCCCCTAGCCTCACGAAGTCTTCCATCCCTTCTGGGTTGGCAAATTGGTTCCAGACTTGTCTGGAAGTATAGCAGCACTGGCTCGATACCTCGGTAGGCCACTGCGAGTATTGTAAATGCCAGATGTGCATCATGGTTTACCGCCTTGTCGTGGCTGGGAGGTGTTCCTGGGTGTCGGGCTGCGATGTACAGCACCGGGATTCGTTCACCCGGCAGGGTTCTCCAGGCTGGTAATGACTCCGGCGTTTCCATGAGGAGGCCCAGCTACGAGTAAACCAATACCAGATTCCACCATCGTCCTGGTATTAAACTAGTGGCATGGTGGCAAATTCCCTCTGATCCACAACGCGGCGATTGCCTGTGGTGGTGACGACCTGATACGGACTTTGGCTAGGCTGCCATCGGGACTCCAGGAAACCACAATAGCTAAACCAACAAATCTCCGGAGAGTGGAAATTATGCTGAGGCCCGCACAGCCAGTGAGGACATGTCATCCAGGTATCCAAATATGTGTATTAAATAAGTGAAGCCGTCGTTGTTTATCAAACTCTGAGTCGTGCGTTTTGCATTCGATTCCATTGCGCATCTTAGAGACGACTGCATGCGTAGTTGACCTATACGGTTACTCACGTGCCTCTGCATACATGCACATATGTATATACATATATACATATGTATTTTTACGTGCGTATGACATCTTTACATAAACCATTTAGCTGGTACGGAAGTTTACCAAATATTTTGGCAGTTCAAATATGCCTTGGATTAAATGTTTGCTTTCTCAGTATTCTCACTAATGATTGAAATCCATATTTTGTTAGACAGAATTTTTATTCGAAACAATACAGGGCGTCAACTAATTGTCATTTCTGCTAGTGTATGCTGCCCCATTCCGAACATTTGGTTGCTAAGAATGGACGGAGCTTGTAACGTTCGGTAATTATAAAATAAACAAAGATGGATGGAATTTTAATCACCAAAAATAGGCGCGTGTAGCGTAGTAGTCGGAAGCACCTTGCAACACATGGCATCGATTCTCGCGCCCCTAGCCTCACGAAGTCTTCCATCCCTTCTGGGTTGGCAAATTGGTTCCAGACTTGTCTGGAAGTATAGCAGCACTGGCTCGATACCTCGGTAGGCCACTGCGAGTATTGTAAATGCCAGATGTGCATCCAATCACCTCCAACGATACCTAATGAAGTCGAATACATGGCGCATCTCTCGGATTGATCAACGCCGAGTATCCTTTTTTTTGTCACCAAGCATAAGGTAGTCTTGCTTTTGAAAGTGTTTGTTGTTTCTGTGAAGCGTTTCTTTTCAAACATGAGTTAGTGCTCATTACAAACCTAATTCTTTGTATAGTGTATAGTGTAGTGGAATTATGCTTTTTGTAGCTTTTTGCTTGGCTTCAATTAACTTTTGTGAAAAAATTTCAGCTCTGACAATATTCCTGGTCACCTGTTGAAGTCGACCAGTGATAAATTAGAAGAAACTTCCCGAATCAGAGGTATGTTTTACCTCGATTTTCTTTTCTATTTAATTTTTTTGCCAACTTCTTCCTCATAGATGTGAAACTGTTGCAATGCACAGAACTTCAGTGTTTTCTACGTGCAATGCTGATTCATTTCAGAGTTTAACGACTCTTTGCCAGTTCCAGCAACTAACCTATCAGTAAATTCATCGTCGTCGAACACGTTAGAGAACAACATTTTTGCTACCACAGATGATTCCTTAAAGCCAGATACAATTTCTCTCGAGCCTTTGCCAGAAGAAGGAGTATTACAGGTCAGACCTATACCTTGTTGTGTCCATGCTTTGCTTCTCTGTAGTGCTATCAGTTACCTTTGTTCTCCAGCATGCCTCGTGTTGTGCATGATTTGGGTGGCTTGTCACCACTTATTTCTTCCCTTTATTGCTCGCTTCTCCTCTATCCTAGGTTGTTCTTCCATATCGACTGATGGATGTACTTGGCGATACGACTGGTGCTCTTGGTGACGAAATCGAATTGGATCTCACGCAACCCCTTACACCGTCGCCATCGGTGCCTCCCAGTCGGCGCGGCAGTATAGCCGCATTTCAACGACGCGATTCTAGAGCCGCCACTCCTGTCAGCGTGTGTCTTTCACTTCTTTCACAGATTTTGCTTATTTTTTTAGTAGTTAGTCTAGTTTAGTTTTCTTCTGAAGTCATAGCATGTCGTCTACTGTGGACCAGTATCCTCAGTTCAGTAATGGTGTAATTTATTTTGGCTCGGCATAAGCTAACTGAAAAATTCAGACATCCAGGCTTGCTTTTCGTTCTTCGTGTGAACTGAATAGTAGTCCACTTTATATCACAAGGTGGCTTTCTACTTGATATTGAATTTAGGCGGAAGCAGTAGCTTCATTGCCACGAATTAGTTCGAAGACGACTGTTATTCACAGCTGCGACGAGTCACCTCAGGAAACTTTCGAGCGAATGATCCTTGGAATTAAAGATGGTTCAGTGGAAAAGAGTGAAATAGTGGACCAATTGTTTAATACTGTGAGTTCTTCTTTTGTTTTTCCAATATGTTCAGCTACATCTCGTCTTTCCGTGCTTCCAAGCGAGTCATTTTTTTAATTTTTGGGTTAAACCTATTCACGAGACCTAGATAATTCTTACATAATCGACAGGTGCGTTTAATTCCTTGTCTATTACAACCCAGACTGATTTTATCATGAATTTCGCAGTTTTGCTTTCCTTTGGTATTTCAAATCAAATGGATCTGTGGACCAACTTTCAACATATTTTTCCATTTGGATGCACTCTACTCAGTCTTCTATTTAGCTCGTTGGAGGGCAGTTTGACCTAGAGACCAGATACGTTATTGAAGATAGCAGCAATATCGAAAGAATGCTCACGCTTTTGACTCATTCCGACGAGACCCTACAGGTGTTGTCATTTACCACCATCGCGTAGATTTGTTGTAATATGAAGAAACTTCCAGGCCGAGATATGGAGTATATTTTTGGCTGTTGTCCGTAAAAGTAGGCGAAATTTGGAGGCTTGTTCTAGAGTTTCGATGATATCGAAGTAAGCCAAATGTTTTTTTGGTTCTACTGTTTTGCAAATAGTTTCACTTAGGATTCTTGAAATGCTTCCTGAAACTAATGACATGCTGTCTGACCTACTAGTCCAGTTGCTTGGTGTTCTTATGAATTATTCGATTACTGTAAAGGAGACTAAACAGTTTTTGCGTGCTTTACAGGCTGTGAATGATTCGTGGGTAAGGATTTCTATTTGGAGTGGCTTTGTAAAATTTTCTTGTCATGTGATCTCTGATTTTAAGAAATTATACTTTAAGCCTCGTAATGCTCTCAAACTGTTACAAGTGATGAAACAGATGCCAATGAGAGATGATGCAAACGTTATTTTTTCTTTCCCTGGAAAGTCTCAAGCGGTAACGACTTTTTTCATTGCGTAAATTTGCTGTAGGTAGTGCTTTCGTCGCTTTCTTCGTTAGGAAATACTGTATACATTCTCAACGTTACTGAGATACTCGCAAAACTTGTACCTAGGGCCAGATCGAACAACGATTGCCCTGTCCGGGCGCTCGTGTATTACATATTTGCCTTTACGTGACCCCCAGAAAGGGTAACCGTGGCTCAATTTAGCCCGGGGTTCACGTTTTGCGAATATCTCAGCATCGTTGTGGTTGTATTTCTCGTCACACTCGGCCGTGAAAAATTATAGTAGGTAGGAAATGAAAGTTTAATACTGTATACATTGTGTATTGTTCTAGAGTCGTTTGGTTACCATATATCTTGCCATAATGACTTACTCTTAGTTGCTATTGTTGTCGAGTATATCTTTTGTTAAGGGTATCATTGTTCCTCCGTTCGCTAGGTTTCCTTGCCAATCAGGATGGACGTTCACTACTTGGTTGAGAATGGATCCGATAAGCGGTGTTCTATTCGAGAAGGAGAAACCATATCTTTACTGGTGAGTTGAGATTTCCATTTTCTCTACCTATTCAAACCTGATTTTTTTAGTTTTCGAAGCAGCAAATCAATTGGATATTCTTGTCATTTTATGGGGAATGCACTAGTTTTGACCATGGAGAAGTCGAAGTCAAAGATAGTGACCATATGCACAAAGGTTTAACATGTCTTTTTTGCTTTTATCGTGGAGACAAGAAATTACTTGCTTCAGAAAGAACTTATTCCTCGAAAATGGCATCACATCGCAATTGCTCATTCATATTCGAGGTGGGGTCGCAGTGAAATAAAGTTCTACTTCGACGGAGAGTTATCAGAAACCACGGAGGCTAACTGGTGAGAATCGGACTCCTAAGTATTGTCTTGTGATGATCCTCTTAAATATCATGTTCTATTGCAAGAGAGTTAACTTTTGAGAACTTCACCAGGCAAACGCGTAGCCTTCTCAACGAATTATTGGCTTATGACCGTAAACTTTTCCTTCCTTGGTCACTTTCTCTGTTACTTTTTTTCTTGAGCTCTTGAGTACCTGCAGACACCTGAGGTCCAGAGTTTTGCAAATATCTCACCATCATTCTGGGTATATTTCGCATCATACTCTGATATGAAAATACTAGGCAGTAACTAAAAAAGCGACTGCGTTGTGGTTTATCCACAGCTTGAGCTGAACCACATTCAGTGACCATTTGTGCCTCCCAGATCAATTCCGTTGACTGGTGATTGCTTATAGCACCTCTAAAACGGATGAGAGAAAGACGAAACGAAGGACCCACATGGTGTGGTGGTGAACGCGTTAGCGCCTGTAAAGGGTAATAGCGCTTTCGATCCTCACCGCATACAGCAGCGATCCGGAGTTCCCCAAATATCTCGTCATAATTGTGGGTATAGTTCACGAGAAGTTTATGGATTGATGCATAAGGCCATATTTTCATAACTTGATTGCTGTTTAGTCACCTTTTGGTGGCTGTTTTTTCCAGCACCTTATTTAATTGAATGTTTTGCTGTTAACGAACGACCTGTAGTGTGAGATTCGCTGGCGAATAATCGCAGTCAGTGAATTTCTTATGAATGACATATTCATTACTGATTTGGATCACATGAAACTTTGGTGCTAGTCTCTTCGTCCTGAAAATTATCCTTACGGTTACGGTTCGAAAAGTTACGGTTTGGTGTTTTGCTACTCATCTAATCTGCCAGCAAGAATTCTTTGCTTCCAGCTTATAGCGCTTGAGCATGATGCGGAGTCTTCACAACTTTTAAACAAAAAGGGCCTGGTGAACGGCAGATTTTTTCATATTTTTTCTACTAAATTATCCTATGCTGTTTTCTAGCTGTGTTCTGGTGAAATCATTTATGTTTGATAGAATGTGTGAACAATTTTTGACATCTAATTTTTAAATGGTAAACTTCAGTCATAGACAATATTCTAGGCCTGTGTCAACCACTGAACAATTTGATCGGTGCTCCATTGGCGTGTCACCGGAAGGCGATCCAGATACGGCTTTTGCTGGGCAAATGGGTGCTGTGTATTTGTTCGCGGACTGTTTATCTCTTGAGCAAGCCAATTCGTTGTTCTGTCTCGGACCTGGATATCAGTCGTATTTCGTACACGACTCTGGATGTAATCTTCCTGAAGGCTATCGGAAAGTTCGTTGTTCTTGTTATTGATTTTCACTAAAAATCGGTTGGCTAGGTGTATATGTCTTCTCGTCAACTGATCCTTGCCTCTGTTTTTCAGATTGTTTAAGCTGATACTTTTAGCACTTGTTTGATGGTCACTTGAGCAGCGTTCTCGTCATGGCGTACTGCCCTAAGAATTGTCATGGACAGCTGTGCTTAAATTCTCCACTAAAGGTTCCTTCTACTTTCTTTGTCCAAGTGCCGCATGCAGTTATGAAAGAGGTGATTTATTATTATATCCTATATTTCTTAAGGTTGTAAAAACTTGCAATTCCAATGTGTAGTTTTTATGGGTAGTTTTAGCATAAATCGTTTTTTAGGGTGTCGAAGTGATTACTACACATTCCATCCACAGCTCGCTCCAATCAGTTGGTGGGATCCAGATTCTCCTTCCGCTTTTTTCCCAGCTTGACTTTCCTTGTGAAGATGGCAATGCCATGGATGGTGACGTCTGGTGAGTTTGTCGGCTCCTATTTTTTCATTTCATATGCCGTGCTTTCAGTTCTACACTTTTGTCTGTTATCTCGTTGTTGTTGGCTAGTTCTCAGACTATTCAACAGCAGCTCTATCAGAGCAAAGGCTTCCTGATAATTGGGCACACTCTACAGAAGGTTCGTTTACCGCTTGCTTTGATGACACTTGCAAAGAGGTGTTGTCAATAACCTTTGAAATTTCTAGCCTTCATTCCGTTTTCATTTAAGGAAGTGACTTCGTGGTTCATTTAGGCGTCGAGTAAACACATCACAATGAAGGTGGCTGAACAGCTGATAGATATGGCTAAGTTTTTGCTCAAATGCCCCGCTGGAGGACCTCTCCTAAAACAGCTTTTCGAACATATACTGTTTAATCCAAAACTATGGATCACAAGCGCTCCCACTGTGCAGGTAACATGTCTGGGTAACTTTTGCTTATGCTGATCTTCTCAACGACTGCTTTTAATTGTTCATATTTTTACCATGCTCCAAGAACTTTATTTCGTTCCGCCGCTGTTATCTCTAAACTGCATATATCAGCCCGTAACGAATTTTATTAACTGCGACAAGAACCATTGTATCATATAAATATTCACCTACAACGTAGAATGTCTCTGGTTTTAGAAAAACTAGAGAAACTCTTATTTTATGAAGATTACGAAACATACTTCGTTAAATTGTAGCAAATGACGTTTGTATTTGGAACAGTAGCAGTTCAAGAATTGAGAATTCGCAGAAGTTTCGCTTACACGATAGTATTCCACGATCTGTTGCTCGTTTTTAGGTTGCAGGCTTATTTCGGAAATTTTAGACGTTCGAATTTTGTTTTAGTGTTTTCGAGAATTTTAGCTCTGAGCACCTTTAAAATTCTGGAACCATTTTGCAAAAATTACATGTACCTTTAAGGCGTTGCTTAAAGTCTCTTCTACAAGTCTGTAAGGTTCTCATCTCTTCCTCTACTTTTGTATTGGAGAAATTATTGTCCTTTATAGAAGAGATAGCTACGCCGTAAATATATTAACAGCAACATTATTTTCCATTGTGTGTGCATCAATGGTTTAGGAGAATTGCTCTCCTGAATTTGCAGTTTACAACTCATTCATCCATGGAAACTCCACCTTTGAAAGAGCTTGTGCTGTTTAGGCCCACTTATATAATTATCTGGCCACGGATTTCCTTAGTAACACGAATTTTCATCATATTATTCGGCAACTGGCTACGTTTGGTGAAATGTGTAATGCTTTGAAGTTCTACTATTGGGTTACAATGCCCAAACCACCGTCGACATACCAGGTTTATTTTAACCATTCCATTCATTTACATTTTTCTTGAGATATACAAGTACGGGTAACTATTAAGAGCTCATCACTTTTCACTCATTTTAGGTTGAGGAAAGGCCAGAGACATTTTCCACTGAACACATCATTGCGATTAGGTAAATTAAACCTTGCAAACGAATGAGCTTTTCAAACTCTGGTTTTATTGGCCACTTTAATTTTTTTTCATCCAAGGTTTCGTTTCTTACGGAAGTGTATTCCGGATATATTTCTGGAATGGCCAGTTTTATAAAAGGAATTCAATTATTACTGGTAGTGTTTCTATTTTCAGAAGCTCCATTATTGTTTTTCTCAATCGATTGATTCTGCTGAATTCAACAGTGAGCTCAAGTCAAGATGCCATACGTGAGCAAGAAATCCACCAGTTGATGAATTTTGTCGCTACAGTACATGAGGTCCAGTGTAGATCCATGAAACTATATCTAGTTGTTACGACCTATTCCGAAATTTTTTTTACTTGTATGGGAAAGTCGGATAGTTTCAGGATGACAATCTTTATGATGTCCTTTCATTGCTTAATCGTTTGCTCGGGTTCTATCCACACATAATGGTTCCCATTTTCGACAAGGACAAGGTGCCAACTTTCTGCTTTCGTTCAGTCTTTCAAACTTGATTGTGGATTTGTTACCAGTTTCCTTTACATGTCTAATTTATTGAAATTAAGGCTATTGGTTTGGTGTTCAAACTTCTTTCCTCTCCAAATCAACTTATTCGTATCCCAGCACTTAAAATGTTCGGTTTTTATCTTCAGCGATCAACGCTAAAGTATGTTTGAGAACTTTTATTTTATTAAAGTTTGCAAGTTGTATTTTATTTTTAAGCCGTTATATGCTCTACCGCCGTTAATAAATAACCACACGTCACTTGTTGTCCTTAATGTTGTTGATTACTGAGTGACGACTCAAGCTTTCACCAAAAAAGTTTTACAGGTCCCAAGATCGACTTTCTATTAACATCGGCGTTGAATTATAAATCTGTTGTTCTCCTTTTACAGCAATCACGAGGTTGTTATTCAGCACACGTTTACTTCCACACAAATGTAGCACAAACAACACAACGGTGGCTGACGTTTCGGCAGTATCGCCTTTTTCAGACCCTGGAAGGATACACTGATATGTAATTTACTAGGTCAAACGCTTCAACAACGCAGACAGAAAGATGAAAATCTGAACAATAATTACACGATCGCCGGCTTCTCGAAAAAAAACACCGTTTTTTATCTGCCTTCCACCAAGGAAGAACAGCCACTTTGAGTCGCATATGGTTAATTACTGCACCACCCCACATCAAAAATCAGTTTTGAGATACGAGGCTAGATCAGACATTATGTCAGGGCATTCTTCCCTGCTATTCATTCTTCGATTTTTGGAATTTATCCAAAAACTCTCGAGAAATTTGCGCATTTGGTGTTTTAGTCTCCCGTGCGATGATAGCGACTTTTACATCAAAGTCTTCTCCGCTGTGTTTTCTTATCCCATGAGTGCCTAGTGGCGTTCCTTGTTTTGATTTTCGTTTGCCATCTAGGTGTTTTTTAAGCGGATACATACACCCTTCCAAGCTCTGATGAAGGCGATACTGCCGAAACGTCAGCTACCGATGTGTTGCATGTGTTATACTTGTTAGGAAGCAAACGTGTGCTGAATAACAACATCGCTATTGCTGTAAAAAAAAACTTTTACATTACTTGTGCTGCATTGACACTGTAAACTATTTAGTAGGATTTCCTTGTTCATAAAAGGACAAAGGGATAAAGCTCTCGGCACACGGATGCGCCGTGCATTCGACCTAATTAAGCATCGTTGGAGGTGATTGATTGCATATGTCGCCTTTACAATGACTCGCGGTGGCCTGCCGGTGTATCGAGCCAGTGCTGTTATCCTCCCAGACAGGTGTAGTACCAATTTGCTTGCTCCGGAGAAATAGAGGGCTTGGTGGGTCTGGGGAGCGGTGATCGATCCCATGCGTATTGCAGGGCACACCCGACCACTACACGTGCCCCTCCTTACTCATAGTTGCAAACAATTTTACACTCTTCTAATGGGTCGCTTTAACATCAGTTTTTGGGGAGAGGGTGCTACGAGTGGCCTCAGCACACTCTACGTGAGGTCTGGGTAAACCCTAAGGAAATTTTTTTGGGCACTGCAGTTGTAGACACGAGCTACCCTTCTGGGCGCAACCCAAAATTGGCTCCCATGTTTCTCAAGTGAAAATCCTTTACTGGGTGTTTCACTCATCAAAATGTTTGTCTTGTCAAGGTTGTTCGAATCGACAATCAGTTGAGGGCTTAATAGAACATTGTTACATTTTTGTATGTGATCTCTTCAGAGGGGTGCGAATAGCGCAGTGATTAGAGGCCCTCTGCAATACACACGTCGTTTATGGTTTGACTGCGCACAAGCTCATTAAGCCTTCCATTTTCCCTAAGTTGGCGAATTGATACCAGACTTGTCCGGCTGGATAGAAGCACTGATTTGATAGTATCAGTAGGTCAGAGCAAGTCACCGTCATAAGGCAGACAAGCATCCAGTCTTCTCCTAGAATAATTCAAGAAATGGAACGCATAGCGTTTGCCCCAGAAGTTAATCAATGCAGAAAGCTTTGTCGTTTATCCGTTAACGCTCTCCGGACAGAAGAAAAATGGCATTGTTTCTCGGTACATCTCTGGTAGTTCCAGATATTTTTGAGCATTAAACATGTTTGTCGGCTTTTCTACAGGCGAAAAACGGAATCGGTGGCGGCGCGTCACCTTTACACGCTAATTACTGAACGACTTCTTATCCATACGGAGTACCTGACTCTTCCAACGTATATTGTGCTCTTCGAGATTCTTACAGAGCAAATGACTCCTGATTTTGTTTACACGAAAAAGGAAGCAGCAAGCTCGGAGTGGAGGTATGAACTTTATTTCTTTCTTTGTTAACTGGGAAATTAAGATTATCCAAATTTAGGAGACATATTTCATCACTTAAACGATTTTTAGAACGGAATTTCTACTTGGGCCGACGTATAGTAGGTCATCATTTTTAGATTCGAGAATCCTATGATGCTAAAGGTAATTGCGAACTTAATTACACAGTCTATGGAGTCAAATGAGTTGATGCGAGTGAAGAAATTGTTCCTACTTGACATTATTAACATGTGTCGTGACGGAAACGACAATAGGAGGTATGATTTAAGTGTTACTGTGACGTTCGGTTGCTTTACAGAAATCGGGACTTTTAGAACCATTCTACAAATGTCAGTGTGGCAGGAATGGTTGATTTCTATTTCTTATGTATTCCCTAGGTCTGAAGCTGAAGTAAGTATTTGATATTTGTCACAGCGTATTATTTTTGGCTTTGTTGTTTTTTATCTGCATAATGTTTCAGTTAGAGATCACAGAGCTGGTTTATGAGGTGTTCTCCATTCTTCTGCAGCACGCTATTCGTTACGAATACGGAGGATGGCGTGTATGGGTGGACACGCTGGCTATAGCGCATTCTAAAGTCTGTTTTGACTTTTACTAGATTTAGGATACTCTAGACTGTAAGATTCGATTCATGAGAACATGGGTCGACTCCTTTGTAGGTCAGCTTTGAGCGTCTTCGTGGACAACAGAAAAAAGACTTACCTAAGTCTACTACTAAAACAACCATCACAACGGGGATTGCTGAAGGTCAAAATTATGGTGCTGAAGGCAGGCAGTGAGCTATTTGCTAAAATTTTGTGTTAGATACGTACTATTATATGCATTCTCCGTATTTAAAGAAAAAGATTTTAGGTCTATGTCAACAACGGATGAGATGCCCACCCCAATATACCGAACGCCAGAGTTTTGCTGGTCTAGCATGCATCTTAGACTTCTTGGGGATCTCTTGACTGGTATTGAATCTGTTGTCGGGGAGTGGAATACGTATGTTTGTGTGCATTCTCTTTTTTTAACGAATTCCTTTCAGAAAAGTCTTTAAAATGTTGAAAAATATTTGCGGTTTGAAAGTGGGGATTTGTATGTGGTTCAACACGAAGATATTCGTCCGGCATATTCTTTATCATCTCATCTTTCTTGCCGTTGATGCAAACTACAAGGGTCGCCAGAAAAGTGCTCTTCTGTCTTTGCTAGGTAATGGCAGCTCAGTGTATTTTGTGGAAGATCATCATCTTTCTCTTCATTGTGCGTGTGTCAACTCATGGAAGTCAGTAGCTAATGGTTCTTGTTCATCGGTTCTCGCTAAAACGCATCACATATACCTCCTATACATCTCATTTTAAACATTTTGAACATATGGCTGCGTCTCGGGTTTTGTTTTTCTCAAGAATAATCTGTGAGTGCTTTACACAGAAGGCTTGGTTATCTAGAGCTTCTGTGGCTGTTCTGTCTCAGCTGATTCGAAGGCTAAGTCGACGAAGATGAGGCAAAGGGGTTTCTTTACCCTCGTTACACTCCAATAATTTTCGTTTGATCTCTTAGATATTTAACAATCACAAAGTTTTTTCAGCTCGGAAACACCATCAGTGGCTGATAAGTGTAACTTGAGTGAAAATCAGGTTTGTTTTATGATCAAAAAATGCGTGTTGCCCTGAGTGCATCAATCAAAGGAAAAAACTTCTTTCAGATATTTGTGGGAAACACAGTGCACGTGATTTCTCAGTTGGCTGACAGCCTCATTATGGCTTGTGGTGGACTGCTTCCCCTTTTAGCATCTGCAACGTCGCCAAATGTATTTTTTTTACACAGATAGATTAACATATCGCTCTTTATTTTTGCCGTATTGTAGTACTATGAAGTAAATTCTTGTATTTTTAAAGAGTGAATTGGAAATCGCCGATTCCTGTCAGCAGGAGTTGTCAATTGAATGTGCTGCTGAATTGTTGTCTCGATTCGTACACCTTGCCGACATTTTTATTTTCGCTAGCGGTATATCGTTTGCTGAGTTGGAACAGGTAGTTTAACGCATGTGCGACTCAACTTTCTCAATAATTCTGCAGTTTTTTTTTCTGAAATGCCTTTTTTGAAGGAGAAAAACATGCCTTCGGGTGGTGTTCTGCGCCAGGCTCTTCGTTTAATCGCGACGTCATCGGTTCGCCACATACTCACGGCTCGTGTCCTGCGCCCGGATAGTAATGGCCAAGTATTTGACGTTCATGCTAACTCAAAGAATGAGGCTATTTATGACTTTGTGAAAGGGGCTATTGAATCTGTAAGTAGTGGCTGATTTATTTTAGAAAGTGTGTCTATGCAAATGCAATTTTTTTAGCAGGGTAAAGAAGGTATTATGGATTTGGATCGTTTGCTGCAAGATGTTGATTTACAACGTATAAGGGGCGCAGTTTACAGAGATATGGTGGTGAGGAAGTTGTGATTTGATGTAGTGAAACTTGATATCCGTGCAATTTTATGTAGTCTGCTACTGTGTTCGCATTTTTCGACAAGTTTCATAATCAAAAATGCTTTAGAAAAGTACGTGTTTGTCGATGCTTTTGTGGATTCAGCAAAAGCACGATGTATAGATAGAGGTATAAAGTCAATTCCAGGAAGAAAATCGACAAGCGCAATTCCTTGCGTTGGCGGTTGTATACCTCTTGTCAGTTCTAATGGTTTCGCGATATAGAGACATTCTAGAACCACCAGCATCTCCTAGTCCATTTTTCAACTCCTTGACGAATGGAGGTTATTAATCGGTTTTTTTTAATCATTTAGAAGCTTCATCTCTATAGCGCACTGTGTTCCATTCATAATTCGTTAAGTTGGAAGTTGGTGAATATATATTGAAATGATATATCGAGAAAGGGGAGAGTGGTTGGAGGGACCACTGCGACGCACAAATCGATCCCCGCTCCCGTGGCCCACCAAGCCTTCCATCCCTCCGGGGTCGGCAAATAGGTGCCAGACTTGTCTGGGACGACAGCAGCATAGGCTCGATATATCGGTAAGCTACCGCGAGTTATTTTAAGGGCCAGATATGAATTCAGTCACGTCCAGTGATACTTAGTCAAGTCGAGTGCATGGCGCATCCCTCTGGGATTGATCAACGCCGAGAGCGTTTTTAGTTTTTATCGAGGAAAGGAGAGATGAATAGCGTGTATTTTTTGCTGACTTTTTTGTTTGCAGGGTTCTAATTCAATAGATATTTGTGGTATGAATTTTGTTTTATCCATAGCAAACAAATATGTAGAAGAAATTTTATATGCTTAAGCTATAATATTCTAGAGAGCTGTAACACATCTGAGTTGCCAGCTGCTGATGCATCACATCCGAATACTGTAAATTCATGCGATCCTAATAGTTCAAAAACAAATGGAGAAGTGTTAAGTGATGAGAAACACAAAGAAGAAATATCCTCTATTATAGTGGCTTCTGAACCCGTGGAAAATGATGGAAAGGAATACAAGGTATCTTTTTCATACCTCAAAGTGCCAATGTGAATCGTTAAAGATTTCGTTCCAGACTGAAGAGCTTTCCAAATTAAATGCCTCGAAAATCACGGGCAATTTATTGCAACCTGCTGATCGTCGCCAATATTTGACAAACAAGTTACAAACAGCTCTAGAGACGACCGCTCCACTTTTCAGAGAAATTATGACTGATTTTCGAGCGTTCTTTCAGAAGACTCTCCTAGGTACTCATGGACAGGAGATTATGAACGATAATAAAGGTTTCGTGGAAATTTAAGCCCCATCTTGCTGCTGTTTTTAATAATAGCGATCTTGCTTACTTTTACTTGCAGTACTGGAAACACTGAAAAATCGTCAAGGATCTGTAATTGAACTGGTTATGTTGTTATGTTCGCAAGAGTGGCAAACATCTCTACAGAAACATGCCGGACTAGCATTTATCGAATTAGTAAACGAAGGTCAGATTTTCAAACACATCTGAAGTTTTCTCTCATGAGATGGAACTATTACCTAGTTTTTTTTCAAATAGTACTAACCTGCTATGGTAAATCGTTGCAAACCACCTATCAGAGGTCACCGCTTCGTGTGGCTAAATGATGTTTCGAAATGCGATATACCGTGGAGGGGGGTCATACACACATTTGCCTCATTGCCGCGTAAACTATGAAGTTTGACATTGGCATCTGAAAGCCCAGCTGGATAGTAAACAGCTCTTTTCTGCAGGAACAAGCCATTTACACGTCGCTTCCACATAACCATTAGCGCTAGGAATAAAGGGCTTCATACAAAAAGTGCTACGCTTCTCGTACCTTTACCGCGGAGCCAACATAGCAGCTCAGGCACACCGCATCTTTGGACGAAGATTCCACCTCCACACTTCGAATTTCTGAATGTTAACGCAGTTGCGTCGATAATAATTGCGGGAAGTTTCCCAATTAAGTCTATCGATGTAAATGCACATATCAGGCCGATGTAAAAAATAATGGGGTCTTTGAACGGTGACTCTTAAATACTGTAGGTGAGCTGCGGTCTCTGTTAATGATCAAAATGAGAGCTGTTAATATCTGCACAATTTTTCGAAAAAGTTGCAAGTATTTTTTACCCTGACAATTTGAAGTTTCGACTTTCTTCAAACGACAAACCTTTCAAAGCAACTTTTGCAGCGGTTTAGTTGTATATTTTCTCAGATAACTATTGCATACATGGAGTAGGAGGCGGAAGCGCTCTGCAATACACATAGGATCGATCCCCGGCTCCCCGGGCCCACCAAGCCCTCCATCCCTTCGGGATGGGGATTTGGTACCAGATTTGTCTGGTAGGATAGCAGCGTTGTTTCTAATAAATTGTATATCAGCATACCCTTCCAAGCTCTGAAGAAGGCGATACTGCCGAAACGTCAGCTACTGTTGTGTTGTATTGTATTGTGTGCTTTTCTATGGAAGTAAATGTATGCTGTATAACAACCTCGCGATTGCTGAACAAGAAAACTACGCGCTCATAAGAGTTTCCACACAAACACGGCACATGCCATCGCCAGTGATGATGTGTAGTAGCGATAATCGCATCATGCTGAACGAGATTTCTGGATTTGGTACCAGATTTGTCTGGTAGGATAGCAGCGTTGTTTCGATACATAGGTAGGCCAACACAAGTCATTGTAAAGGCCTGATATGCATTCAATCACCTCCAAACGATACTTGATGAAGTCGAATGCATGGCGCATCCCTCAGAGATTGGTCAACGCCGAGATCTTTATTCTTTCATTTTTTTAAACTATTGCTCAGTCACTTGAAAAAGTGAGTGTTCCTTGAGCTTGGTAGTGCCCCATTCATTCAATTCATGTCACTCGTCAATCGAGCTTTTCTATTCTTCCATTGTTATCCAAATGGCGAAAGATTGTTGAATAGTGGATGTGGAGTTTTCTTTGCAACCGCTGACATAGAAAAAACGAATATGTGTATATGCATATGTGTATATACGTATGTATACATATGTATGTATAAGCAAATGTATATGTATGTACAGTTTTAAATCCAAATTTTCGAAAGATTTGAAGAATTAGGCTCATAAGAGTTCCCAGGCTCGACTTTCTATTAACCTCGGCATTGGAATGTGAATGCGTAGTTTTCTTGTTCAGCAATCGCGAGGTTGTTATACAGCATACATTTACTTCCATAGAAAAGCACACAATACAATACAACACAACAGTAGCTGACGTTTCGGCAGTATCGCCTTCTTCAGAGCTTGGAAGGGTATGCTGATATACAATTTATTAGGTCAAGCACTTCAATAACACTTACAGTAAGACGAAAAACTTCATAGCAATTACATGATCAACAGCTTTTCGAAAAACTCACCGCTTTTTTACATGACTTCCAATGAGGAAGGTTAGAACAGCTGATTATAGTCGCATATGGTTGATGTAAAAAAGCGGCTCTGAAGAAGGCGATACTGCCGAAACGTCAGCTACTGTTGTGTTGTATTGTATTGTGTGCTTTTCTATGGAAGTAAATGTATGCTGTATAACAACCTCGCGATTGCTGAACAAGAAAACTACGCGCTCATAAGAGTTTCCACACAAACACGGCACATGCCATCGCCAGTGATGATGTGTAGTAGCGATAATCGCATCATGCTGAACGAGATTTCTTTTTTCGTATTCTTGTTGAGGAAACGCGAGGTGTTATTTTTATTCTTTATTCACGAATAAGCTGACGTTTCGTCGCAGCTCGCCTTCCTCAGAGCCTGGAAGGGTCAAGTTGACAGCAATCTTTTATTTTTCTTTTTTTCTTTTATTCAATTGCTGGTTCAGTACGCGCGACTCGAAAAGAAGGCGAAGAAATAAACGGTCGATGGCTTCGGCAAATCAGAATTTGGTGCCATTATAATAAAATTTATATTTTGTTTGAAAATATTCATATAGATGTATATGTATGTCTATATAAGTATATGATTGAGAATGTATATGTATGTACAGTTTTAAATCCAAATTTTCGAAAGATTTGAAGAATTAGGCTCATAAGAGTTCCCAGGCTCGACTTTCTATTAACCTCGGCATTGGAATGTGAATGCGTAGTTTTCTTGTTCAGCAATCGCGAGGTTGAAGACCATCGACCCGATGGTCAGAGTTCTTCACGAAAAGCCTAGAAGAAAGATATGATGCTCGACGAGTCCCTAAAGCGAGGAGAACCCATTGGGCTACTCTTGCCCGCGATAGGGAAAAATGGAGGATTTACTGGCGCCCGCTCGAGTCACTCGACGATCAACGGGACTACAGGTGATACAGGTGATATAAGTATATACTTGATATTTCAATGGCCCGTCCTCACTGGTTGTGTGGACCCTCTTAACTAGGCTTACTGATGGAAACGCCGGACTCCTCAGCTTGGGAAACCCTGTTAGAGGAGGAATCCCCCGCTGTACATCGCAGTCCGACGCCCATGAGGCAGTTAACTGTTGGAAGGATGTAAATATATATATATATATAGTATATAAATATAAATATATATATATATAGTTTGTGACGGTCTTTATTTAAATTAATGAAGTGCAATATAAGGTGATATACGTATATGTCTAAGGTTGAAATGCTGGATTATTTCGCGCTCTTTATGAGTTATGTATCATTCATGCCTTCCGCAGTATGTTGACGGTTGGTATACGCAATGCAGGACGTACATCAACCTCAATTTAATTGCGTGCTAGTTCTCAGAATTTGTATGCTAAAACAGCGCCTTTAGCGTATTTGCTGATTTAATGTAACTGCCTGTGGCATTCTATTATTCCAATGTTTTTGGAGATGAAATGTGATGGCTTAATATTAGTCAAAAAAAAGCTTTCGGCGTTATTTAATCCCTGAGGGACGCGCCGTGCATTTGGCTTCATTAACCATCGTTGGAGGTGATTGAATGCACTTTTGCTCCTTACAATGACCTGCGGTGGCCTACCGTTGTATCGCGACAGTGCTGTTATTCTACCAGACAAATGTACTGCCAATATGCCGACCCCGGAGGGATGGAAGGCCTGCTTGACCTTGGGCGCTGTGATCGATCCTGCTTGCATTGCAGGGCACCTGCGACCACTGCGCTACACGTAGTATTAGTCATAGTGTCATCTTATTCATTTGAATCTTAATAAGTTAGCTGAGGTGAAGCACCACATATACTTCTTCGATGATGGAATTTCGAAATCACCATTAGTTTCTTATGTACTGTGAGGTCTAATTCGTAAAGTGGCAAATATCATGTGTTTATATATTATTCGAGTGGTTTTGTCATTTCGCTATTATTTTTATTTACTTAGGTCGACTTATGGCCCACGCAACACGTGACCATGTTCTTCGGGTTTCAAATGAAGCCGATTTTATCCTGAACCGTCTTAGAGCTGAAGATGTGAGCAAGCACGCGCACTTTGAGGTATATCAGAGGTTTCGTAGTTCAAAGGTGTTCTTTAGCTGTGAAATTAACCAATCCGTTTGTTCTTTATCATGTGACTTATTTTTAACGGAAAGGTATTCATTTTGATGTCTTGTTTAGTTTTGCGTTTGGCCTTCTTTTGCATAGTGCAACTGCTGCTGGTCGTGGCGAAATGTTAAAAGTATATTTTGAATCGAAGAATTCTATCTTTTATAACTTTGCAATACTCTAAGACAATAATTATTTGGTATCAAGATTTTACAAGAAAATTACATTTTTAGTTCCAAGACCTTCACAGGAGAATATTTTTTTTTTCTTTAGAGCGAAACCGCTACCAATTTGGAACAGCGTTGTGTTGAAGAGACACGATGGACTCAGACGATTCAAAATGGACGGCGTAGAGACAGTCGTCTCGCTGCTAAACTTTTAGGAAGTATGATGACTGTATTACGAAACCCAAGTGGGGCATGGAGTTCTGAAGATGCAGCAGCGTGAGTTGATAGTTTTTTTTTTTTACTGTTTCTCAGTGTCTGGGATTCAATGACGTGTACTAGGTTAAAAAATGTGTAGAACCTTTGTGCACTGTTCGTTAAGAAAATCCGTTTGAGCATTTATTATCGTTGCTGGCTGAAAATTCCTGGAATGTATAGGTCGTTGAGGTGCTTATAGTCAAATGTTCTGGCGTTTGGACGTCTGGGAAGATGATAGTCGCCGACGTCGTCGATTTGTTCCAAACGTTTACGGATCAAAACATGAAGAGGCAAGGGTCGTCACTATTAGTACTGAGGATTCTGAGTTGAACGAGGAGGAGAAGTTGAGAGCATTGGCGAACAGGTTTGTTTTGTTTCCAAAATGCAGCATTAATTCTTGATTCATATTAAAATAGTTTACTTCGCGAACGGTCTGGACCGACGAAATACCAACAACTAATAATTTAGACTTAGATTTCAAACACATGTCAAAATTTTGTAATATGTGCCTTCATTTTCTTCTTTTTATGGGAAAGGTCAAATGCTTCAGTATTGCACCTGGACGTGGTCAGTATTTCGAGCTTGTTGACGAGAGCGACATCGACAAATGGGCTGCTGAGATAGATCCTCCACCGAGTAGCGGTATGTTTTATTTTAGAAAATTTGTTTTAGGATTATGAAGAGTATTTGAAGGCTGCAATGTCTTGCTCACTATTTCTTTTCGTAATACAATTGGGATATTTTTTGTGGTATATATCTGACTTTGTGTTCTAAAGCTTCATTTTGCATGCAGAAGAGAGGTCACCGAATTGCCATTCTCCAACCACATTTCCCTTTCATTCAGCTGAGTTGATATCTCAAGATCTTTTCAGTTAAAGGTTAAAGAACGAGCAGCGAATTTGAAAATTTTCTGTTTTGAGGTGTTTTATACCCGGAAACTCTTCCTATCAGTCATCAGTTTCATTAGCTGGATGCTGGCTCCAGTGAACTGTTTAGGCTATTTGTGGATTTACAGTTGGCAGAATTTCCAATCTCTGTATCATTTTTCTATTGGTAAACCAGCGAGAGGTTGAAAAGGAACTCTATCCGGCTAATGTTTCGGGCGCCTTCACTTTCTTCAGAGCCGCATTGATCCGAGTCGACTGTTTACAGTTGTTCCTTCTTTGATGTGGTTCTTCGTGAACGCATCAAGTAGAATTCAGTGGTTCTTGATACTGATTCCGTTGCCAATCGTTTGTTTCTTCCCGGACAATCCGTCCATCCATCAATCTCTGTTTTCGGAATCTATCGTCCCTCTTATTCTCTTGAAGGTGTTCGATGAATAATTTGTCTCAATCTGTCCACTTAAATGGAAACGCTGACGGTGTCGCATGTTCGATTGAGATGCGTATCTTTCAACGTAGGACACATTCGATATTATCGGAACTCGTACTTTTATTACCTCATTGTTTCGCGTGCCATTTGGTGTAACATCAAGTCTCCATACTCTTGCTGTGCTTGTCCTCTTTTGGTAATTGGAGTTTTCCGCAATTGAACGAATAAACTCAGTTCTTCAGATGGATTATTTGGCAGTTCAAAATACCACTAGTGTAATAGAGGATAGAGAAGTGGTTCTGTTATCTGAAAAGTTTCAGTGTTTGAATTTCATTCATCCGTCCCTATTGACGAGAAGTATTTGAGACAATACGCTCGGATGAAGTGCTTTTCGTTAATTAAATACAGTCTTGTAATAGTACCCAGGATCGACTTTCTATTAACCTCGGCATTGGATTATGAATTCGTCGTTTTCTCTCTTAGCAATCGCGAGGTTGTTAAACAGCATACGTTTACTTCCATACAATAACACACAAACAACACAATCGTAGCTGACGTTTCGGCAGAATCGCCTTCTTCAGAGCCTGGAAGGGCATAGTGATATGCAACTCACTAGGTCAAACAGAAAGATGAAAATCTGATCGATAATTACAAGATCTACGGCTTCTTGAAAAAAAACCCACCGCTTTTTTCATCTGTCCTCCACCGAGGAAGAACAGCCGCTCAGAGTCGCATATGGGTGACGACTGCAGCACTCCTGTCAACGATCGATGCGAAGGTAAAGGGCGAGATCACGCGTAATCTCGGGACATTCCTCCGTGCTATTCATTGTAGGATTTTTGGCGTTTATCCAAAAAGCCTCGAGGAGTTTGCGCGTTGGTGTTTTAGTATCCCGTGCGAGGATAGCGAATTTTGTATCAAAATCGTTTCCGCTATGCTTTTGTATCCCATGCGTGTCTAGTGGCGTGCCTTGTCTTACTTTTCGTTTGCCATCTAGGTGTTCTTTTATGCGGATACATAAAGGTCTGCCCGTTTCGCCAATATATTCGTCTCCGCAAGTACCACAAGAAATTAGGTGTATCGCACTTGAACTCGTGCAGTTACCGTCCCTGCCATAAGGGCAGATTACGCAGTTTTGTGTTTCACACAGACGGTCATACGAGCGGTTACGAACTAATTGGCGACGAATAGTATTCGGTGGTATTTCAACTGTCGCTACCGATTCCTCTTGATCTGCCCTTCTGAAGCATCGTTTCATCGCTGCACTTATTTCATAGCTAATGAAGGGCAATATAAACGGGACCTTGTTTTGGCCAAACCGTTGCTTTTGGAGCGTCGCTCTCCCTCGATACTTGTCTCGTGGGGTTACAATTTCGTAGCCATTGGAGATGGCTATTTGCCGAGCCAAGTAGCGCGATTCTTCTCTTAGTTCCCTACTTGTGCACACAGAGGTGGCTGTTTGAAACATGTTTCTCACAAGCGCCCTCTTTGTGTGTGAAGGGTGACAAGAAAGGGAGTGAACCAGGATGTTTTTGTTACTTGGTTTTCGGTACCACTTTGTCATGTAACCGCTACCTAACAAGTTAATTTGAACGTTTAAAAACGGGAGCCAGTCGTCCTTCGGTTTCTCCCGGGTGAACTTGATGTACTCTGACTGCTCGTTCAATAATTCAAAGCATTTGTCCATCTCTTCCTGTGTATAGAAGACGACTAAACAATCGTCTATATATCTGCAGTAGAGTAACGACCGGAGACCGACCGGATTCTGCCGAAACGTCAGCTACGTTTGTGTTGTATGTGTGTTATTGCATGGAAGTAAACGTATGCTGTTTAACAACCTCGCGATTGCTAAGAGAGAAAACGACGAATTCATCAATACAGTCTATTCATAGAACTAGCGATAGCGAGGAACCACGCTATCATACCAGCCGTATTTTTTACAGTAGAAAAGCTGTTGGAACTTTGAGTTTTCGTGATTTTCATAAAATCTGTTTTTGAATAGCCGACGGTGCAATTCCCATAGTTTTACTCAGTGGCAATGAGTCACGAAGGATTCTTTAATCGGCAGCCATTTTTATTAAAATGTTTCTTTTTAATTTTTTTTTGCTCAAAGGCATCAAACCCGTTTTGATTACGCTTTGTTCTATTTCGTACAACATGGTATTTTTTCCTTTTAATTAATAGAGTCTGATATTCCGTTGACATGTGACTACTGATAGCACCGGTAGAGTAAAAACATAGCTGAAGGAAAGGCAAGGTAAATACTGTGGTGGATAGCACGTAGATCCTGGGTAAGCATAATCGTTGGCTAGAGGCCCACCTGAGGTTCCCAGTTTTACTCGTATCTCAGCACACTTGTTGTCTGACATGTAGAAAATTTGCTCTTTCCTTTGGGAAAAAAGTTTCCTGTGAAAGTAAGTGTATCACGTACTAATAACCGAACCGTGTAAGTCGAGCGGGCACTAGTGGGCCAAGCTTGCTTAAAAGATGCGAAGATCATATACTTTTGCTATGATATCTTTTCTTTTGTTCTTGAAAAGTTTCTGCAGGCAATGTAGCCATGTGTAGCTACTTAGGTTTTATTAATACAGAGATTTATTTTTTACTAAACAGTGCGATGAAATATCAAATTCCCGGCGTGGGTCGTTTTGCCGGGAGGGTAATCGTCCGCCATACATTTTGATGCTCAGGAACACTCCTCACCTATAGCGATGAGGTTGTTGTATACATTAAATACAAAATGTACTAAATGTAATATTATTATGAAAGTTGGTTTTAAGATATTGAATGTAAGACATCAGAAGTAGTTCTTGCAAGCTACTCCTAGCTTTCATCTTGTATTTCGTCAAGCCGATTAACCTTTTTCTATTTCCATTATTTTTTCCTGTTCTGATTCAAGAATGCTAGATACCACCTCCAAGTAAAGGCAGCTCACAATCAGTTATGCTTTTGCAGTAAACACTATATCCACTTCAAAGAAGTTATAAATACTTGTGTTCTCTGAAATGTGCGCTTTCGGATGATATTACTTCTAGTTCAGATATTCTCAATCAAAAGTTTTTTTTTCAAGAAGCAAATTTATAGTTCGAGGAGGGCCTCTTTTTTTTCATTATTATTATTTTGTCCACTCCAGATGGACACTCACGTAAAGATTGATGGTAAGATGATGCAGGTAAGTCTTAGTGAACCCTGTGGTAAGCTTATTAGGTGGCAATAAACACAGGTCATGTGTCACTGTGACTAGTCGTTTGATGCATTAGCCCCATTACAGTAATGCGACACTCTCTGACGACAGCAATTAAATTACTTCGCTTTAATGCGCGACCGTATTACGGCCAGCTATTTACTTGGATTACGGTACTGAGAGGGTTCAGGGCGTAAACTTTAAGCTATAGCCAAGGCATTGAACTGTATCCAGTCACCGTTTCGTAATTGTGATTATGGAATGACAGGAGAGTTTGGTTAATGAACTTCTCAAGATAGCTTTTGCAAATTTTGTATTTGATAACGCTTTGCAAAACCTATTTCTTGCCTATTTTTTTTTCGTGGTAGAGTCTTATGTGAATTACAACGATACACGATAATGCTAAGACATTTGCAAAACTCTAACCCCAGGGCAGATTCCAACCTGCTTTTACCCTTTCTATAGGCTTACGTATAATAATGGGCACTAAATAAAAGCTTCTTCATTGTGATTTTTGCTGTAGCTTCAGCTTAACTGGGTTCGATATCGATTCGTGTTTTCCAGATCATTCCCATTGAAGAGTAATTGCTGATGGCACCGTTTGTATAAAAAGTTACCGAGAAAAAAGCAGAGTAAGGGCATCAGTGGCGCAGTAGGTAACACGGATAACATTTGAGCCACTGGAAAAGGTAATTGGGTGTTCGAATCTTGTCTGTGGTATGAGTTTTACAAATGTCTCAGCATCATTGTAGTTGGTAAAACTTTGCCAATGTTTTCTAGTATTACGACATTTTGCATGTGTCAAATATAATATATTTCCTAAAAAAAAGAAAGAAGCAATTGGATTTAAAGGGATGCAGAATATAAGTTTTATTTATTCTGTTTTTATTTTCACACTACATTTTTTGACATTTTGACACGGAAATAATATAGAATCTGTAGCTTCCTGGTTTAATATCCTTCTCGTTTCAAATGCTCTAGCGTTATTATTGTGGCGTGGACCTTAAGTTAGCACGAGGTTGTAACGCGTGCTAGCTCGTGTGAGCTTATCGGTGAAACAAGGTGTACATATCGAGATTAAGTGAAAGTCGGTTTACAGTCGTGTTATGGTGTTTTTCAAGAATGTTTCCAAATATTTTAAAATATCCTTGTGAGCTCTACGGTTTCGGCACCCTTTCGCGTAATGTCTGTTCGTTACTTTTTGCTTGATAGTTGTTGGTTGGTGGGTAGTGTAATGTGTGTATGATCCATCCAGCGCCTGTCACAGCCATCAATTCTTAACCTGTCTACGTAACTCCTTGCATTATGTTGCAATCGTAAGATAGTCGAAGTATTTTTGGGAAAATTTGTTCGCTACATATACGTTCATTGCAAAAATATCGGGGAAATATTTGACACTTGTAGTCTACTTTGGCCCTTTATATTAGATCGACTTTAAAATATTGGCGTATTTGGACGATAAATGAACACTTCTGTTTACTTGTTACGCGATTTCATGCATTGGGTGGATCCTACCACTCAGTTCATTCCCATTCCCGAGCTTTCATCACCATAACAGTGTACGAGCCTTGTAGATCGAGAGCTTTTCACAGACAATGCTGAAACCGTATTCCCTCGTAAGAGCGGTCAGGGTTTGATTGGCTTGCTAAGGGTTTCGAAACAGCGGCCCTGCACGTTTTGCACCATCTCTGATCACTCCATTTCACAGTAGCATTCCAAATTTACACATTTCTCCAGTAAGATCGAAGTTTTGTTCTAACAGCAGAGAATTATGAAATTCCGGAAACGACGAGTTCTTTGTATTCATTTTCAAGGGGGGGAAGGGTCTAAGAGTTGAGCTTATCTACCTATTTTGCCTGCTGTACTTAAATTTGTTTTATTAGCGTGTAAATTTTCGAATTTGTTTTCAACAGCGACTTAGTAGTTGAAGCATTTTCTCATATAGTGGTTGTGGAGTTCTAAGAAAAATGATCGTCAGATGACGAGAGCACGGACGAGTACGCTACATGAAGCAGAATTTCATAACCTAACCGGATTAACTTCTGCATCGCTGGTTGTGCGACGTGTGTGGCATGAGGACTATACTTCTCATTCATGCGACTACGAAACAACAACGCTTTTGTGTTGTGATCGTTTCGACAAAATCCAAAATGTTCTCCAGAGCACCAAGCATTGCCATATCCGTTCCTGAGGCCGTTTCAACTTTGCGATATATTTAGAAGTTTCATCCAGTCGAACCACTCTGTTGAGCGCAGTTTCCTTTCTTATGCGGGTTCATTTTTCATCAAACGTCACAATGTGACAGAAAATTGGGCTGTTTTTATTACGTAAAATGAACACAGAACATCATAACAACGATTTCTTTGTTCTTCGTTCAATTCGTGTACTGAGAAACTATAGAGCTTTTTCATCTTCTCGTCGTCAGATGGTAGTCGTCAACTGTTTTGTATGTATGTATGTGTATACCCTTCTTCATCATCAAGGCTTAACTATTCCGTGCGAAACTTTTCGAACCATCAGCCATCAGCATTCGTTCGGACATTTTGAGTGGTTTCCACGGTAGTGTGACGACGATGTTTGATTTGGCGAAACGAAACTGTGCGGTTTTCACAATGTGAAAGCATCATTCCAACTGCAATAAAATTATTGTTCATTATGTGCTTATAAAAAATTACATATAGCAAACAGCTAACGTAATAAGTAACCGTATGCATTGGATTCAATGCATCATGGTGAAATTTTTATGTTTCAATGAAAAGCTTGGTTGCTATACTTTTTATGTTCATTCAATTACTTATCCATTATAGATGCCATGCCAGGCATTCTTTGTGAAAAGCTATTTTCTACGGTTAATACAATTTGTAAAAAATTTTTTTGAAAAAAAAAAAGATTTAGTGCACATTACTGCTCGTAGCAAAAAAAGAACTAGTCATAGTCTCCTCGGCCATCACACGAAAATCGTCATAATCTCTTATGTGTTAGGCAGCAGATATGCTTTGAAATGGTGAAGAACGTGTAAGCAGTGAGTACACAAAAGGTGCTTTTAAAATTGGTCACATATAAATCAGTCGTTTTTTTTTTAAATCACCCTGGCATGCCGCGCTGGTGGTACTCCATTTTCCATATATTAACTAGTTTTATTTTATTTATTCATTTATTTATTTATCAGTTATATAACCTGTCATCACACTAGCTCTGCGGATCCCACAACTTCTCGCACTGGATTCGTTTTCCTCGCATTTATTCACCACAGTGATTCCCGGACATTTCGCGTGTTGTTTCGGCTACTGCTTGAGGTTGTCATCTATTTTATCAGTGTAGAAGAATGTCGGTCGAGTTGATTATTCTTGCAATCTTGGGGCTAGCCGAGCTGAGACGTTGCAACGTGGATTAGGAGGTAGCGTTGGGTACGGAGTTGAATCAGCTTCTTGTTTCCTGCACCACTAACTGCACCACTAACCACTCCTCTGACCACTCATATTCAGTAGTTCTAACAAATGGAAAGTATCATTTTCCTGATTTTTCGGAGTAAAAAATTTTATGAGTATCATTTTCTATGGGTACGTTAAGAATATCACCGCAGTGTAAAAATAAGCATCCGTCTTAATGAATGACATGTTTTTTTTTCTGAAAATAGAAACATTTTTTGCGCGTTTGGACCAAATTTAGCGCTATATCGTAATAGCATGTGAGGCGGGGTTAATGTTTGGAGTTTTTTTTTTTATAATGATGTAATATTGTGCATGATGTTCCAATCCAAGGCGCAAACATAGACAAATGCCTCTTTCCGTTTTCAGATTAACTCAGATTGACTGCCTGCAAATTCTAATGAGTGAGAGTTAGTGATTGCCGTTAGGAATATCGATATTTCTGTATGATTTCTGAGTTCTATACGAAATCCTCCTTTTCTGTTGTGATTAATCTTATTTCACATTTATTGCCATGCCTTTATTGCGATTTGTTTAAGGGAACGGAATTGCAAAAATTTAAAGAGCTGTCTCTAACCGGTAGAACAGAAATGATAAGGAGAAAAAAGTCTGCAAGATCGAGCTTTCAATGTAGCGGTTACTTTTTAGGTTTCGTTGGAGAATGGGTTTCAGTTTCGTAGTCTTGTCTTTTGTTTTATTCTAAGCCAGTCAGCTCTTCCTTAATCTCTTGCGCATACAATCTTTTTTCTCGCATCGAGGTTCATGAGGTGGTGGTCGTGGGGTGGGCTTATGATTGCCCAAGTCGTATGTCATTGGACATGCCGTCTCCCCAACAAGCACCAATTACTAACGATGCCTCACATTACATCTTATTATGTCAATCGTTCTCCATCAAAAGCTGTCGTCGAGAACGCACGAGAACGAGGGCAGCGCCAGATGGCTGCAGCCGGCCGCCCGTCCCCATTAGAACACCTTGCGGGAATACGGTATTTAAGCGCGAACAGGATGTGCTATGACTGCGACTGATTTTTAAATTTCGTTTACAAGTGGTTTACGTTCTATGGGTTATGATAGGTGAAACCTTGAATAGTATGAGTGGTCATGCGCACTTCTTATGAATATTAGGTATTAGACATTTATATAACGGTGTAAAGGAGCGTCGGAAGGAACTAACATCAACGTTATTATTGGTGAAACGTTCTGTTTCATTGAAACTAAGACGAATTTTTTTACAACAGTCCTTTGTATTACGATGAGGGAATTTGCTAAGGTTGTGTATGACCCATCTATCATACCTGGGCCTAATTATCTGAGTAAAAACACGATTTTTCTCTCATTGATGTGATTTCTCTTTCTTCGGTCGTCGTGTTTGAAATAGTTTTTTTTCCATATATGTGGTCAAACACACGCAAAGCTGAACGATTCAAATTTATTCAATTTTCGAAAAATGAAAAGACGTGAGCACACATCATCTGGGGATATGGAATGCTTAATAAAATGGTTTGAGAGAACCAGCAGAGGGAACCTTGAAACGTATGGAACTATATGGAAAAGTTCTCGATCCATATCAACTTCCGCCACTAGTATTCAAAAAGTAACAGCAACAATGTCATTTCAGTTTCCTCAAAAACTATGTGATGTTTAGAAGTCACCAATTACACCACTACTGCGAAGCTGATCGCACCGGGTGTGGTAGTACCAGGAACACTATCGATAACTGCTACTGACTTGTTCTTCGATGCTGACGAAGAGCATCCGCTTTATAAGAAACAAGACCCGAAGGTGAGCCATTCAAGAATAATTGATGTAATCTTATCGAGAAGCATACGCGCAGATTGACTCCTATTATTAAGCTTGTAAGGACGTAGCAGAGTGGCGAAATCAGTGGGAACTTCTATTATACAAAATGGCACATTATGAATATTTTGCTATGTTCTAAATAGATAATCTCTCCTGCCCGTTTATGTCTGATTATCTTCCACTCATAGGGACACTTAGGCATAGAAATCGATATTCGAATAAAATACTTTGAGCTACCGAGACAGGAAAATAAGAAAGTGAAGTGTAAGTTATCGCGCGAACGAATAGAATTTGAAATTGCTTACAGTTTTTGGCAGAGAAGAAGTCTCAAACTTCGGTGAGATAGCCATTCTATATGTGCTCATAGATTTACTTACTAATATCCGAAAAATTGTATAGAATTACACGGCGTTTATGAAAGTAAATATAGATAGGAAGTAATTGAAGAACATTAGCTATAAGCTTTCCAGTGCGCGAGCGTTGAGCATTAGCTGACGTACTAGATTCCATGCCATTTTCGAGCTCTGGTCCAGCAGATGGTGTGGTTTCCCACGTAACAGATCAAGTTGAGGGAGAAAGTAATGTGCGCATCGCCGACATTGCAAACAACTAACCAGCTGTAGAAGGACACCTGTAATGATTTTCTAGTGCTTGATAGTACAATAAAATTGCCTGGGTATCTGATCAACAACTACGAATGTTACTCTCGGTTGAAGAGGAGACAAATTTCAAGACAACCGTAGTAGTGCTAGCGTTAAGAATTGCGAAACGAGATATGGTCTAATCGTATTAGTGGAGTTGGCGTCACTTTTCTGAGACGCATAGGTTGAATTGTGTTATACATGAGATTTTGAAAAATCGTTCAAAGGTGAACCATCAGACGAACTTGACAATGACCAACGTAATAAATGTTCTATTTCATCTTTTCTCCCTAGCTGTTCGCTATAGTTGTAGCTTATTACAAATACATCATAGTGTTTCCTTCCGGAGCATTTTGAGTAAGGAATGATTTGAATGATACATGTGTGATACCTTTCTCACAAGTCATTATCTTACTTAGCGCTCTTCCTCATTCACTAGAGGTTTTCCCTTGCGGAGCGGTTTTGTACTACTATGATTTTGCCTCACATTATGACAGTAAACAAATTTTTATCCATACGTAGAAAGCAGCTACCCTGTGTTTAGGAACATTTTATAGTGCTTCCTAAGAAAGCTTAGGAAGTGAAGAGGAATCAGTGAACTACCGCTTCATAGGTCGTTTGCTTTAAACGTTCTGATTTGCTCGCTGTGTTAAATAGGTGCCAGATCTCTCTATTTAGATGATTATCGTGACTCCTCATTGTATGCAAAAAATAGCTCAGAATTCCAGCATTCGCTTATATCAGTTATTTAGTGGTCTATTTGTTCCTATGCTATTTACAAGAAGTCATTCTGAATAGTGATGACGATGTCGATAGTGGCAGTTATTTTCTTGGTGTTGATGCCCTTGTGCTGTGTGGAATGGGCTGTCGAAAGCAATAAATTGATGCGCAATGACACGCCACTAATGTTCAGTGGAGCCTGACTTGTCTCGGGAGAGATATCAACACTCTGTCAATTCGGACAAACTTGAGACGTGTTGCATGGAGTAGAAACCGTATCGATCGTTGAACTACAGAATCGATACTGTGGACGTTTCGAAGTTTTCTGTATCTTCTAACGTGGAATTGTAGCGAAATTGAGCAGAAATGGAATCAGCACACAATGATAATGGAACACAACGAAACGAAAAAGAAAAGATGATGCGAAGGTGATTTCAAAATGTATGAAGAGCTCAAAACGTGGCCAAATTGGACTCAATGCAAGGGCACTCGAACGAATGCTATAAAAGAAAAGAAGAGGATGTGTTTTGGCCAATTTATATATATATATATATATATGTATTGAAAATTCTACTAAAGATTTCTTTCTAAAACACTCACCAATGACTCTATCACCTATGCAGTTGTCCTCCCACTCGAAATCATTGCAGTGCTTCTCACATTCGTAAAGCATCAACGTTTTGAGAATATAATTGGTAATAGGAGTACCCGGGAAGTCGAGATGTGTATCACGAAGACATTTTAGAATGCTAAGAGCTTTCCGCCGATTGCCCGCTGGAAAATGAAATCGGTTGATGACGGTAGTAGTTTTATAGTATTAATCTATAATCTACTTACAAAGTAAGACGTTTTCAGCGCCGACGAGGTTCATCGCCCAAGCATCTCCTTCCATTGAACTCGTTTGCTTATTTTGCTGTGCTGGAACAGTACCCGTTTCTCGGCTTGTCAAGTCGAAACCTTCGTTCTTCACCTAGAGAAGAATGGCTTTACCTTTTTTGGAGCACAGAGTTCCTTCGTATTGACTTATTCTCATACCTCTGCCGCGACGGCGGGATTAGGCCATGGAATGGTGTTGTTTGGCCAATGGCTCGCCGATCGTGGCCAAATTCCATTGCATCGGAAGGCACATGTTATTTGGACCACGTATTTGTCATCGACTCTCAGGCGCACGTCGCTAGTGTCGGTTAAGAGCTTGCAGTAATCTCTAGAAAAGAAAAGATAGGAGCTGCCTATACTCGATAACGAGGAATTAAAATTTCGAAAACAGAAGTGCTACCTAAATGGTGGCTTCTCGACCACTTGCCCTACAAGGGTCTGAAATCGGCTGCGGATTTTTCGAGCCGATAAGTAGCCACTAGCTGTTATGAACTCTACCCAGAGAGACATAGAACGTTTTCGTCCATCACTTAATTTAAGAACAGCACATCCCTGGATGGATCCATCGTCAACGAAATTGAACACTCCCATTTGATTCAGGTAAAGGATCGCTTCATATTCGTGAGGAGAGTGAACGATGAGCTTAAAGAAACTGAATAAAGCAGGCACTGAAATTTTGCTTAAAATAACTAATTACAGGATAGAACGATGATTTGGAGGGAAGCATAGGAGACTAGGAATCTGCTGATATTCTCAAGAACTTTTAATTTAAAAGATTTAGCTATCTTAAGAACGCCGTTACATTCTAAGTGCAGTGAAACGCTGTCATAATAAGAACAAATAAAAGCTAAATTATCACATTGTTCTAACCCCATCATAGCGTCCATTGCTTTCGACCAAAGTCGAAATAAATCGTGGCTCCTGACTTTCCACATCCTTCAGCACGTCTTGAACAACTTTGGCTATCCTATAGACGGATTTATGTACGTGGTTCTTCCGCACCTGCACTTTGTCATTGTAATAGTTGGTGATTTGATAGATTGTGTTGGGGTTGTGACCCAACATCAGCAGTCTTCGGACGTCTGATGTCTGATTGGTTTTTGGAATTGAAGACGTGTCTTCAAGATGTTCTTGATGAAAGCATCCGTAGTAATTAACTAGGCGTCTATTATGATCCTTCAGAAAATGGAATTAAATTGTGAGCAATCCTATCAATCAGGTTAGGAGTATGTGTGAGTTGCCGGTGGATCCGGCTGACGAATGGACGTCGGGGCGTGGCTGTTCTGCAACTAACGACAATCAATCAACGGTCGATATCGCTCCGCCCATTTTCTTGGCTACCTGCTCAATTATTTACAAGTGCGTCTCTTCCCGAGACAACATGCGGAAATTACGCGTCTCAGAATATCGTCGCGAAGTATAGAATTTTCTGGTAGAAAGAATTGAACTTAACTAGGAATTGGAAGGGGTGAAAGTATGGAGGAAATTTCATTGCTTTGGTCTTGAATGTCATCTTTTGCTAACTTTCCGAATGCCGGCTTATAGTGGACGCTTTGCTCAGAACTATAAACGTCTTCACTAGCTTGAAGAGGTGTCTTCGTCAGGTTATTGAGTGCCAGTTGCTAAGGAACTTTCGAATGGGAATAGAGGGATGCTAAGCTGAAGGGAAGGTCGTATACGATAGCGCTCTTACAAGTTAAGAGGAGCAGGTGAAATGCTGTAGTTACTAAGTTTTCGTTTCTGAAGTAGCTAGTTAATCTTATTGTGTTGATTGGTTTTGAGTTATGTGAATGAAGAAGGTGATTTTCGGTGCGCGTTGTGTTTCAGCGGTTTTGTAACTATGATTTTGTCCGTGTATCCTGTGTATCACTCTGATTTGTGGAACTGCATTCATTAAATGTTGATACATGTTCATATCGAGGAAGTATTCAGAAATCAGTCTGTTACTTTTCCTTTCTTTCTCTTCTGACCATTCACACTGAAAACTTGAAATGGTTAATGTTTTAAGAAGACGGTGTGCTTTATTTGGCTTCAGGTTACACATGTGTGCTATAATAATAATCTTTTACTTAATTGCTTGGATACTTGGATTTCCTGTCTTCACTGATTGCGCGGGCCCCAGCAAAATTTCCATTCTCCGGAGATTTGTTGGTTTAACTATTGTGGTTCCCTGGAGTCTTGAGGACAGCTTGGCGAAGGTCTACCCCAGGTCGTTACGACCACAGGCATTCGCCGCCCATGTGGATCAGAGGGAGATTTTACCACTATGCGACTATTTTGATACCATGGCGGAGGTGGATCCTGGTATTGGTTTGCTTTTAGCCGGACTTCCTAATGGAAGCGCCGGACTCCTCAGCTTGGGATACCCTGCCGGGAGGATGAATCTCTCTGCTGTACATCGCGATCGGACCCCCAGGAGAACCTTTCATCCATGATGAGGCGGTAAACCACCGGGAAGAATAATGTTGTAACCCAGCGAAATATGCTGTTTTTCCGGTGCGAAGTTGAAAATTTTTGGTTTCATTAATGAACATTAAATTCTTTTTTAATCTCTTTGGTAAGTAAGTTGTCGATAATCTGAACGACGATGTTGCTTCAGCACAGAGAACGCAGAAATTTTTGCACGATATGCCATATTCGCTTAATCACGAGTTGCTTTGATTCGAAAACCTGAATTCCCTAGCACTATTGGTCTCTTGCTGGCGTCTTAATGAATAAGTAACGTTGAAACGACACTGCTGACAAATGTAGCTCACGCTATGAGCGCCTTTTTCCTTAAAGCAATGTCCGAAACAGCCCATGTTATTTCAGGTCGCTCTTCACATGTAAATCTACAATAACACAGCTCAGTCTTTCACAATGAGTTAAGTGGACCACAGTAATCAGCTACCGGCTACATTTTGGTTCTCATTTCTAAGATCTTCGATCATTTGAATGTGAACACTAAGCCACAGATGCTAAAGGGAGTATTTGGGGCCGCTATCGTTCTGAAATCTACCATGTGCTCAACGGGTTGTTTTCAAAATAGTTCTTGTACATGCTCACCTTTCTTTTGGAATGGCACTACTCAGTGCAGCTTGTTTTCTTTTCCCTGGAAGGTCTAAATTAATTAATGAATTATCCTGCGCTACATTCCTAATACGCTTGTGATTTAAAAAATACTCCAAGCATTGGATGAACAGATGATTAATTGATGGGATATTGAATGAGGCACATCTATTAAAATGCGAAAATATTGCCTATTAATTAAAGTCTGCTTTTCAAAGGCTTGTTTCTGCTACAACACTACAAATGTGCTGCTACTCTCGCGTAAGTCAAGGAAAAATTTAGAAATATGTTCGAGATCTTCTTGAGAATATTGGAGTTGTATTCCTCTTTAATCCCTAGTTGCTGTAAGTACGAAGAAAATATCACCATATACTTGGATACTTGGATTTCCTGTCTTCACTGATTGCGCGGGCCCCAGCAAAATTTCCATTCTCCGGAGATTTGTTGGTTTAACTATTGTGGTTCCCTGGAGTCTTGAGGACAGCTTGGCGAAGGTCTACCCCAGGTCGTTACGACCACAGGCATTCGCCGCCCATGTGGATCAGAGGGAGATTTTACCACTATGCGACTATTTTGATACCATGGCGGAGGTGGATCCTGGTATTGGTTTGCTTTTAGCCGGACTTCCTAATGGAAGCGCCGGACTCCTCAGCTTGGGATACCCTGCCGGGAGGATGAATCTCTCTGCTGTACATCGCGATCGGACCCCCAGGAGAACCTTTCATCCATGATGAGGCGGTAAACCACCGGGAAGAATAATGTTGTAACCCAGCGAAATATGCTGTTTTTCCGGTGCGAAGTTGAAAATTTTTGGTTTCATTAATGAACATTAAATTCTTTTTTAATCTCTTTGGTAAGTAAGTTGTCGATAATCTGAACGACGATGTTGCTTCAGCACAGAGAACGCAGAAATTTTTGCACGATATGCCATATTCGCTTAATCACGAGTTGCTTTGATTCGAAAACCTGAATTCCCTAGCACTATTGGTCTCTTGCTGGCGTCTTAATGAATAAGTAACGTTGAAACGACACTGCTGACAAATGTAGCTCACGCTATGAGCGCCTTTTTCCTTAAAGCAATGTCCGAAACAGCCCATGTTATTTCAGGTCGCTCTTCACATGTAAATCTACAATAACACAGCTCAGTCTTTCACAATGAGTTAAGTGGACCACAGTAATCAGCTACCGGCTACATTTTGGTTCTCATTTCTAAGATCTTCGATCATTTGAATGTGAACACTAAGCCACAGATGCTAAAGGGAGTATTTGGGGCCGCTATCGTTCTGAAATCTACCATGTGCTCAACGGGTTGTTTTCAAAATAGTTCTTGTACATGCTCACCTTTCTTTTGGAATGGCACTACTCAGTGCAGCTTGTTTTCTTTTCCCTGGAAGGTCTAAATTAATTAATGAATTATCCTGCGCTACATTCCTAATACGCTTGTGATTTAAAAAATACTCCAAGCATTGGATGAACAGATGATTAATTGATGGGATATTGAATGAGGCACATCTATTAAAATGCGAAAATATTGCCTATTAATTAAAGTCTGCTTTTCAAAGGCTTGTTTCTGCTACAACACTACAAATGTGCTGCTACTCTCGCGTAAGTCAAGGAAAAATTTAGAAATATGTTCGAGATCTTCTTGAGAATATTGGAGTTGTATTCCTCTTTAATCCCTAGTTGCTGTAAGTACGAAGAAAATATCACCATATAAGCCTAAGCCTAAGCCTTAGCCTAAGCTCATGAAATTTTTTTTACTATAGCCACTCGTTGTTGAAAAGAAAACTCTTTGTCTTCTGAGCTCCGTAAGCAATGCTACAATGGGTTTTTTTTTCGATCTCAAGATAAGTTAGAGGCCAGTATTACCTGACAGAATGACTAGTACAGAAGTATTGTTAGAGGTTGATCCGACAAACTGCTGTAATCCATGTGTGAGTTTATCATGGCGATCATGACAGGTCGAGGCCGTTAATCGTGCGCGCATATCCGTCGCACGCATGACGGGACGCTTTCACGCCGAGAAAGGATCATAGTTACCGTACGGTGGTCGCTAAAAGGGGAGCTGCTGACATAGCGCAGGGTTGAAAATGACTAAATTTTTAGCACATGTTGCGGTTCACGTTGTTGAATGATCTCATCTAATTTCGTGGTATTACATTGACTTTTTTTTGGGTAAAATTCATTCCAAATTGTGACTGTCTTTAGCTGTACAGTTTTAGTTTATTATTGTTAACGATGATGTAACAACTCTTAACGAAGAGAATCGAGAGAATATTCGTGCATTAGTTTATGCCTTATCGCTGATAAACGATTAGCGTTCTGTTAAGTAGCCCTTGTGGTCAGATATCTCTAGTTCACACGTTTGCTTATATTCACTTTCCTTAGTGAAACTGCGTTTTGCATCGTATTATTTTGAGTCGTTATTCGATTATTGGGCTCTCTGTAACAACTCGACTGTTCATTTCATGCATTATTAGGAAGTCTGGATTTATTTTAAACTAGATGTACCCGATTGCATGAACGTTTCTCACCAAAGAAACCGAAAGATAAAGTTGTTTGCTTCGTGGATGAATTCGGCAAATGTGTTTCGAAGTCTATGAGGGCCTGTGAGTGGCGTGTCGCACTGTGTGAACATGCAAGAGCAGTAATTAGTGACATTTGGGTGAGCGATGAACGACTAGATAAAGTTCGATGAGCTGTCTCTGTATAGTTGGCGGTAGACTCTTTTACCTTACTACCATCCTGTACGATTGCTAAACTTTGATCATCGACACCCCTTTGTATCGCGGATTCGATTGTTTTCAAAACTAAAAGGGTAGTTTTTACCTTATCGGTCAGTCACAAGGAAATTGTAATTATCTAGTGAGTGAGGTTTTTTTTTAAATGATTTCTTACGTCGTAAGTGAGGCAAAAGTCCAATAGCAATGGGTTGACCTCATTTCTCTCTTTTTTAAACTTATTACCTTCCATCAGCGTAAATTTGTCGAGGAATGAGAAATTCGTCGTGGAAGGACGACATGTTTTAATCCACATGGCTTTGTTGACATGATGAAGTTGAAGTGGGATTTCGATAGACATTTTTTTTAGTGAGCTTAGGCAAAGTGGTCTCGAAGGAGCTATGCCTTTTGAAAACACTTTGCTCTATTTTTGAATAACGCGAGTCAAAAGCTTGCTGTTTCATTTTTGCCACTTGTCGTGATTATTACAAATAACTTTATTACGTTTGAGATTGTTTACTTCTGTTTCTCCAAGGACTTCTTTTCATGGCTACATCAACTACGGTGAAACTTATGGGCCTAGACATTGGATCCCGTAGTCACGAATTGAGCGCAGCTCAAAAAGAAGGCGATAAACCCCGTGTTTTTTTTTCTTCGAGTGTCGACTTTTGAAATTCATGAGAGAAAAAATATTCACAGCGTTATCCTTTATGATTCCGTATCCTGAGTCTGTCAACTCTGCAAGCCAGTCAGGTGCGAGCGATTCCATTGCGCACCTGTCACATTTCGAAACGACGCTAGGTTGTGATATGTCTGTTGGAGTCACTCACTAATCCACTGGCCACTAGCGATTAAAATCCAGATCTCACTTGCCAAATATCGAATAATTCACACTGGTTGCTTCGTTTTAGAGGTGAAGCCATAGAGCTTAACTTTGTAATCGAATGTGAAATTTGCTTAGATAATCGGAAATCCATATCTATTAAGACAATGAATGTCTATTTTGCTTGTATGGAGATTTGCCATCAGATGAGTAAATCGTATTACGCAGACTAGTTTGCTCCTAACAGACCAACCGTGGGAAAATGGAGGAGTTGTTCGGCATAAGATGGGATTATATTTGAAATAATAACATTGAAATTTACGTTGAGCTAGTCTTTGGCGCTTTTCTTCACTTTTCTCCTGTTTACAAAACTTCGTGTTGCTTTAGGTTAAACAGCTGTTACTGAATCAAATGATTTCATTGAATTACTTGAGCACTATTGGATTCGTATGCGTCCACATAAAAAAATAGTTCATGTAGTTATTTTGATTGTCATCATCCGATTCTAGGTACTGAGATATTGCGAGTCCTTGCATGGAAGGTGGAATTTGCAAGAGATCCGTGCTGTTTTCTTGCGTCGTCATTTACTTCAAAATGTTGCACTGGAGCTGTTCTTGGCAACAAGAAGTATCGTTTAGTCTTCCAACAATTTTTTTCTTCAACTTTCTTTAGACTCGAATAGATGTTAATTCCATAAATACGTTCAAGCATTCCTGTTTTTAGCTGCCGTTATGTTCGCATTCCCGGATCAAGAGACAGTGAGAGATGTCGTGTATCAGTTGCCTCGAGTCGGTGTTGGAGTGAAGTATGGTCTGCCTCAGAGCCGAAAGACTAGTCTAATGACGCCACGTCAGCTATTTAAGCATTCTGACATGTGTTTGAAATGGCAAAAGGTTAATTTGAGCACAGTGTTATGGTGTTTAATCCGATCGATATTGATGAAGAATCACTTTTGATAAGAAGAGTAACTGAAAAAAGATGAAACCGAAATTGTATTATGCAAAAAGCCGAGAAAAACAATCAGTTCGCATTTTGAAGAATATGCTGCGATGCGCCCACAGCAGTTTGAAAGCAAAGCAAGCATTTGGATGTAAAGATAATGTTTCAGAAGAAAAGATATTGTTTCTTGTTAGCTATTTGGAAAAAGACTAGAAACTATTTCAGCGTGAAATTTCCAATTTCGACTACTTGATGTTCCTAAATACGGTGGCTGGTCGTACGTTCAACGATCTGAATCAGTATCCCGTGTTCCCTTGGATTCTCACCAACTATACATCCGATCATCTCGATCTAAATATAGCAGCGAACTTCCGAGATCTTTCAAAGGTACTGTAATAATCCATGAGCGCTTAACGAACTCTGTGGCCTCTTCGTGAGCTCTATCTCTATCGGAATCTATTTCTCACTTGTTGTAATTGCCTGAAGAAAATCGAGCTCCCCACCCGATTGGTGCTTGGCCAAGGCGACAGCTGTTCGCAACCAGTTTTTGTTCCAATTTCAGCCCGTTGGCGCGTTATCAGAGTCTCGCCGAAAGTTTTTCCAAGAACGCTACACGTCATGGGACAACGAGACGATACCGGCGTTCCACTATGGCACTCACTACTCCACGCAGGCCTTCACATTGAACTGGCTTATTAGAGTGGTAATTATTACAGTAATAATATAAATAATTGAGAAAGGAAATGAGTTTGAGATACAGTGGTGTCATTATGTTGGGAATATGGTAAGCGGAAAATTCCTGTTTTAACATACCGTAACCATATTCCTTGTTGTGAGAGTTTTGTTAGGTAAACGATGTTGTCAATGGGTAGATTTGGCTAGTAGCAGTTGAGTAGATTTTGTCTCTTTTTCACATGACGGTCCGGGAACTACGTATGACCACGTGATAGTTGTTATTTTTGCGTTTACATTACTAAAATGAATTATCGGTAAGCTGGGTTATTAAAACATTCGCGTGAACTCGTACTTGCTCGGAAAATAACCTAAGAGATCGGCTTTCTGCAAATCTCGGCATTAATAATTAGCCCATAACTCCCCTTGTGAGCACTATAGTGGCCATAGCGGTTTGGAACAAACGGTCGTATAGACACTGTCCATGTTCAGTTTAATGGATTCCAGAGTTGTTTTTTTTGTACCACGTAGTGTATATTCATTCGATCGATAATCGAAAGCAGATCAGGAAAGAAGTTGGAAGGACCGGAAGAGATATTCACTGAACTTGATAATTCACAAAGACATGTTTTCGAAGAAGTTCATATGCCGATATTTTGACTAACAATTAGCTGTTATTTCATTTTCATCACTGTAGTATGGAATGTGCGGATATGAGAAACACCGAAGTAGACGCAATATAGGGTGCAAAATACTTCCACGTGCTGAGAGTTATGTATTTGAATAGTAGACCATAGTTAAAGGATAGAGGACAAAGCTTTCGGCATTGATCAATTCCTGAGAGATGCGCCATTCACTCGACTTCATTAAGTGTCGTTGGAGGTGATTGAATGCATATCTGACCTTTACAACGACTCACATTGGCCTACCAATGTATCGAGTCAGTACTGCTGTCCTCCAAGACAAGTCTGGTACCAATTTGCCAACCCCGGAGGGATGGAAGGCTTAGTGACCCTGGGGCGTGAAGATCGATTCCGATCGCAGGGCGCCTACCGTTCACTGCGACACATGCGCCCTATGGACCATACTTACACACAGCAAATAGTAGCAGTCATATAACTCATGCCCACGGAATGATAGAGGAAATTCTCTGTTACAATTCTGTCATGTACTGAACCCTTAAAACGCTTAGAATATCGAAAAAAAATTTTATTTAAAAAAAACCGGAAGTCCACTACAATAGAAAATTACTCGTAAGCAGTTGCACCAACCACGAAATACTGTAGTGGGACGTTATAGGTTAACATATATAATTTTTACGTGTAGTTCTTGTTGAGCTAATGCGAGGTTGGTATGAGTTGTTGTTGTTGTTGTTGTTAAAGTTATGGTTCGATGGCTGACGTTTCGGCGGTTTCATCTTCTTCGGAGGCTGGTCGTATTTTTTTTTGTAGCGCTATTCATATATTCTGTAATTACCTATAGTACTAGTGAAGATTATTATGTGAATTAACGCTGCTTTCTTTAAAAACTAATTAGTGTTTTGTAAGGTGGGGGGCCATCGTGTGTGTTGCTCAGGTGGTGTGACGAGTGAAACCCACTCAGATCAAAAAATCAATCTGAGAAAAAGCGCTAATTCTCATGTAGCAGTGAAGCATTCGTCTTTCTGGTTCTTTTCTGGATTTTTGAAATTTATCCAAAACGTTTCAAGAGTGCTTCGCATTTACGTTTTTGATTCCTGCGCTAGAATCCTGACACTCACTTCAAAATCACCACCGCTGTTCTTCTGTGCCCTATGCGCACCTAGAGGAGTACTTTCTCGAGTTTTAACTCTCCTATCCAGATGTTCTTTCTGTGGACACAAAGTGGTCTACTTTTTACCAATGTACCACTTTCTTCACCGCATGCTTTACATGAGATTAACTATGTTGTGCCTGAACTAACCCAATGTCTGTCTATGCCGTAAGAACATATTATACAATTTTTCGTGTTTCACAAAACATCATAGAGACGGTTGCGGCATAACTAACAGTCTAGAGTATTAGCTAACAGGTCAATAATTACCACAGATTTTTCAAGACCACTTCTTCTCATGCACCTCTTAATGGCGTAAATTATCTCTTTTGAATTCGTCGTTTTCTCTCTTAGCAATCGCGAGGTTGTTAAACAGCATAAGTTTATTTCCATACAATAACGCACATACAACATAATCGTAGCTGACGTTTTGGCAGAATCGCCTTCTTCAGAGCCGCTTTTTTCATCTGTCTTCCACCGAGGAAGAACAGCCGCTGAGAGTCGCAATATGGCTGACGACTCTCTATCTCTTTTGATATGGAAGATAACTCGAGAGGATTCTTATTTATGTTTGAAACATTGCCTTGTGGTATAATCCTACCTTTTAATCTGACTCAAGTGGCTGCTACTTCGTAGCTATCGGGATTAGTTAGTTTTTGTGCCATGTTTAGCGTTTTCTTCCTTTCATCCCTTTCTTCTTTCCTGTGTACACATTTTTCTGTGCATGTCCTTGATAGGCGCTTTTTCCACGTGTGCACAATGGTAGAGGTGCATTAGTATATTTTTACTACTTTGTTTTCCATACCGTTTTACCATGTAGCATCCTTCTGAGGCTTTATTTGGTTGTTCAAGAATGAAAGCCAGTTCTTGGTTGGTTTTTCTGGCGTAAATTTTATATACTGCGACTGTTTATTTAAAAATTCGAAGTACTTGTCCATTTGTTCTTGCGTGGAACAGGCGTTGAAGCAGCAATCTATGTCTAGTAAATGTCGGTGATCGAGAACCGGAGCTTCCACCTTAGACATAAAGGCGATGGCAACACTTGATGCTAATCGCTCTTCCGTGGTCAACCCTTTGATTTATGCAAAATATCTTAATCACATAAACACTGAACAATTAAGACACTGTTTTAAGACAGTCACTAGCTGTTTCATGGACAAGCCATACATATTTTCATTCTCTTCATGTTCTATGAGCAGCCTAACCCTGCGGCACATATTTTGAAGGCAGTTCAACAAGGATAGTTCCTAACAACTGCACTACACTTATTAATTAGCAATAAATTACCGATGGTATCGAAATCCAAATAGTAAAAATAAGCTAGTGCACTACCTCGGCTCTCATCCACCGCACGTGAAAAAAGCACTTATCAAGAACATGCACCGAAGGGTTAAAAATTTGTGCACAAGAGAAAAGGGAGGGAAGGAATAGGTAAATATGGCGCGAAGAAAAGCCATTTCCAATAGATACAAAGTAGTAGCCACTAGCGCCACATCAAGAAGTAGGGTCAAGCCACAAAGCGGTGTTTTAGACGTAAGTAAGCTCTTTTTCAAGCTGCACTTCATATCAAACGAGATAATTTTCGCCGTTAAGAGGTGCCTAGGAAGAAGTCTTAAAATCCTGTGGCAGTTATTGGTCTCTCTCCTGATACGCTACGCCGTTAGCTAATCCGCGCATACCTCAAGGGATGGTCAACCTGAAGAACTTTGTCCTTTGTCCTTTTCTACAATGAAATTGTGATTTTATGAAGCTCACAAAACGGTTTCTTTTCGTTGTTTTTTTGTTTTTTTTTTTTGGAGATCCTTATTTTGGAGTTTGAAGCGATGAACGAAGTGCTCATCTCGCTGTCAGGAAAGACGTCCTCAATTGGGACGCTTGTCCCCTTCATGTTGAAAATTTTGACTTTTTATTGTATTTTATTTTTCAATGTGTTAACTACGATCTGTACTGGTTTTAACGCAAATGCGTCTAAAAATCGCCTTTCAACTTTACACATTCCAATCACAATGAACCTTACTGGTTGAGATGAAGATCATTAATATTTCAAGATTTTTACGAAAAGCTTTCCAAAGTTTTTTTTTTGCTCCAATGCAAATCCCAGTTTTGTGTGGCTCAGAAAATCAGTTTTCTTTTTCTTTTTTCCTCACCGAAGGTTGTATTTTGAGTAACAGTTGCTTCGTTTGGCTAATGACTTTAAAAATCTCATTGTCGTCGTCAGATTTTGAAATTTTTAACGCCAAGCATTTTCAAATCAGGAAGTATTGTGAACAGTTTGCACACACGTATATATATTTTTTTTCTTTTTTTCTTTTACACGACTCTTCTTTTCACGTGTATTATGGAGATCTTAGCACTTCTTGAATTCGATTCGTTCCATCGCTTCCGTTGTCCTTGGAGGTTTTCCAGACCTTTGCGTGGGTTCGGCTACTGCTTGAGGATTTTGCTTTTATCATGAACGTCGGTGAATGCTGATTGAGTCGTTTTTGCCTGGAATGCTCACATAACTGTGCCAGAGCGTTTCTACTTGGATTTCAGAGAGTGAATCTTTACTCAACAGCTGTTATGCTGATTTCTCATCCTGGAAGGATGAGACTTGATGTTCCGGAGCGACGACGAACCATCACCGCGCTCGTAATAATCGGCGTTACAGCCACTGCGTTACCCACATACCTACCTACCCCTATATATATGTGTGCAAAGTATACATGTGCATGAAAAAAGCGCTTAACAAAAGTGGTTTCGCAGTAAATACCCTATGTTCACAAAATTGAAATTACGAAAAAAAAATATGGGGAGTTGTCAAGAATTCAGTTTGCACACACGTATATATATTTTTTTTCTTTTTTTCTTTTACACGACTCTTCTTTTCACGTGTATTATGGAGATCTTAGCACTTCTTGAATTCGATTCGTTCCATCGCTTCCGTTGTCCTTGGAGGTTTTCCAGACCTTTGCGTGGGTTCGGCTACTGCTTGAGGATTTTGCTTTTATCATGAACGTCGGTGAATGCTGATTGAGTCGTTTTTGCCTGGAATGCTCACATAACTGTGCCAGAGCGTTTCTACTTGGATTTCAGAGAGTGAATCTTTACTCAACAGCTGTTATGCTGATTTCTCATCCTGGAAGGATGAGACTTGATGTTCCGGAGCGACGACGAACCATCACCGCGCTCGTAATAATCGGCGTTACAGCCACTGCGTTACCCACATACCTACCTACCCCTATATATATGTGTGCAAAGTATACATGTGCATGAAAAAAGCGCTTAACAAAAGTGGTTTCGCAGTAAATACCCTATGTTCACAAAATTGAAATTACGAAAAAAAAAATATGGGGAGTTGTCAAGAAGCCCACGGTTTCAAGTATTCGTCACCAAAGATTCATTGATTTTAAACAACCGTATTACTTAAACACAATATTTTGGACCTGTATTGGACCATTTGATATTGATGTACCAGGAGCCATTTACGACCATGTTCCTCGATATGCAAGGTGGCCGATTTGATCATCCTGACCGAGTATTTCACAGCATTGCTGAGACATGGGAGCGCAGTCAGAAGGACTCACACGATGTCAAAGTAACATTATTTTATTACAATCTTAGCTCTTTCTCCATATTCTTCTTCGTCCTTTGGCTGTAATATTGAAGCATTCTTTCAAGGAACTCATTCCGGAGCTCTTTTATCTTCCTGAGATGATGCGAAACAACAACGGATTCGAGTTGGGCACAAGATCGGATGGAGCTAAAGTAAACTTATTGCTTTTTTATTTTGTTCCATCTCGTAATTTAGGAAGCATCAATTTCATGCCGGTTTAATTTCGTTATTCGTTTCCTGTCGAAAATTTTGTTAAACCACTTTGAAATGTCTTAAGATATCGGATGTTCTTCTACCCAAATGGGCCTCGTCACCCGAACAGTTTGTACTTCTTCATCGTCAAGCACTCGAAAGCGACCTTGTGAGCTGCCAACTAAATCAGTGGATAGATTTAATTTTTGGATACAAACAGAAAGGACCAGAGGCGGTGTGTTTTTTCTTACCAGATTGATAATAAGGTATTACTCTAATTAATTTGTCTTCATTGAAGTTGGTTCGGTATGACTAAATTGTCCTAGAACTTCAAGTTTTAGGTTCGGGCCACGAATGTGTTTTATTACCTCACATATGAGGGCGCAGTTTCTCTAAAGTCTATTGAGAGTGCCACACATCTGGAAGCGATTCAGCAACAGATCGCCTCTTTTGGTCAGACTCCGGCGCAGCTGCTTGCAGAAGCGCATCCGCCACGTCATTCGGTTATGACCATGGTTTGCATTACTTCAGTTTATCTCATATTTTCGGGCACCACAAAACATAATCTTGATATATGCTCTGTAATAATGCATGCTTGATTGTAAGTCGTCCCAGACCATCTTCCGATTTCCTGCGGTTCGGACAGATTGCTACCAAAGTTGCCTGTGAAGGCTATCTCAGATCCATGAAGGCCAGCGCGTTGTGGTGAGGATCTGGGAACACTCCAGTAGACCTATCTGAGGATTCCATATAAAACCAACTACACTATCATTCAGCGACATTCATAAAGAAGACAATGCTATCAAGTATTATCCGCAAAAACCCGAAAATTATCATAAATGATGGATGCAAATGAGCGAACCGAATGAAAAAAGAGTTATGAGATCAGTATAATATGTGAATTTTCTTGTTATAAATGAATCATATAGCAACTTTTACATTTTCAAACAAATTTGTTTTCATTCGTCTGAGATATTGAGATGTGTTTCAGACGCCGCTGATGTTCCGCCGATGTGAAGACGATCTATGCATGCTAATGAAATTCATTTCGAATAGCCCTGTTGTTTACTTGGCTGCCAATACTTTTCAGCAACTATCCCAACCAACTGTAGTTTCAGTCGCTCAAAATCTGGTCTTTGCGTTGAATCGATGGGATAATTCTTACACTTGTAAGTTCTTATTGATTTATTTCTCGTTCCCATTCTAATAAATGTACCTTAAATTTAAATTCTGACGATCAGTGTCCGTATTTGTGAAAATTCTTAGTTACTGAAATTGATTTCAAAGTATCAAGTATATGGTGTTACGCTAAAGACATGATATGTCGTGTCTTAAATTTCATAGAACTTTAGTATTATGAGTGAGTTATTTTGTTAAGTTGAATTCACTCTGTGTTATCCTTTTCCACTCCATAGAATACCTTCTTATCCACGATTCTTTTGTCTTTTTGGCATTGGATTCACATTGAATTTGTAAAGAATGGAACGTTCTACGTTGATTATTAATCCCTGAAGGGTGCGCGGTGCATTTAACTTCCTCGATCATCGTAGATATGATTAAGTGCATTTCTGTCCTATACAATGTCGTCCAGTAACTTACCAAGTCAGCGTTTTATCCTCGCAGAGAATTCTAGTAGCAATTTGCAGACTTCAAAAAGGCATTGTGAGCCGAGCGCCGTATCGGACTAGCGATCGGATTTATTATGTATTGCGGGGTATCTCATTACATGTTTTCCATGAACCTAATGCTTTTAATAAAATTTGACTAAGATATTGTGACAATTTTATGTTCTGACATCTTTCGGGTACTCGCTCACTGTTAGAATTTTTTTTAACAGATCTGTGTTCACATCTACTGTTCGGATCTCAGCACTTTGTGCATTCGATTTGTTTCCTCGCATGTGTCATCCACGAAACTGTTCCAAGTTTTGCGTTTGGTTTCCGCTGTTGCTTGAGGATTTTCCATTCGACGTGAATTTCGTTGAATGTTGGTCGAGTCGATTGCCTTGGATCCCTGGAGTCCTGGGATATCCGGATTAGTAAGTTCCCTCTTTAACTGCAGGAATTGAATTGAACTGCTCCCACATAAGTGCAGCACCACTTTCCCGATCCTGAAAGGATGAGAGTTTTAGTGCGGCCGGAGCGGGATTAAAGTAGCACCGTGCTTCTGATTAATGATCGTCACTGTCCCTTCGGTATGCACCTACTCCTGCCATGACATTGGGACCGCATATTCCACTTTTTTTGACATTCTTTACATGGCTGGACGTCACATATTATGGAAATCACTACTGAACTTCATTCGATTGATATCCTAGCTCACATAATCATTTTTTGCGTGGGTTAAGCCGCAGATTGAGGATTTTTGGTCTTCTTTCTGAATGTCGTTTAGTGATAGTCAAGTCAACTCTCCCTGGAATCTTAGGATAGCCGTGCTAGAATATTCCCATATCTTCACAGGCAGAACCCACCCTGTATGGACTAGGCGGTGTTCTTCCCACATAACTCTAGTAGCAGTATCTCGATCTCTACAGTTTCGGTGTCTCAGAATGTGGGTCGAACTAGGGCCTTATGCACGTTGAGACATTTCTCATAACGCGCTGCCCGCGCTCCATGTAATTTATATGTCGTCAAAACGGAAGCAACAAACCGTTGCGCAGTGAGGAAAACGAAAAATATCTGAAAAAAAACTTTGCTTTGTAGAATTAGAAGACTGTGAAACTTTATTTCAGTTTTTTCTATTTAAAATGTAAGTTATAACAACGCACCAGTGTATAGTAACATTTCTAAGTTACATTTTAATTTAAATTTTGTTCAAAACAACTTTGGACGATTTTCTGCGAACATTTTCGATTGCTCATATTTCAGATGGTTCAATTCCAAGGAGTGCCATCAGCTTGGGTGGTGACAAAGGTGGTGATCAGGATAATGTTGTGGTTAGTATTTCTATTCCATTTGGACTATCTGGCTCTTCAGTGTATAGGCCATTTATTGTTTCAGAGTGAATTTTCAAATTACCCACCGGGTTTGAACGTTTTGTTTACAATGAGGTTGGTATCTAGTTGCAAACGAAATATTTCGGCCATGAATTCGGAGTTCTTTCCTTGTCGTAGTTAATAACCTCATTCCTTTTGTTTTCAGTCTACTAGAATTAGTGGCACCAAAATTGATATCCACCAGTAGATTCACAGGATTGTAGCGTGACACTTCGCTACAAAATTAATTATTTACTTCAGATATATAGCGCTTTTCTTTCAGAGAAATACCTTATTTGAGTTTTTGTGTTGGAATTTAATTTTAGAAACAGTTATACTTTCACAGTGTATCCGTGTAGTATTTCATTGATAGAAATTGCTTTAATTATTTGTCAAGAGGTCTCTTTCGTCTTCATGGAGAGAGAATGTTCTTGGGTTGTGAACTACAATGCACAGTAAAGGGTTCATCATCGAACAGGCCTATCTATAATGAGACAGGAATTAGGAACTTAATATCTTCATCTAGAAGCCTGGTTAGGGTTAAACACATGCCAATACCAAGAATCGCAGTCTTCGCGAATGAAAACTGGTTCCGAGACGCCAAACTTCCCTTTGCCTCATAAGTGTCGCCGACTGTTTGCGACGACGACGTGGGAATGACCTTGTACAACTGTATCAGGATCTACGCTGGAAAAAAGAACCATTCCAAATAGTCCAAAGAGTAACAAACCGCTTTCTTTGACTTGTGCTGAGGTCGAAACGATTTTTGATAGCATATTATCCAAATGGCATCCTCCAAACGGTTTACCACCTCATCGTGGTCGGGCGGTGTTCCTGGGTGGCGGACTGTACGCCAAGGGGATTCATCTCCCAAACTGAAAAGAGTCCCGCGTTTCCATCCGGAAGCGTAACTAAGAGTAAACCAATACCAGGATCCACCAGAAACCATCCTGGTATTAAAGTTGCATGAAGGCAAATCTCCTGATCCACAAGAACTGCGACTTCCTGTAGTGGCAACGACTTGGGGCAGACATTGGCCAGGGTGACGTCAGGATTCCGGAGACCACAATGGCCAGCAAATCTCCGAAAAATGGAGATTATGCAGGACACGCACAACCAATAAGGATGGGCCATTCAAATATCAAGTGTATATACATAAATATATATATATATATATGTATATATGTATATATCTTGCTCTTGCTGTCTTGCTGGTTTAGCCACTGTGGTACTTTGGAGTTCCGAAGTCAGCCTAGCCAAAGTCTGTCCCGCGTTGTCACCATCACAAGCAGACGCCACACTTGTGTATTAGAGGGAGATTTTCCACCATGGTGGTAGTTTGATACCAGGAAGGTGCTGGGTCCTGGTATTCTAATGACGGTGAGGTATTTGCAAAACTCCGGACCGCATGTGTCTGCGGTGGGGAATGAACGCGCTATTGTAGTTTCCAGGGAGTAGCGCGTTCAACACCACACCATGTAAGTCTTTCGTTTCGCCTGTATCTCAACTAATTCTATCGATCTCTGCCATCAGCAATCACCCGTCAGCGGGATTGATCTGAGGAGCCCACATCAGCAACGAACTTAGTTATGTTGAGGCTGTCTTTATGGCAGAGATCGATAGAACCAGCTGAGAGACAGGCGAAACGAGGGACCCGCATGGTGTGAACGTGTTACTTCCCGGAAAGGACAAAAGCGCGTTCGTTTCCTACCATAGACACCTGCGGTCCAGAGTTTTGCAAATGTAGTTCAGCATCGTTGTAGTTATGTTTCGCATTGTAACCTGCCATTAAAAATAGTAGGCAGTAAATAGAAACGGTTAAGATTGTGATCATAACTAAAAAAGCCTCAGGTTAACTGGGTTAATTGCCGATTTGCGCTCCCCAGATCAATCTCGCTGACGGGTGATTGCTGATGGAAGAGATCGATAGAACTAGCCTGAGAGACAGGCGAAACGAAGGACCCGCATGGTGTGGTGACGAGTGTGTTACTCCCAGGAGAGGGCAATAGCGCGTTCGTTCCCCACCGCAGACACCTGCCGTCCATAGTTTTGCAAATACCTCAGCGTCATTAGACTTATGTTTCGCAATATACCCTGCCATTAAGAAGAGTAGGCAGTAAATAATAACTTAAAATTGTGACCATCGACTCAGATCATCGGCTCTGATGAAGACGAAGACGTCGAAACGTTAGCCGATAATAAATATTATTATCAACCTCGTGTAAGCTCATCAAGAAATACATATTAAAATTGTGATCCTGGTATTATTTTACTCTTAGCTGGATTTCCTTATGGAAACGCGCAGGAACATCGCCCAACCACGATGAGGTGCT
>MQTX01000062.1:750414-822818 GCA_009735665.1 Angiostrongylus cantonensis | reverse complement strand
TCCTTTCTCCTTTCCAGAAATAGTCGTTACTTTCGTGAGCAATCAGATTTGAGTTCTGCCCCACTTTCCAACGCAATCCAAGGCACTGTCACCATGAGGCAGTTAACATCGACGAAGGCACTTTTCCACCACATTTCCAAAGTGATGCATTTAAATCTCGTTTCTAACTGAATATATATGTATATATATATACATATATATGCACATATACATGTATATATACGTGTGTGTATATATGTGCTTAAAGTATATAACAGTACAGCACTCCAACAAAAAATTAATGCCGAGACATGTACAAGTAAAGTGGACTTGCAGATTCTGTATTATTTTCGAACGATCTGTATCATGAGAAGCTTTACAGAACATATAGATTGTTACTGTCCTTACTTTGATCAATAAAAGTACATGCGAGCGCCAGTAAAATTGATTCTTTTTCATCTAATAGAAGCATCTATTCGGTGGAGTACATCGTCTCAATGGACACGAATAATGTTATGGTTTCATATCTCTTTTTCATCGCGAAAAGGCGATATCCGAGAAGTATTTATCGCGATCTCCTAGATTATTCGATGCTTCCGTTACCATTCTACTTCAGAAGATATGAAAGTAAGTAAAGAACTCTAGCGAGTTGCTAATATTCAGCAATGTATAAAGCGGACCCTCTTTATGGACCAGGTGCTAGTAGCTGGACTACAACCAATGATTCTAAAACTACATTCAATATATTGCTATTTAGACGTTCATTTTCTCAAAACAACTCGTTATGTAGTTTTCTCCAAAGGTGGAGACTGCGTGAACCTTGATACTTTCTTAATCTTGATGTTGCATCCACTCATGTTTACATTTGCATGACCTAGAGGCTGGAGTTCTGTATAGAAGAGTATTTCGTCAAGAACAGTGTAAAATCACATTGGAAGTATGCCGGGGATAAAGACGACCCCTTCTGTGAAGGCGACTTCTGCATGAATTACAACTTTGTCAACTAACTACAATAGGAAACATTGCTCCATCTGAAAATGGTTTTTTTTTGTTTTTTCTAGACTGAGTTGCCATTGACGGTTGACCCTTTGCTGGCTTCTGGAAATCCATCCATTCCGGTGGCTCGTCGTCACCTCGGCGATTCGTTAGATCATCGGTTGACGGTGAGCTGGAACAATTTCGTGTCCACAACAGATAGCAAGTGTTTGATTACTTGTGGGTATCCGGACTACAGTTTCCGTGTAATTGATACAGATTCAGGTGAGAGATCACATTGATAGTTGAAAAATTCTGTGCTACAACAGTTTTTAGTTGTTTATTTTCTATTTTCTTTCATTTATTTTTTTAATTACATTTTATTAATATCCGTAGATGCTCTTGAAGTGTAACTTTTTGTGAAATGTGAGGTAGAGCGTTGAAAAGCGTATGGTGCGGTGCCGTTTCGAAGCACTTTTGAGCCTTTTATTGTGAAATTTTACAAGAAAACATGTGAATCAGTTGAATACTTTTATTCAATACTCTCACGAAAGCTGATGTTTTCGATTTTCAAAAGAAAACCGTATTAAAAAATCGACGGCTTTTAATTGTTTAGCACGGGTGCGGCAAGTAATCTACGGTCATGGTGATGTCGTAACGTGTATCGCCAGATCGGAGACGAGTCTATTTGCCGATTGCTATGTGGTGACCGGAAGCAGTGATTGTACCGTTGCTTTATGGCATTGGAATGGAATGGTACTTGTTTTAGACAAGAACTGCTTTGTAAAATTACTTTCTTCGAATTAGCATGGTTATCCTGTTCTTTACACTTATGGAATGTCGATAATTGATATTGTACGAACTAAGTTCTCACTTCGTTCGTTTATTTCATTTTTATGGCTTGATACCTAGTTTAGTCATGCTTGGATACAATGTGGGCGGCCCGTCTTCACTTGTGCGGGTGCCAGCACAGTCTCCACTTTCCTCATTTTTGGAGACTTGCCGGTTGAGCCACTGTGGTTCCTTGAGATCCCGAGATCAATCTGGCCACGGTCTGCCACAGTTTGGTTCAAGTGTTCATGTTTTTCGATAACTAAACTAGCTGAGGGCTTTAGAACCTGACATGCTTATAAAGGATAAAAAAGGATAAAGCTCTCGGCGTTAATCAATCCCTGAGGGATGCGCCATGCATTCGACTTCATTAAGTATCGTTGGAGGTGATTGAATGCATATCTGGCCTTTGCAATGACTCGCGGTGGCCTGTCGATGTATCGAGTCAGTGCTGCTATCCTCCCAGACAAGTCTGGTACCAATGTGCCGAACCCGGAGGGATGGAAGGTTTGGTGAGCCATGGACGCATTTCACGTGCGCGCCGCAATGGCGCCTCCAACCACTGTGCCACACGCGCCCTTAAAGAATTTTAAATCGACTTAGATTAATTATAGAAGAGGTTTCTTCAAATATAGAATTTTAAATCGTTTAACGCAAGAGCGGCAAACACCAACGTTGGGAAAAAAAGGAAAAATAATTGAGTAGGCTATGGAAGATAAGATTCTCACCCCATTCATTAAAGTTCATAATGAGCGGAGAAATGTTTGAGACGACGAGTGTTAATGTTTTCGGTTACGCGTCAGTTGAAGTCAATCCATACTGGCTCCTATCTTTTTAAATTGTCTTTACATTTATTCAATATCTTTTCGATAGTTTTCTCTTTTGCAAGAATCCCGAACTTTGAACTGATGTCACGGTGCTATACTTTTCTTCATATTTCAATTCAGATCTGCTTGCAAGAAATTTTTGGGTTAAGACTTTGTGATTCTTAAGATATTGTTCTTATAGCAAGGATTCATTGTTGGCGAATACAACACGTTTGGAGAGACGGCGTCACCACGAGCGATTCTGACTGGACACGAAGCAACGATTTCTGCCCTGACTGTTTCGGCTGAGCATGGAATCGTTCTGAGCGGGTCGGAAGGTGAGTGCTCGAGTTCCTGATAAAGTAAGATATATGTAAATTCCTCATTTGGAGTTTTTGCGAGCATATTGTTCACTATGAAACGAACGATTTAAAGACTGTCGTAGGTAGTTACGCGTACAAATGCACTTTGTCGTTAAACACCAGACACGAGACTATTAATAACGAGTTTTATTCGGTTTAATACTATCTGAAGTTTGTGCGGATTTCGCCTTCTTCAGGACGTGGAAAGGTCAAACCCCCCCCCCCCCCCCCCCAAAAAAAAAAAAAAAAGAAAAGAAAACATGGCACGTAAATTCCAATCATATTGGAGTCAAAAGAGCTTCTTCATACACTCACCATCAGTCCATTTTTGGATCCCTGAAATTTATCCAGAATACGAGACTGTTTTGGATTCTTGTGCGAGGATAGTGACTTTTAATTTAAAATATTTTGCGTTACGCCTTTGTCTCCTATGCGCGTTTAGTGGGGCATCTGGTTTAACTTTGAAAAAAAAAGTCTGATTTTGATTCTGAGCATCTGGTTTAAATTCATCGTTTTCTCTCTTAGCAGTCGCGAGGTTGTTAAACAGCATGCGTTTACTTCCATACAGTAACACACATACAACACAATCGTAGCTGACGTTTTGGTAGAATCGCCTTCTTCAGCCGAGGTTAATAGAAAGTTGATCCTGGGTACCATCTGATTTAAGTTAACAAAAAGTATTCGTCCACGAGCGCTTTACCAAAGATAGGATTGGCTATTCCGCACCCGAAGTCAAGCAATTGTCATCTCTACTGCTTGGTCAAATTGTACAGTTTTGTGCTACGCACACGGTCGTATAGGCGGTCACGAACCAGCTGGTGTCTGAGAGTGCTCACTGACATTTCGACCACTGCTATCGAATTCGCTGAACCGGCTGCTTTTAAACATCGCGTTATAGCTGTGATTATTTCGTTGTAAATGAACAGCAAGATAAACGGGGTCTTTTTTTTCGTTGGAATTATGGCAGAGACGTTTGCCCCACACCTATCTCGAGAAACTACCGACTCGTAGCTAACCTTTACCAGACACAGCTGGTACCAATTTTCTGACACTGGAGAAATGAGAAGCTCGGTGACACCAGGCCGGGTCGAATCAGCACCATTTGCTAATGAACAGCAACAGTGTGCCTGCACTATCCGCGGCCCTGTTGTCGAAATGCTATGATTGGATGGCCGAGATGGTGATGAATGTGTTAATGAGCGAAAATGCAAAACCTGTTGGCGAAGTGATGATTGACAAAATGTGTATACGGTGTTTCTGTCGTGATGATACTCAGTCTATGTGATTTTTTCCCTTCACGGTGCGTGTTTGAAATAGATTAATGTGTTCTGTTTCAAAGGTAAAGATAATCGATGGTCAGAAAACAGACTTCCTTCGCTGTTGTTTCAGATGGCACGATTCTGATGCACACAACCGCAGGCGACCAGCTGCGGATATGGAACGGGCGCCAGCGTGTTTCGCTTTTGCTGATGAGTCGTGAATGTGTATTCATGGTCATTTATGGACATTATCGCTTCGTCACTGTTTCCACAACCGCAAACCGCCTTGACGAGACGGTGATAGATGAGAAGTGGGTTCCTGTTAATATGTGCGACTATTGATTCTAGTTCATTTTTTTGGTTCGTTAACCAAATCTAAGGGTTTTTCATGAATTTCATTTTACCATCGTGTAGAACTTGTTTCTCCACTTATAATTCAAACATAGTAGATGGGATAATAAAGTAAATAGTAAAAAGTGGAAGGATAAGAAGAATACAGCTTTAGGCGTTGATTAGTCGCTGATAGATGCGCCTATGCATTGGATTTTATTAAGCATCGTTAGAGCTGATTGAATGCATATCTAGTTTTTACATTGACTCTGAGTGGCCTATCAATGTGTCGAATCAGTGCTGGTATCTTCCCAGACAAGTCTGATACTAATTAACCAACCTCGGTGGGAAGAATGACTTGGTGAGCCTGAGACACGGGATCGATCCCATGTTGCAAGGCGCCTCCGACCACAGCTTTACAAGCGCTCAATTAACCGGATGTAGGTGTAATAAAACAGTGTTGAAAGCTCAGTCCATCTTTGGTGTGTTTACGGAAGAGCTATTGAGCACTGCATTTGACAATACTCGTACTTTTACTCGTGAACCAGTGGACATTTTTTGAATGCAGTTGTAGTCTGTTAGTCTTTACATAAGAGAACTTATAATGGTTGTGTGTTAAATTTGTGCCCAATTTAACGTGGAAATATGAAGCCTAGATACCGCTATTCACTATAGATTCATTAGTTTGGTAAAAACGAGTAACGTAACTGTGAAGGTTTTTTGATGACTGACGAAAGAATGTTGCGCAACTAAGCTGTTTCACACAAGGTTTCAAATTGGCGTAATGTGGAAGAAGTAATTCGTAGTTTTGAAAGCATTGTAGGATTGAATGCGCATGCCTTACGAGAGACGGGGAGTACGTCATAACAGGCTCGGAAAACGGGCGCTGTACTGTTTGGAGATTGTTTCCGTTGCAAAGGTTGTACGCCTTCCAGGTATACTTCTTATTGATTTGTCATGTTTCAGTTCAATACAAGATAGGATAGTGCTGAATTCTATCTTGCAAACTCATAGTCAACATTCCATGTGTAGCCTTTTTTCACCATTCAACAAGCATTTCCAGTAAGTGACGAGGATTATGGTCAGTTCTACATAAAAAGTTTACAAGGGCGGATGTTTCATTTGAATTCGTCGTTTTCTCTCTTAGCAATCGCGAGGTTGTTCCACCGAGGAAGAACAGCCACTCAGAGTCGTCAGCCATATGCGACTCTGAGCGGCTGTTCTTCCTCGGTGGAAGACAGATGAAAAAAGCGGCTCTGAAGAAGGCGATTCTGCCGAAACGTCAGCTACGATTGTGTTGTATGTGTGTTATTGTATGGAAGTAAACGTATGCTGTTTAACAACCTCGCGATTGCTAAGAGAGAAAACGACGAATTCATAATTCAATGCCGAGGTTAATAGAAAGTCGATCCTGGGTACTGTTTCATTTGATGCGCGCAACTAATCTCTTCCTTGGATATTTGACTCCTGCGTACTTTCCGAACCCGAACACCTAGTCAAATAGCCCTCACCAACATTTTAACGCTTGTTGAAATGCTTTCTTTTATTCCTTAGTATCTTTAACCGTGTCATTCTGCAGCAAGTGGATAGCGCAGTGCGTTCGGTAGCCATCACAACAAATCACCGTTTTATACTTGCCGGGCTAGATTCGGGTTCAGTTGTGGTTTTCAATGTCGATTTCAATCGATGGCACTACGAGTACAAAACGCGATACCAAGTACAGAAGTAACGATCACGGATTGCCTGCCATGTACCGACGCCTACGGCGTTTTCATCGTCACTCACCTCCTCGTTGCATCTCGAATTCTCGAGATATAGTTCTATTTATGTTGAAAAATTAGCTCAGCTCATGTTTGTCCTAGATCTTCATTATAACTGTGTTACTTGTCTGCTTCGTCTTTATGAAGTGGTTCGTGATATTATGTATATCATTAATCTTATCAATGTAAACTATACCAATCACATCTGCTCACTGTTTCCTTCTTCATTACATTGCTATGTTGTTTACGATTATCATCGAAAAAACAGTCCTCTCCATACCATTTTTAAAGTAGAACATAAAAAAAAAACTCGAAAAAGGAAACTCTATATTTATGGTGCCTGTCTTCAGCATAGACATAGACACTTATCCCTGTTTTGACGCAGGTATCAAGTTGATTGAAAATGGTTGTTTTACTTCGGAAAAAACTGAAATGTGATAATTGTGATGAAAGAAGGATGCGATTTTTATATATTTATAAGGCTCATAATATTAAAAGTTTGGTACTAAGCGATAATAAATGGTTCGGCGTATCATCTATTTATTTCATTGTTGATGTATTGATGATGATGACCACGGTGTTATAAAGTGCTGAAAACCTTTACCGTCTAATCATTCTTCCTTCCATCATATTGGCACAGAACATGATCATCTGGAAATCAGATGACACATCTGTTACGTATTTTCCAGCTTAACAATTAACGAGATCAAATTCATTTCCGAAAAATGTGATGGCAACGCACATCAGACTTCCCGGAGTTGTCGTGTCTGTGTGTGGAGTGTCGGGAATAGTCGACGGTTATTCATTACGATTAATAATAATAATAATAAAAATAAAAATAATACAAATAATGGTAATAGAATGGGCCAACGACGCTAAAGAGATGTCTATGGGTTTTCCTTATGTTCAGACTGGACAGCTGACGTTCTCTTTGTATTATACATTGACAATCGAATTAGATGACATCGATGATTGAAACGAACGTGATTGACGGTAAGTGGACTTTATCGTGAAAAATCGCACGGGAATTTTAGCGTCTTTTAGAACCATTGTTAGTAAAGAATTTCATGGATCGTAGAGACCATCACAGGTCCACGGAATGAGTGCTACTTTTCATTTGAGATGCTGTTGTTCTCAGACTTCACATCCCTGCCCTTTCTTGGTTCTTCCTGTTCAATGAGGATCGTACGCCTAAGCTGCTCTCCACCCTCCGTTCCTGAATATCTACCTATAATGTCATCACAGCATACTGAAAAGAATTTTAGGTAAAGATTCTGGTTACTGTTAGCACACAAACTGACTTCTATGGAGAATGCGGTATACGGAACTAAAAGTTGGATGTTACTCCAATTTCAACTGCTCTACTTCGACTAGAGAGATTGGGAAAGTGTACGATATTCGGAGAACAAAGATGAGAAGATCAATCCTTGGAATTGGGAACACGAACTATTCGTTTCTAGGAAGCTCATTACAAGTTAAATTTGTATTAAGTACCACAGTAATATTCGAAAAATGTAACGTGAATTTTGGATACATATGATAGATTTGTCAAACCCAAATAGTTACATGTCACTTAAGAATTTCAAACAACGACGTTCGAGTAGTAGCAACATCGGCGTTCGATGTTTGCTATAAAACCTCCTAACCTCTTGCATTCCACTCTTCAGCATTGGCGCTGTGCAGGTGTTGTTGTTGTTTTGAGCGGAACTTCCATTCTTCAAGAAAACATTGCTGTGCAAACTGCGGGAAACACTGCCGGAACAACTCCAGCCATTTGTTCTCCAATTCTGCCGAGCTAGAAATAACCGAAAATTAGAGTTCGCACCTCACGGGAGAAGATTTGGGAACTTGCACTGGTTTCTAAAGTTTAGTTTTAAATGACCTATGCGTTCACAAGGTATGCAACCATCAATACATCTTCACACGAGATCTCTTTATGAGCAGCTCGTAATTATTACCCTCAAAAACTACCATTGGTGGTGGCGTAAAGTTCGTGGATCATCATAATAGAATATGAATCCCCTTGTAAACGGTATTAGGACTTCATCATCACAAGCTTTAATAGGCTTGCAGATATTTTTGAAATTTCTACTGATAACATCGAGAAGGTCTCGATATTATACAACTTGTCTCATCTATTAAAAGTTCCAGCCAAATGAATGAAAGCTAATAATCATTCCACCCTATCCCATGTTGCGTAGTATCGGCATCAATCCCAATTGGTGTCTGGAATTCTTGAGCCAACGCTGGATGTTTTAAGAATTTCAATTTCGCTCTCGGACTTTGAGAAATTTAGTCCCAAATATATTAGGAAATGAAGAAATCTAATCCAGCATAATAAAAATGACGGTGGACGTCCTTGATTTGCCTTTGTTTTAGCCAATTTTTACTTTTTTTGGTGTCAGCAGCAATCATTTCTCAATGGGAATGATCTAGAGAGTACAGGTCTGCAGTGAACCTAGCAAAGCTGGTTTTGAAGTGTTCTATCATCGCAATATTCTAACTCATCGTAGCTAATCGGGTTCACAATCGTGGCTGCGTAGCCCAACTTGGATCCTGAGCTTTGCTCATGTCTCAGCATAATTGTGGTTACGCTTCATATTACACCCTGCCATGAATAAAAATAGGCTAGAAATAAAAGTTAACACAGTCCAGTATATCAAAGCACAGTAACAACTATTCCAATAAATTCGCATACAGAGCGATTCAAAAAGTAGAATCCCAAAGTAGTGAAGCAGCATCTCAGTGAAATTTACAAGTACTTTCACTATCAGCCGCATTAAGTTTTTCCCAGATCCAAGAAATTGATGTAAGAGGCCGAATCAATGCACAAAGATGTACACACAAGCAACTCTCGCTCACACAGGAGGAGGTCATCATTCTGCTAAGAGCTCTTCTCTTCTCCTTTCCACAAACGGAATTAATGGAAAAAATCACATCAATTTAGCACAGATTTTTTAGCACAGATAGAGGATTTGTTTTCATGAAATTATTTTGTTTTGGCCTCTGTTATATTTCCCAATAAAGATCTTCATCTTAAATGATTTCGTATTAATATGAAATCTTTGAAGGTTTTCAGAAAGTAGATGCAGTCTAAGAAAAAGAAAACAGAGATGAAAATAGAGAAGAAACATCTTAGCTCAATTCCGCTAAGACTCACTACATGTCCATCGGCTCAGCATCACTCTTATGAGCATTCTGTACGTGGAGTTTCAGTTTCGAATGAAAGGCGGCCGTCGTCTCGCAATGAGGACACTGCCACTGTAAGTATCTTCTGAAATTCTCACTGATTCTGTCCAATGTGGACAGTACCAACAGGAGAGGACACTTCACCGTGTATAGGACAGCGAGAAGCAAAACTACAGCCTTTATTTCTTAGTTTTTGAGACCCAATGGCATTGGCTGCACTCAAAAAATTGCGATAAAGTGAAAATCTTCGTTTCTCAACAGAAAAAAACCTCTACCCACTTCTACCCTATCACTCGAATTTAGCATGACTCTGTTGTGAAAACTGCGAAAGAAAAAGCAAAACTGAGGGAAAGTACGAACCTGTCGCTGAGGGCAATGCGACTTGGCGTGACCAACCAACATTGTTCGTTTACTCTCCACCTGTGCTTTACACATCTAAAACTTCCGGATTTTAGATCACAAAACGAAAAACGGAAATAGAAGAGAGAAAAGCCAACAATTCTGATTTTAAAAACATTGCCCGGCAAACTGGCAAGATAACCAATCGGCAGCGAGCCGGAAAGATATCAAGAAAGAAAGAAATCTTCTTGGCTTGCCTAAGGAAAACTGGGTCAGTTGTCTTGAAAACGCACAGCAGAGACGAAATTTTTTAGCAATAAAAAGCTTCAGTCTTTCTTCGTTTCCCACATAGGACATTTTATGAGCACACTATCAACGATAATGTCAATATGTAAGAATAGACTGGGCGGTAAAAGTGAACTGAACTATTGCCTTGTTAAGCTGTTCCATCATTTCGTTTTAACTCACTCTTAATGCGCAGCACTCTCTCCCTTAGACTAATATTGCCATAAATGTAAAGTTGGAGAAGGTTATAATTCCACGACTTGAACAGCCTATTCCAAATATAAATTACGCACAGTCATCGCTTGCAGAAATATTACTGAAGAAAATGAGGATAAAGGTAGACATTTTTCTATGAGTGCTGATTTTCTCACCTATGGACATACTGATCTACTGTTCGACCATGCCGCAGGTCTTCCAAATCTCTCACCCGAGTCTAGAAATTGGTGCCAAACATGTTTGAGAACAGCCCAATCCCTGCAATCCAAGTGGGAACGTTGTGTTCCGGTTATCACAGAATGCCAGCGAGAATCGACTCAACCAGCATTCAACGATACCTTTAAAAAAGACAGCAATCCGCAAGCAATGGCTGAATCTACACTCGAGAAGATTGAAGACCTTCGTAAATGATGGGCGCGATGAGATGAATCAAACGCAAGTGCTGGGATCCGCACAGCAGATGTGAAAACGGGTGGTATAAAAAGATGGATCTATTGCACATTTATAGTGGTCTAAAGGCGGTCAATCATGCAGATCAAATATTGCTGCTCATACGTGTGTGTAGACTCACAGGATAAGCTATCTCGCCGTATCGTGGATTGTTATGTTTTCCTCAAAAACTCGCATGTCTTCTCTGGGAGAACTGGGCAAGCTATTCTTCTCAACGTGCCAGAAAAGATGAAAATGAAGTAGTTTATGCGAAATTTAGGACACCGTTCGAACTGTTTGAGGCAGTGTAGCCTACGGTACACATCAAGGATAAATAAAAACTTCAGATACCTGCTTGAATCATTCGGTGACTAACGGAAGAACCAATGATAAAGGTGGAAGTTCTATGCTAGCACAGTCAACGTTCTAAACTCACCGCACATTCTACACGGCTTCCGAACCTCTCGACTGACAAAGAATTATGATTTTTTCGAATGGACGATGGTTTCTATAAATAGTCCAATTTATGGAAAAATCACGAGAATCAAGCATTGATGTACTCTTATTTAAATTCTCCTAGTCACGAGAAATACCAAAACACTAAAAAATGACCAATAAAAAGTAACGTAAGGAAGTCGAGTGTCATCAAGAAGAACATGCAAGAGCACAGTTGAGCCCGAATATGAAAATTCACTCAAAAGCCCGACCCCGAGTACGAAATAGCACCCAGTTCGAGTCAAAAATTCAGCTAGTACATTAACCATCAGAATACTAGCATAAACAATCTATACGAAAAGAGAGATCAAAAATATAGCAGTTCTTATTGAAAAAACTTTGAAATCTTGGAGAAAAAAAACCGAGGTAAACGTGGTCATAAAGCGTCGAACTCACAACGGTTTGAGGTCCATGTTGATTATTAAGAAGCTCGAGAAATATCGTTTGAAATGGATCCGGTAGCATTCGCGTTTCCTGATTGAGCGGCAAAGGTGCCTGAAATCAAACTATGCCGTAAATGCGCCCGGAAAACTTTTTCGCAAGTGACGCAATTTTTGTCTCTAAATGCAATTAAATAAAGATTTAAGAAATATTCAAAACTAATGAAAATGAGAAAAAAAGTAGGAGTCCCAAAAGGCCGAAAAGCGAAAACTCATTGAAGCACTAAGGGCCTTCCAAGAGGATTTCACAATTTAAGTGGCTCACTACTCCCTTGCCACCGCCGTTTAGGGAAAGCGATTGAGGAGCTGGATACTTTTATGCAATTCTCAATCGACAGGTAAAACAGTTTAAGAAATTATTGTTTTCTTAGAACAAGAAACCTATCTAACAGGTAATAAACCTTTGTGAGATTCATAAAGTGGGTGGGTTCGCACAAAGATGACGTGGAAAAACCATAATACGGCCTTCTCAGGATTTCGAGGAAAAAATCTTAGAAGAACAACATTGTAACCGCTAGATGGGAAAAACAATAAGAGAAAAGTATTTAAACATAAGAAATTTTTTAAATAGTTGAACCAAATGGAGTTTCTAACACTGAATTTGGTCACCGACCCTATTCTAGTTATTTTTTGCAAAAAGCGCCTTTACTTCTGGTATCATAGCAGTTCTGAAAGAAAAAAACATACATGGTCAAGATTTTCGAGTAACTCAATATTATAATCACCTTAGCTGATTTAACGGCAACTGATGAGGTAGCGTTGGCAGCAGTTTTTTCTTCAGAACAGTCAGTCAGCGAATTAAGTGGGCTGGATACTGATAGCAGTACTGACGGATTAAGTTGACGAAAACCGTACAGCATCTCGTCAACCTCATCTTCTGGTAGTAACGCTATAAAACTAGGATTACTGTGAAGAAAATGATAATGATGACTTGCCAATTTCAGAACATTGATCAGTCAGATCTTGAGCATACTTGGATTACCTGCGATATCTGGGAAAAGCTCTCGAATGTAGAGATGCGGTTTGTTATGTGAAGCAACAGTAAGCATTTGAAGACATGACGTCTCTGGATGCCTGATGGACGCATGAACCCGAACCTTCCACTGCAAAGTAATCAATTAAGAAAACCCGTTTGAATCTGATGAAATCCTTCACAAAATACTGTGATGTATCCGAGTTCCAGACAAAAACGAGGCTCTAATGAGCGATAGGGACAAATGGAAACATCGTCAGCCACTATTCGATGAACACCGAGATCATGTTATAAATGATTATATAAAACTTATATAGCATAACATTCCAAGTTCGTTTGCCATTTTCTGAATCGACCAACCTCTTCTACACTAGTGTACTTGCATATTCCGCACTGGAACGGTCGACCACTAGTGTGCATGGTCTTGACATGGTCTTCAATGCTATGCTTGTTCAGTGAGACCTGTGTCGTATTAAAACCCATTAAATGAAATACAGCCAACATACTGTGAAAGACAAATTTTGACATAATGAGTTATAACAGCAAACATTCGAAATAACCGTGCAAAGCCATCTGAAAACAAGGGACGAAATGATATAGCATAATGGCAAAGAGGATGGCAAACAATTTCATACGATGTGGCATATCAGTACTTTAACAGTAGAGACCGAAATCTCTATGTCCACAGCTAATAACCTTTCGACTTGCCTTAATGTTCCAACGTCGTTTCTCGTACATAAAGCTCACAATCTCTCGGCGTTGATCAATCTCTGAGAGATGCGCCATGCATACAACTTCGTTAAGCATCGTTTAGAGGTGATTGAATGCATATTTGGGCTTTACAATAACTGGCAGTGGCCTACCGATATATCGAGTCAGTCCTGCTATCCTCCCAGACAAGTGTGGTGGATACCAATTTGCCTACCACAGAGGGATGGAGGGCCTAGTAAGCTTTGGGCGCAGGGATCGATCCTATGTGTACTACAGGTCGCCTCCAACCACTGCTCTCTTTTCCTTTTTTTTTCTCGTTTCTCTCCTTCCGCTTCCCGTACACATGTTATATAATCTATCATAAGAGCGGCGTGTAGCGGAGTGATTAGACTTAATCTACATTGCTCTCATTGTCACTGCTTCCACCCCATACCTTAAGCAAACCGTGCTCTTCATAACTTTGGGCTTACCAAATTGGTACCAGACTTGTCTCGAAGCGCGAAGACACTGACTTCATACATCGGAAAGTCTCCGAATACTGTTGCATAGGCCAAGTATGCATTCAACCACCACTATGGTGCTACAAGTGGAACCGGATGCATGGCGCATTCCTCGAGGATTGATCAATGTCGAATGCTTTCAATATGGCATAATAGTGAAGTACTGCCAGCAAATGACAGCTTACCATTAGCTTGCATGCACTGCACTGCACAGGCATGTTCATGTTGGTCTCGTCGATCACCGTGTACCATTCGGAGGAAAGATCTCGGAATTCTGTGGCCGCCTGACCGCGTCGCTCCCTTGTCGTAGTAGGGAAAATGTTAGCGTATTGGCGTGTCTGTAAACTGCAGAATTCATTTACTCTGTTATTTTAAATAAAGGTATTTTTGAAAGACAAAAAGCGAGTTCGTAGTACAATATTACAACGGACGATCATGAATCTCTCTTTAACTTTCACAGAGATTTTTGTTCTCTTCTGCTCTCTTGCGTCAACAACCCTTCTTCTTTGGGCAGTTACTTGTCGCTCGTCATAAGAAAAACAACTTTTCTAGGTATATCCATAGATTTAGATGCATCTTAATTCAAACTCTTTCTTCCATTTCCAATTTCAAAATTCAGTTCAATTCCATAGCAGTAAAACACCTCTCTGATACATTCATCTAGTCAACAATAACAAAAGTTGAAAACGGAAGAAAGTAAAAAGTATAAGTACTAGTAAATACTCAAGACACAACAAGATTGCCAAAAATATTTCCCATGAATAAATTAAAAGTGTAGAGATTGAGTCAAGTATTTCATTTCCACTAACCCAGTCGATAGAAGGATAGCAGTGAGCGAGATAGCGCTGTGCCTCGGGTACGGTGGTGGAGTTCCGGTTGTCGCGAGGAATCTCTCCTGGGAGGTCCGGATGAGAAGTGCGAATGTGCGAGCGGACCTGGAGCTTAGGAGGATTGGCGGTGGAAACAAAAACGCAAGCACGAAAAAGTCTACTTCTCTTCAGAAATCGTAGAACATGTTGTAATAACTGAAATGCTGGAAAGATTGAAGACTTGATAAAAGTACAGAACAGATTTTGCATCACGCTAACGACATTGATGATCTTTCTAAAATACCACTTTCGTCTCTTTTTCAAGTCAAAATACAAAAAGCGTTGCCATAATCGAGGTCTGAGAAATTCACACCAAATCTGGCCAAAGTGACGACCATTCGAGGTCATCGGCGCATGCGGCCACACGAAATCTCCTCGCTTAGGCGCTTCGCCGCCGAGGATGCCAGTCTGCGCGATAAGTGCGAAAAGACAGTGATCTGTTGGCTCCAGAAGGTTTGGGCTTCATGGTGGCAGAAGACGGGAATTCGTAGCTTGTTGGGAAACATTCGCAGATTCTAATAATCTATGTGAATTCAAAACGACTTTGAATTCGAATAACACACTTTACCTGGAAGTGGGAAATGCTGATTTTATGCTGGGAGCCAAAGGATTTTCGATCATGTACGAATTGAAACGAATGCACGCGACCATGAATATGTTAACACCAAATAACAAGAGTCAGAACACGATGCTCGCAAAATATCAGCATTAAATGCATTTTGAATAATTTTTCTAAAGGAATAATATGACACGAAAAAACAGATCATAGGAAAAATAACGGCTTGTAGCAGTTAGCTCAAATCGATTTTTTATGGATTTTTTAACATACAGAAAAAAGCATAACAAAGCAACTGTTTCATGTTCAACGGCTTCAATTGCAGCACCATCACTACTATGATCATTCACCAAAATAAAGAGGAGAAAATGTGAAAATTGTAACAGGCATTAAGTACAATTTTGTTTTTTAAGGTGGTAGAACTTCTCGAAGGAACTCACTCGGGTGAAATCCGCATGGTCGAATTCACAGTCGCTCTTTGGGCACTTCCACAACGGCACTGGTGTGTGGATCTTTAGGGCGTGCGCAGTGAGGTTGGCGATCCTAAAACATAATATCCGCATCGCTCTTACCTTTCTATCTTTTCGTTCTATTTTTTATGACGAACCAACACCCATTTTGTATACACAAAATTCATCTAACGCTCCCAAAGATGCATTCATACCATGTCAAAATTTAGTCATAGGAAACAAGTTCCAAACGAAGTTTTAAAGTTTCGAATGCAATACGAAAAAGAAAAAAAAGAAAGAGAAAAAGAACGAGAGAGACTCACTTTTTACAACTGACTGTAATGCCGCACAGACGACATCTGATCTGACCCGGACCGGGAATTTCTGGAGGTGGCGAATTTGCTGCTGGTGGCGGCTAAACAATAATTTCTACTACTATTTAATACTCTCGAACATCCAAACTCTCGAACAACATATTTCTAAATGAGTGTTATCCAAGAAATGCAAGAATTTCAGCATTTTCTGGAAACCATTTTTGTTTAGATGAGCTTCTATTAAGTTTAACCCTGATTCGAACACGAATTTGTCTTTGATCGAGTTTTCTCGCACGAAAAATCTGCACTACTTCCAATGTGACGATGTCAAGACTTCAGCGTAAAATGCTTGCTTTAATATTTAATTCCTTAATCCACTGCCCATTCCTTTTTCATGTGGGGGTGTTATGTAAAATACAACCATAAGGATGCAGAGATATGAGCGAAATCGAAATCCAACATGCGCTTCGAACTCGCTATCACGATTCCCATGAGCTCCCGTTTCTACCCTAATGGTGCTATCAGCCATCACTCATAAATCATCCAAACGACAATTTTTATCTTCCTTAAATCTGAAGAAGTGCGATAGACATTCTGAAAAATGACAGCTAGAAGACCGGCAAAGAATATACTATTTAATGTAGAAAGGTGGCAGCCATCGGTACTGCCTGTAATCGGCAAGGTGTTATCTATTGAATGCAACCCAGAATTACCTCGCTTGCTGAACTCGCACTTTTCTGATCGTCGAATAAACGGTAAGACACAATCCATAGACATACAAAGACCCCTACGCACATAAGCAGCGCATGGGACTACATCTGTATGGGATGTAAATATGAACCTCATGCAGCAAAGAGGTGATCGGTCCTCTGCATCCATCGGCGCAACAGGCCAACTACATCGTTTTTTTTCTAACGATTAACTCCTATCCGCCATCTGGCGGAGTACCGTAGCCTGGCGCCTAACTGGCTCCACATCCCTCACATTAAAGATTCATAGTGTCAAAATGTAGATAGATGACTGAAAACGGAAATCTACCACTATAGAACTGATTGCAATGCCCACCCATCACTAAGTGCCTTCATGCTAAAAAACGTTGAAATTACGACAGAAAGTTTCCTTTTCAAGGAAATTAAATAGTGCGAGAGCATCGATTTTGGTGACAACGTTTAGTGGACTAACCCCATTAATGATTCGGATATCTTTCGCCGGTTCTCCTTTACCAAAGAGAGTTGAGAGCATTGTGTTGAAATGGTCCATAGATGGTGGAGGCGACGATGAGCTCGACGACGCACAACGGGACGAAGTCGCCTGGTTCTCCGCAAGTGGGGCAGTACTAATAGTTGTGCTGGAATAAAAATGATTCAAGACCGACGGTACTGAAATAGGTAGCTCGAAGGGATTATAGAAGAAGGTTAGCAGTAAATTTGCATTATGTCAGAGACGATTGAGGGACTGCTGACTTGTACTGATCAATGACTAAATAGAACTACATTAGAGGTGGGAAATATTTCATGACTTTGAAAATATTTCCTTTAGCACTGTTATTTAAGGAATGATTCGGTAAGAACTCTTTTGTAGTTTGCAATGGTACGCCGACTCCATGTATTTTGTGATGAACAATCGCTAAATGGGCTCAGGAGTAAACAGAAATTATGTATTGGTGAGGCACCAGAGTGGAAAAATAAGTAGAAAAACTGAAAAGTGAGTGTAGGGCTTGAGTCAGACAGCGTATGGAATTACTACCGCTTTTGTATAAGACCTAGAAAAACCTACTCCAAAATTTCATTATGGTTGAAGGTCGCTTAAGAAATATTAATACCTTAGGTTTCAAGGCAGTTGAACTCACCGAAATATCATCTATTTAAGGTTCGTAGAAGACTACCAGTCGAATTCATTTTAGACTCATGTGGACTACGCGACATAGAATGCCTATGTCATTAGATAGGCATATCCGGCGTAATCAAATATGATTTGCGTTAATGCTAAATATGAAAACAAGAAAAAATTGTCATTGATAGAACAAGACCGTTTTTTGTGTTGTCGTCAAGCTTTGGTCTAACTTCCTAGTATTAACAAATGCAATAGAGATACAAATGAAACGTGTTACAATACACTTGATATATCTGATTGAGACGTAAGCCCTTGCCGATTCTAAACATTCCTGATTTCATTTATTCAAGAAGTAAGTTCAGTCAGTAGTATGCCCACCATTTTATTCAAGATAGTACAGTGTAAACTCTATGGTAGATGCAGCGTGATGGTCCAGCACAGTCTCTAGTTGTGTGTGAACCAATTCTGCTACAAAACACCAGACGTTGTAATAAAACTCAAAACTTAGTCATTTCGGATGATTTCAATTTAGCAGTTTATGTTAATGATCTACCTCCGCTCAAGCAACTGTCAGGAAACCAATCCCTCATTTGTTAGCTCTAAAAAAAGGGACAGCAACAACTTGTAACCGTGTAAGCAGAGTTCCAGTAGATCTAGTGAGAATGCGAGCCAAAAGACGCGGAACGTTCTTGTACCGTACACATCTTTCATTTCCGTTCACGATCTCCTTCAAAAAATTATATTGATGTGCGTGAAGAAGCAGAAATGCACAGATGCTGAACCATGGAGTGATCGTGGTCGCATAGAATGCATGGAATGTCTAAAAACAAATCTCACTTTGGAGTTGTCTATTGTCGTATGCTCCGAAAGAAGTTTCGATACGCCACATAGAATGTCTTTGTCAAACGTGATGTGATCGAAGGAAATATTGCAGATCGCGTTAGACTTCTCAAAACACTTGGTCATGAATCTATCATCCATTCACCACTGGTTCTTCATCTCATAGCTGTGTTGATTGTTTCGCTGGGCGTCGGTATGCTAGCGCTGAGCGGTTACTTTTAATGTACGACGGCTCGGGTTTGTTATTGTCGATTTCTACTTTATGTTATTTTTCAACGGCTGTTGTCCCTACGAGCACTGTATGTTCACAGCGTACTCCATAATTAACTAATCCAAGGAAAATCGTCAAACAATCATTTCCTAATCTAGTAAATGAAGTTTAGTCTTATTTCTCTAGCATATATAAAAAAACGGTTATTACCTGGTTATGTTACGGTCACCATTTGCCGGAGGGGATTGAGCAGTGTGAGCTTGTGAGGTAGAAGGAGAGGTGAGCGAGGTGAGCGATGTGGGTGAGGTTGTTGGGAGGTCGTGACAAGAGGTCCTGAGAGGGCAGTGGGTGGAGTCGCGTAACTCGGTGAAAAACTCATACGGAGAGCTTACGAACGACAAGTCACAGATACCTTGAGATAACTGAAACAGCTCAGTATAACTAATATTGTAAAAAGGTGGTTTTTATGAACGTTCAGAATTCAACCACAATGATGCCGAGATAATTACAAAACTTGGGCCGAAGGCCAGATTTGGACCCTCGATTACCTTTTTCGGGGGCTCACATATTACCCACTGCACCACTGGGGCCGTTTGCTTTTTTCTCAGCAAGTTTCTTTGTCCTAATGGTGCCATCAACAATCACCCGCCAACGGGAACAATCTGAGGAGCACAAATCGACATTGAACCCAGTTATGCTGAAGCTGCTGTCGAAATGACGATTTACGTTTTATTTACTGCTTATTACTTTTTTATGATGAGTATTATGTGAAATAAAACCACGTTACGTTACATTTTACAATATGATTTCCACTGCGGCTTCAGCATAACTAAGTTCATTGCCGAATCGTGCTCCTCATATCATTACCATTGATGGATGATTGCTAATGGCACCACTAGGGTAAAAAAAAACTGGCGGAGAGAAAAGGAAAGCAGGGGTTTTGGTGCAGGGGGTGACACGTAAGCCCTCTGAACGAGTAATTGCTGGTTCGATTCTGGCCTGTGATCTGACTTTTGTAAATATCTCATCATCATTGTGGTTGCCTTTCACATAACACCCTACCATGAAAAAATAACAGGCAGTAAGTAACATGTTATACGTTGAGAATTCATTTTTAAGAACGTGAGCACCGGTTACTTTCTTTTGTATACAAATTCCTGTGCAGTGCTCTTAGTGCATCCCCTGGTGTATTTACTAAAATATCCGTGGAAATTACGAAGTTTATCAAATAATCATTTACATAAACAGTACTGTTGTAAAAATCGTGCAAAACTACTTGTGGTCAATCTTACGACTCTGCCGAAATAGTTGTCTGATCCTGGGTAAATGATACTGCAGATGTTGGACTGTGATGTAAACATTAACATCCTGATATAGTGGACATTTCCAACTAAAACCCCAGCTATATACAAGCCTAAGCCAGAGCAAATTCTAATATTTTGCCCGCTGTTAACCTATCATTGTGAATAGTAGAGATAAAGAGCCACGCAAAAATAATGTAATGTGCCTCGTGAACACTGAGGAAGTAGAGCTCACTGAGCAACTCTGGCATGGAATAGAGACGCTAGCCTTCGACGACTGACGTGTGAACGGATGACAAGTGATGCTTAGATGAGCTATCACAAGTACGGCAGGTGAAATACTAATAATCGAAAAGACCAAGCTGACAAGTACCACGTAGCATCGACATTAAGTGCCTATACATCGCGATCGGCGTGTGTGGCGCAGTGGTCGGAGGCACCCTGCAACACACACGTGGAACCGATCCCCGCGCCCATGACCCACCAAGTCTTCCATCCTCCCGGGGTCGGCAAATTAGTACCAGACTTGTCTGGGAGGATAGCAGCACTGGCTTGATACATCGGTGGACCACCACGAGTCACTGTCAAGGCCAGATATGTATTCAATCACCTCCAAACGATGCTTAATAACGTTGAATTCAAGGCGCATCCCTCAGCAATTGATCAACGGCGAGAGCTTTATCCTTTTATTTATCCCTTTCCTGTTCTGCTTATTATAACTACTACTATAAAGTATTTGCGCTCTTACATACCACTCCTACAGGTCCTCACTTTGCGAATTTTCCAGCAACATTTCCATAGCAGTTAATTACGTACTCTCTGTTTCGATGAATATAAGTTGGCCATATTGATTGCTTATATAAAAAGTAAGCAAACAGTTCCAAATCTGTTAATACCCACTGTGGTAGTAAACTAAGCCCGAAGAGACCTACTTATTTTTAAACACTGAGGATTCCTCAAGGGTTTTTTTTTTTTGCTAAAAACACCAAATAGTAAATGTCGTTTCCCGTCCTGAATTCCTTTGTAGTACTATTTCTGAACAACCACTGCAGTGATCTCAATCATGGTGGCTTCCAAGGATAACCGATAGTGATTGGTCCTTGACACGAGATGTCAGAAATTTCGGTAATTTCAGTTAACAAAATCGCTACGAAAGAGTCTTTCATTATGTCCGCACTTTTACGTCTACGTAAGCTCTCGTTTATTTTTCTTAAATTAAGAAAATGGCGATTTTAATACGGCGGTTCACTTTTAGTGTGGCTGATGCGAATTAGATGCCTTCTAATATTAGATAGAGGACGTTATTCGCAATGATAAGGCATATTATAAATCTCGGAGACTTCAATACCAGAATAAAACAGGCCAACGTGGGCGAGTACAGGTTCGGAAAATTTGAATTAGGAGAACGAAACTGGAATAGAAACTGTCCTGCAGGACTCCTGTCTGCAACACGCCTCTCCTCTGAAAACTAGTTGTTCCAGAAAAAAGCCGCGGATGGACACGGGAGTCTTCTAACGGCACAAGTCATGCGGAGATTTATGACATCTGGACAAACCGATGGTGCCTTCTTGGATCATCGGAAGTCCCATCGTTCTATTCTGGGTCCGATCACGGCCTTCATCGTGCAAAGATTCAATTAAGCCGTAAACTCGACAAGAAATGTCATCGACGAAGAAGAAAAAGCCCAGCTGTATATGGTAAAAATGCATGGAACAAAATCATATCCAAACGTGACAAGCAGATTAGGGAAGATCCGACAGAAGACTGCGAGCTGCTTGTCGAAGGACTTATAGGTTGTGCCGAATTCGCTTCAGTTCCTCCAGCAAGATCAGACCGCACGTTTATTGCCAGTAAGAAAATGCTCGGGCAGAGAATAAAACGGAAGCCCGATTCTACTGCAATATGTTTAACAAGGCTAGTAATTAATGCCAGTTGCAGAAGAGTTTTGCAGGAAGATCTGCATTGATACAGGCAAAAAACCTATTTGAAGGAGCACAAAAAACCCCCTGCAAAATTGCCGTTGAGAATTGTGCGATTATAATGTCCCACTCCCAGCAGACTTGAGCAACATCCGGTCCTCTCAAAAAAGCCATCAACTAATTAAGAAAACCAAACCCACCTTTTCGATCAACAGACCTCTCAATGCTCTGTTACGCCGCAGATACTTGGACTGGTATTTCAGTTACGTCAAGAATGCTGCGGGCTACTCACAGAGCGCTTAAACAATATCTTTTGAAATACGACGGCCGCGCACCTCATCTATCCGGAAAGTGAAGCCCTGATCTTGGAAATCTACCTCACTTTCGAGAACCATGGATACAACGAAAATGCAGACGTCGCCAAATACGAATAATTGCACATTGACCTTTGACATGTTGTGTTCATAACTAAAATCAAACAGCTGCACTCGCAGCTGCAATCGTTTTACAGACCACGTTACCCGCTACCACGCTCGAATCAAGCCACGATCATGGACGACGACTATGATGCAAGGAAACAAGTGAAACGTGTGTTGAGGTCCGCACAACTAGTAAAGACAGGCTTTCCAGTAACCAAGAAATTCACTACATTGCTGGTACGTCTCGTAATAAATCCCACGACCGACTTTCTATTAACCTCGGCATTCATCATCAAGTAGTTCTTCGTATTCTTGTTGAGCAAACGCGAGGTGTTATTTTTCTTCTTTGTTCACGAATAAACTGACGTTTCGGCGGACTTCGCCTTCCTCAGAGGCTGGAAATGTCAAGTTGACAGCAATCTATTCGACCAAACACCTCCATAACCGAACAGAGAAATCACTAAACCAGGATTTTAATCACATAGAACACAGCTTCGCACACTCACCGCTTTCAATGAGGCTATCACTGAGTATGTCGCGTGAAGATCAACCGAACAAAATTCACATGGAAGTGTAGTGTCTCTCCTTCCATCGGAATAACAGGCTTATATGCAGCTCAATATCACGTGTGATAATGAGACATTCTTCCATGCAGTTCATTTTCAGATTTCTGGAATTAACCCAGAACGCCTTGAGAGTTTTGCGCGCTTGTGTTCTCAATTCCTGTGCAAGGATCGTTACACGTACTTCAAAGTCCTCCCCGTTGTCTCTTGGTCCTATGCTCTATCATCTCCCTTCTCACACAAAAAGGACGCTTGTGAGAAACATGTTTCGAACAGCAACCAACGTGTGTACGGGAACAGAGCAGAGGAGTCCCAGAACTTGGCACGACAAATAGCCATTTCTAATGGCTACGAAACTGCAGCTTGGGATAGGCGTAGGGAAATCCTAGGCCCTCAAACGAAAACTCTAGCGATAAAAAGGTCCCGCTTATCCTACCCTTCATCTCAAATGATGTGAATACAGCTATAAAACGCTGCTTAAGAAGTGCGAGTCTAGAGAATTCGGTAAACGTAGTTGAAACGCCACCGAGTAATCTTAGGCGCCAGCTAGTTCGCAACCGCTTATACGACGGTCTATGTGCAACGTAAAATTGCATAATTTGTCCTAATGGTATAGAAGGTGATTGCATGAGTTCGGGTGCAGTTTAACTGATCTCCTGTAAAGCTTGAGGAGACGAATAGATTGGCGAAACGAGCAGACAACTCTGTGTCCGCATAAAAGAACACCTAGTCGGCAAACGTAATCCAAATACCCCACTAGGCACGCATAGGACCCAGGGACATAGCGGGGAGGACATTGAGGTACGTGTCACGATCCTCGCACGGGAATCGAGAACACAAGCGCGCAAAACTCTCGAGGCGTTCTGGGTTAATTCCAGAAATCCGAAAATGAACTGCAAGGAAGAATGCCTCATTATCATGAGTGACATTTGGCAGCACATAAGCCTGTTATTCTGATGCGAGGGGCACACACGCTTCCATGTGAATTTCGTGCGGTTGGTCTCCAGGCGACATACTCAGTGGAAACCTCATTGAAAGCGGTGAGTGTGCAAAGCTGTGTTCTATGTGATTGAAATCCTGGTTTAGGGTTTTCTCTGTTTGGTTATGGATGTGTTTGTTCGAATAGATTGCTGTCAACTTGACCTTTCCAGGCTCTGAGGAAGGCGAAGTCTGCCGAAACGTCAGCTTATTTGTGAATAAAGAATAAAAATAACACCTCGCATTTGCTCAACAAGAATACGAAGAATCACTACATTGCTTCATAAATGCTATTCGAAAGGTTCTCTTACTCGATACCTGATGGCTGTCCACACCAGGCTACCAGCTGTGCAACGAAGTAAATGGGTTTCATGAATGCACTTTACGAAATGCTATAAAAAGATTCGTAGTGGACCTAAAAATAAAGACCGGGTAGCCTTGCGAAAATCAACCTACAACGGACAAACCCCATTACGACTTTTTAGGACCGAAACGATGTCACATTCGTGGGTGAACGCAGATGGACAAAACCTGGATTTTTATAACAAAGACTTCCTTATCAAGATTTTGAAAGGAACAAGCTACGCGTTCTAATCATACATACATCATACATTGTAGTTTTATTTTAACTAAAAAAATCGTAGGGTTAAAAAATATCGATAACTGACCGCATACTGGAATAAAGCGACGCAGTCTGTGTCGGGTTGTAGTTTCAGGATAGCATATCGAGGAATGGTGCGGACGCCGATGACCTGCAAGCAGACCAACTCCAGGCGAAAAACTGCTGGCACAGCCGATGACTCTTACCGACGCTATGTGTCTAACCTATGGATTACCTTTTAGCTTTATTCCTTCAAATCATTATTTTTTTTAAGGAAATGCAAATGTCTAGTGTTCTTGAGTAACGAAGTGATCCTGAAGTTACTGATAACTCGCTTGTTCAAATACTTGTTAGGTATCATTTTATTCACTCCAGTGCATATTACATGTGGATAGGTATAGTGTTGCATTTGAAATATGTTCATGAATGAAGAAGTTGAAAGAAAGACATGCAAGAGCAATCGCAGGCTCGGAATAGAACTAAACAAAGAGGTGACGATGGGATTACATCACGACGCTCACATTCTCCCAGATATTCCTCAAATGTTTTGTCAAAGGAGAATGTGAGGAAGATGTTATTCAGTGGCAAATAAGAAATGGATCGTATGAATTCTAATTTACCCAAGAGACCATAGACTTGGACTAAAGGATAAAGGGATAAAAGACTTGGACTAAATGAGGCTTGGACTAAATAACGAAAATTAACTTCGCGCCAGGATGCCATCGATTTTGAGACGACTGCCGCCGTCAACATTTTTGCCTAGTCCAAAAAGAAAAGGTACCTGGTTCAACTCGCATTTCCGTCTTTTGCGTAGCAGAGAAATATCCCTTATTTATACTAAACAACAGTTAGTCTATAACTAACAAAACGTCTTAAGGGAGATTTCTAAACAACCACATGAATAGACGATAACTGTTGAAATAAAGAGTAGGCTAATTCAAAGAAAAAAGTCGAATAAGTGTTGTTATTTTTAAACATAAACAACTGAATGCAGTTCACTTCACACACTTTCTCTTAAGTGACCTCAGTCTTTTCACGAATGCTCCATTTTACAGTAACCCAGCCAAGATGTTTGGAAAACACTGAAGACATCTTGCAAAGTTTCCAATTAAGAGAGGATGTCTTCACGAGATCTAATTTCGCACAAAATGCACAGCCTAACGTTCTGAGCAACATAACGAGTTAACATCAAGAGTGTTTCAATGAAGCCAGGGCAAATCGCTAGTAGAACTCTAGGAAAAAACGACATAATTCTACTTCCGTTTAGTAAACACGAGGTGTTATTTTATTTCTTTATTTACGTTTAAGCTGACGTTTCGGCGGATTTCGCCTTCCTCAGAGCCTGGAAAGGTCAAGTTGACTGCAATCTACTCGGCCGAACACCTCCATAAACAAACAGAGAAAACGCTAAACCAAAATTTCAATCACACTGAACACAGAGTCTTTCCACACACTCTTGCAAAGACTTTGCGTTCAATGTGATTGAAATTTTGGTTTAGCATTTTCTCTGTTTGGTTATGGAGGTGTTTGGCCATGTAGATTGCAGTTGACTCTTCCAAGCACTGAGGAAGGCGAAATCCGACGAAACGTCAGCTTAAACGTAAATAAATAAATAAATAAAATAACACCTCGTGTTTGCTAAACAGAAGTAGAAAGAATTATTCCATCAGTGCCGAGGTTAATAGAAAGTCGGGCATGGGAGCTACTAAAAAGCGATAGGTTGAATATTTTCTTAAGTGGCTAAATTAACAGGAGGTGGATAAAATGATAAAATAAACAAAGCACTCGGCGTTGATCAATTCCTGAGGGATGCACCATGCATTCGACTTCATTGAGCATCGTTTTGAGGTGAATGAATGCATATTAGGCCTATACAATGACTAGTGGTGATCTGCCGATGCTGCTCTCCTTCCGAACAAGTCAGGTACCAAGCTGCTCACCCCAGAGGAGGAAGGCTTGGTGGGCTATGGTTACGGAGATCGATTCCACGTGTGTATTGCAGGGCGCTTCCGACCACTGCGCTACACGCGGTTGATAATGACTCTTTGAATATTCTGAAGAGTACCATTGAATTAGGAAAATATGAGTAGCACTTCTATTAAAACAGAAAGTTGTGCATTCTTTTCTAATTCCTATCGTTTCATGGTCGCTCTGACTCGAATAGGAACTCGTCCTAGAAAGTTGACCTTTATCAAGTTCTCCTTTTCGACGTGATTTTCGAAGAAATCCAATACAGTCTCTGCTAGGAAAACAATTCGATGGGCATTTGAAAGCTAAGCACTAGTATTTTTCTCATATAACGAAAATAATTAAGTTATTCTTCAGTGCAGACGAGGAAGTCCTTCGACTTGTGCTAGTACATCGCCGAGAAATCAGACCGATATCTTCAGAAGTTAAACAACTTCAGTAATAACATTCTCTACAGCCGGCCAGATATGGCTCATAGATGCGGGCAATGCGAACCACATGCAGTTTGTGAAATGCTTCAATATCCGATGAGCACCTACCTTATCAGGACATCTTGTTTCCACTAACGAACGACTTTTATCGTGCCTTTGCTTAAAGAGAATGCCTCTGTCAAATAGATAATTCTCCATTTACCTAGTAAACATACGTTATAAGTTGAAAAAAAACAATTCCCGTAACTGCATGCAACCTACTGTATAGTGAAATATTTGCCGCAACGCCCACGTCCGTGCCCTACATTCACATCCCATCTTTAACCACAAGGCACACCACCAGGCATGCTACCAGGCACGACTCGTTGCTTAGAGACTAGACCCTGTGGCCCGTGCCCTGACCCTGCGACCCGACCAACTACTACTCTATATTCCGCTGGGCCAATCAATACACTGCTTCTAAAATTGCTTAACTTTCCAACCAAGAATTTTCAACAAGTCTTCGGCTCAAAGCAATAAAAATCAACTAAAAAAGACACAGACGTCCATAACGAATTGGGCTTCTCGAAAATTTCCTATAGTTTTCTGGAAAGTCGAGTGCTTCAAGAGTTCAGATTGACAGGTCTATAGAAGAAAATTTCCCTATCGTTCTGAGGTTGGCATAACCTTCTAAACGAATCGAAAACTTCAAAGAAACAAATTTTTGACTTTCTTAGTTTAAAGACGGTAGCCATAACACAATCAACGATACAGTGAGGGACATCATCGTGTCGTGCTTGTTCAGCCTCTGACTGCACGGAGGATGAACCGAAACGAAAAGAAAATTTGTATGATTGGACAAAACTGGGACTTCATGTTAAGAGGACGACAGAAATTTGAATTTTGTAGACGACTATTTGTTTATTTGGCTCATATTACAATTAATAAACTCGCTTAGATTCCAAATATGCTTATTTAAGCTTTTTGTCGAGAATCTGTTATCATGAAATTGGTCGGCACAGAGGAAGTGGTAAGGTGCAGATATTGGCAGAAAGTACTGCTTCATTCACATCCACATACGTACTTAACAGATCACAAATCAAACATGAGAAATGAATGCTTCGTGAAATGCGCTTCGAAAACCCTTCTCCTTATATAATTACCAATTTTTAAAAGGCAATTAATCCATTTGTGCAAAAATTGGCCAAGAATCAACAAATGAGGCAAAGCGACACTCCTACATGAAAACTTCAGCGGTAACCCCCGTTGTTTGTATCTAGATATGAATGTTCCGCGAAGTACAAACCTTTTTCACAACCCCAAAAAAAAGTCGGAAACGAATCCGACACCGAACCATACTCCTTTAATGGTTCCACACTAAGCATGTTCTAATATAGAACGGATAATGAATTCTTGCAAGAATGAGTAACGCCTCGGCCAACATGGAACATTGGCGCTAACTGGTAGGTTTTTCACCATGAAGGAGCTTCATATAAAATAAAGGACTACTGAAATTGTATCACCAAGAAACAGCATGGAACTTGCGATTCTCCTACGACTATCTCTCAACCTCAACCACCCTGTATAAAAGAGCACTACCGTGTGAGCATGCCTCACTCATGCGATGTACCACTGAGGAATATCCGTCTCGGTACGACTAGGAAGACGCCAGATCGAAAAGACGAAGAATTGTGAGTATCGACTCGACTCATTAGCTCTAAGCAAGATGAAGACATCAAAATGTCAGCCGAATAAATCTGTTTATCAACCTCGTCATAGTAACTATTCCTTAAAAGGTTCCTATTCTCTACAATATCACATGTGTCCTATACTAACTGTGTACTTATAACTATCTTAAATCTATCCATTCATAATGTATAAGTCTTTGTACCGTTTCGACAAAAGCCTTTGGCATATCGCCTCATTTGATGTACTTCTCCGTAGGTACCGTGTCTTGGCTTGGGTCAACACTGTCTCTGCCTCCCTCTGTGAAGTCCAACCCATTGCGGACAGAATATAAGGAGCACTAGTAGCCACTGAAACTAGTGTGAGTCTATCTTCCAATATATCAGTTCCTGGGTTCCAACACTCAGCTCTCGTCTTCCATTCTTCCAGTGTTCATCCAGTCCCTCAGTTCCTCAGTGCTCCAACTCCAGTGTCCACCTAGCTTCCTTCACCTAGCATCACTTGTTCTCATTTCAATCTCGCTCATATCCATCTAGTTAACCACATATCATCACATAATATATATTATTATCGCACTGTTGTTATTGCTATAAACTGTTATAACCCAAAGACGAGGTTGTTCACGGCAGTTACGGAGAAAAAGTCTCGTGTGACGAATTCATCCAAAGTCGAGCATTCCACGTACAGTTGGTGGACAAAAGACAAATCCGACAAACTCCCTAATCCACTGGACAACTAGCACACTTGTGTAATATAAGCTAAAATTCAATACATGTCTCTAGTTGTATCTTACAATATCGAAACATTCCTGATCTTTAGTAGAGGCGTGTGGCGCAGTGGTTAGAGGTACCCTGCAATAGACACGAGTTTGTTGGTCCCACATTTTTCCCTATGCACATAAAATCGTCCATTCTTCTGAGGTCCGAAAACTGATGCCAGACTTGTTGGCGAGGACAGCAGCAGTGACCTGATACGACGGTGGGCCACCATTAGTCACTATATAGGCCAGATATGCTTTTAGTCACCTTTAAGAACGCACGGCACATCCCTTAGGTAGTGAGCGAAGCCAAACACTTCATAGTTTTTCCTTGATATTTTATCCTGATCTTTGTCATAGAGTTTTGATTCGCAATGAGGAATGACGACAAGAAGTAGTATTGTCAGCAGGCTAGGAAGTCTAGTTGTAAGCGACTTGTATTCGCATTACCAGATTGTCCTACGATGCGTTGTCGGTGATGATAAAGTCGTTTCACCACATCGCTCTAAACTTCATGAGCTCACTTATCGTGAAGCTCATCTCTACTCAGAAATGCGGTAAGGCAGTTGACCGATAAGGAACAACGAGTCGGAAATATAGTAAAGCAATTAAAAAGCAATTAAAATTAGTCATAACCGAGAAATATCAATAGTCAGAGTAATCAGTTTACAGCAAATGAAAACCATTACCACCTAGCCAATATGGGAATACGGAATGGTCTATTTCCGCCAAGAATGGTAAAATTGCCAGCACATTTCAGAAAGGCCACACGGTGCTCCCCCAAAAAACCGAAACCGGTCCACTGAATGAAGCCCGTAAGGATGTTCTGGAATGCGCTAGAGATGTAGGGGTTAACGTCGCTCTAGTTTAACAGAAATATAGGTGGTTAGGTGGATCTTATAGTAGAAAACTCAAGAATTTGTAATACAGAGAGTAATGAGATGAAAAAAGAAACAATTGTCGCCTTTATGATTATGCGAACTTTCACAACAGATTACTACCTCTCAAAACCGACAGCTTCGTTTTTTTTTCGTTTTTGGAAACTTCCGAACACTTACCACAGAGGTGTCGACGACTTTTGTATAAGAGAGAAATTTGCCACACAACCACTACGTGTCCTCCCCGAGGGCATGAATCCTGCTGAGTTTCCGAACGCATGTATCGAATTTCTCTAATTGGTTGAAGTTGGGTAAAGAGCCTAGCTGTTATATAAAACCCTGGTACACCACCCAGTCACAATGAGTCATCACCGTATTGAGAGGAACGGTTCACTTTATTAAGGAAGACTCTCTCTGAAGAACGCCGCTATTCGGATCAGAGCAGTAAGATCTCAGGACGAGTATTAGGGGATCTAACAAATATATGAATCTAGATGGTCTCAAAAGATTGGAATAACCTGAAAGCAGGAAGAACCTAGGAATCAACCAAGAAAATCGTTTTACAAGCGTGATCCGGCGTTTGTATTCCCACTCAACAACAAATCTGAGCACGCACGTTCACAGCAGTTTGAAAAAGAAAAAGAATAAAAGGCTGAATTGTTCAGCCCACTATGTTTATTTCGCAGGGTTACTGGCTAATGATAAAAGTTTCGTAGTTAGAAACCGGATACTGCTGTTTCCTGAAAGATGCAACATGCACTCGACTCCACCGAACGCATATTTGGCGTGTATAGTGCGACAGCCTACTAACGTACCAAATCGGTGCTTTCTGGGCTCAGATAGGCCCCACACCAAGGTGCCGATCAGCAGGGGTGGTAGGTTTGGTTAGCCTGGAGTGCGGAATCAAACCAATAACCAGGCGTGTACTGCAAATCAGCTCAAGCCAATGCGCAAAACCCACCCTGTGGAGAAATTGTGTTCCGACAGTGCACTAAGACCATTTGAGAAATTTATGGTGAAAGTGCATTTAAGCTAGATATTGATCGGTACACGCTGGTGGTTGACCCCTTTCACTGGTATGAGCAAACATGGACAAGAGAGGCCCAAAGTCAGCTATGAAAGAATGAAGGAGGGCATGCTTTTGTCTTCGATGTCACTGATAATGCGTACAGCCTTCGAGAGTCAGCAGGATTTTTGGTACGCTATGGTGAAAAAAGACAGGATATGCTGACTCTAAAACGATCTACATTTATGAAAGCAGAGAGCAAAAGGAACAGAAAAAATGGGACAAAGTGCAAGAACACATGCGGGTTGGAACTCCGATGGTGAGCATGGCGGGAGAACACTGAAATGCTTGGAGGAATGGATGAGAAATGAACCAACAGAAGAACGAACCTCGCCGCATTTCCGCTTTCTTGGCATCATCGTGGCCACCGGACCGTCGCCGTCCGTCGGAAATGGAGATGCTGCGTCCGTCCGCGTGTCCGTCGGTCCGCCAGTCCGTCCGTCCGTCGAGCCGCTGTCCGAGTAGGCGCTTTGCCGGCTCTGTCGGTCTGCGTCTCGGCGTTTTCCGTGCACTCGCCCGAGGCCGGTCGCCTCCGCGTCCGCGTTTCCCTCGCTCTGCCGCCGTGCCGTCGCCGCGCGTCGGCGCTTCCGCGTTCCGCGTGCATCTCGCCACGACCCTGAATTTTCTCGCCTTCATCGCGACGACGCCGAGCCGAGCTGGAATGCGGCAAATCAATGAGGCGACGGAAATTTCTCTCGCTTCAAATCACGATCGGTCGGGTCGGGGAGGTTCGAGTCGAGCGCGTTGTTCTCTACCACCATAGCTTGTTAGCTAGCCGTTCAAAGGTATACCACGTAATATTCCGGCAGTTTGCCTCTGTTATCGAAGAGGCATCGATTCATGATGTCTTCGTTCCTCTTTGGTGAAGGCATAGGCTTTCCCAAACGTCCAGCGTTAGAGATCAGAACTTTGGAGAATTTGTGAAGATTTCTGTGCATTATACTCCACAAAAGTGTAAATTCGCATAAACCTAATAATGGGGAAGAAAGTAAGAAAGGTTCACAGCCCTTAATGAAATTTTTATGAGTAATTATTAATACTACCACAAGTAGTTCAGTGCCAATGATCCCGTTTATTACGCAGACAGCGCAACCCACCCAGTCCTGTTTCGACGCCGCCCCGGGCCAACCAAGCATTTCACCACTTCGGGGTCGGGAAATTGGTGTCAGACTTGTCTGCGACAAGCTGACTCCTTGTGCACTTACAAACGGCTCAACATTGCTAGCTCAGGATTCCAAGGAGTACTCATTCCACCAGCATTCAGCGACATTCATGAAAAATCCAAAAAAAAATTCCTCAAACAGCAGCCGAACCCACACGAAGAAAGTTGGAAGAATCTCGTGGACTGTGGATGCGGGAAAACGAATCGAATGATGGAGGGCTGGGATCAGCATAGCGTGATATGATTTCGTGTCAAGTATGGAAGTAACAATAAAAAACAACTATCACTTGCTTATATTTAATTCGTAAATTTTTAACAATTGTTCGTGACAATTTTTTCCTGAAACCTAGTTTTCAGTGATTTTAGGTCGATTTAAAAAATGTTCTCAAGGCCTAAAAGTCGCACTGTTCGACTTCACCACTTCAAATATGACACAATTCAACAGTTACAACCCGAAGTGACACAAATGCATAGCGATGGGAGAGTGCTCGAACGCACAAAGTGTAGATGATTTGAATCTTTCATACTAGAGATACTTTCATACGAGTGAGCAGTTCTGAAACGTAGTGGAAATGAGCGATGTCTGTTGCTGTTCAGTCGAGTAATTCAGTGATCAAAAGGATGAAAGGCGATTCTGGTGATTAGTATTTGCTTTTTTTTGGGACAATTCTTATTTTTACAAAACATATTCGTGTACCGTATGGATCCTAACACTTCTTCCATTCGATTCGTTGCCTTGTGTCTACTTCCCATGGAAATGTGTTTGGATTTTCGTGTTGCTTACTGATAGTAGACCCATCTGGGAAAAACCCATTCAGACTCATTAATGGAAGGGTGGACCTGTGTTGACGACGTGGTAACGGTTTAGTGAAGTTGCTGGACAACTTCAGGGAGAATCCACTCGATTACCATCGAACAAAATTTACAAGGGGGTCAACACCTTCAAGTTTCTGTGGAACCCAAATGGAAATCCGAACACAGTAGTGGATCGCGAATGTCAAACAAGGGAACGAAATAAGGAAGTACTGGGACCAACAGCCAACCATATAAATAATATGCGTGCATATATAAATGCAAATATAAATACAAAATAACAGTGCAATGTAGACAAAATATACGACATAATATAAATAAGTGCGTACATATATACATGCTTAATTGTAGTGAGGAAAGTAGGGCAGCTCCCCGGATTCTGTCATGAGATACTATGTCATAAGTATAACTTCAACGATGCTGAGATATTTGCAAAACTCCGGACCGCAAGTGTTCGCGGTGGGGAACAAACGCGCTATTTTCGGGTGATTGCTTATGGCAGAGATCGATAGAACTAGCTGAGACCTGCGTGGTGTGGTGGTGAACGCGTTACTCACCGGAAAGGAAAATAGCGCGCTCGTTCCCCATCGCAGACACCTGTGGTCCGGAGTTTTGCACATATCTCAGCATCGTTGAAGTTATATTTCGCAATATACCCTGCCATTAAAAACACCTTCGGTGGAACACAGTGCTGGTCTTTGACTCCGTTCTGGGTAGCATATACCCTGCCATTAAAAACAGTAGGCAGGAAATCAAAAAAAGGTTATCTCATAAGTAGTTTCCCAGAGTAGGCATGGGGTCTATTTGCGTTAGGTGAATGCGTAATTCTCACTGCAACTTGCCGCGGGCCCTTGTAGATCGGAATGTATGCCACTTTGGGTTTAAATTGCTACCGAAAAGGCGGTAACATAGGTTGCATCGCTGGAAGCTAAGAGCCGCGCTCCCAAAATGAATTGTCGGATTCTTTCTAAACTTGAAGGAAGGAAGTTGAAAATTGTAGTTATTCTGAACCATTTCCAAATTTGCAGTTGTTATTTGTAATGCAGTTACGACTGTAGGAATAACGACAATGGTGACTCTGATCATTATCATTATTCGTTCACTGTCATCACACCCCTACATGTAATACCGCATGTGTCATACGTTCTTAGAGTTGGTCGAGTGATAGCGAGAGCTCCACGTCCTCGTGATAAGGTGTGTTGCCCATCGTATCGAATGATTGTTAGTGCATAAGACATAACGTTCGTCTTATCAGTAGCTTATCAGTTTTGTTGTTCTTGCCCAGCATATTGCACTGCATTGAGGTTCATTCATAGCTGTGGGTTAGAATCACACACGAGCTCTGGTAGCGTTATGAACACCGCCAGTGCTAGGACGGTCTGTTTTTTATGGTTGTCTTCTAATTTTTTGAACGAGTACTATATATGCATAGTCGCTGCCGTGAGATCAAAATAGAAATACAGACAGGTGAAAGAAAAGGAATCAGTGCTCCTGAAGGTGCTCTTCCAACGGCTCATGACCACGGCGCAGAATCCCCTCGGGAACCTGAAAATCAATTCGTGGTGAGAAAATAACGGACCATTATAGCGAAGCATTTTTGCAACGAATGCTCAATAATCTGAGTTGTGTGAAAAGTTTTGAAATGATTGTGAAAATGTATACGTCCCTGAAATGACTAAAGGTCATTTCACAAACACTTCATCGTTCTCGTAGGTAAGCGTTGCACAATCGCCACGTAAATGCCACTGCTTTGGAAAAGCAGATAGGCTGCGGTCAGATCGACAAAGTGGATGTGTTTTTCATTTGGATGGCGGATGAAAATAGAAATGAACACACGATCGAGTATGCCTACTTTTCGGACACTGCGGAACCACCATTGGTTCTGAATTCGCGTAGATATTCGTGAGTCTCGAGAAGGTCCAAGCTGTCGTTGACGGGGTTGCTGATGACCTACTTTATGCAGGAAGGCAATGAATCTCAGTCCTCAGATTGAACTATTACTTTGCTAGTGTTCCTCTGCTCTTGAGCCTATCAATATGATGCGCATATTAAACAAGCTTGGTTTTTTCTATACAAGCTGTATAAATTGAAGTGAAGTGAGCTTCTCCGTAGCAGCGGACCCTGCTCTAACGCACTGCTTACAAAAGTGAGGAAATCAGAGCTGCATGTATAATGATTACCTAATAGTGTTCTTCAAAGACAGTCTCGTTTAGGTATTCCCTATTGTTGGTTTTTTTGTCAAGCACTACAACTGAAGCAAAGACAGCCGACATATATTATTGACCGTTTCGGCAGTTTCTCCTAACGGTTTACCCCCTCATCGCAGCTGCGAGGTGTTTCTGGGTCTAGGGCTGCGATATGTAGTCGAGAATTTATCCTCTGGCAGGATCTCCCAAGCCGAGAAGCAGTTCGGCGTTTCCATCAGGAAGTCTAGCTAAGGGTAAACCAATACCAGAATCCACCAGCGTCCTGGTATCAAAGTCGCATGGTGGTAAATCTCTGATAAATCTTCCTCTGATCCACGAGGGCACACTTTATCCAGGCTGACTTCGAGATTTCAGGGAACCATAATGGCTTAACCAGAAAATCTCCGAAAATTGGAGATTATGCTGGGGCCCGCTCAACTAGCGAGGACGGGCAATTCAAGTATCAAGGATCAAGTTTCGGCAGTTAAAGCAGATCAATGGCTTGAGAGAAGTGAGCTGCTGTGATCAGCTGGACCAATCTGTTAAGGTGACAACAGATGGAAGCTGCCTTATGCTGCTGTTAAACATTTCCGAAGAAGATCCACCATTTGTTCGCTATTTAGTATTGGGTTCATAAAACGCCGACTTTTCGACGGACCTCAGAAATTCGTTTTCGGAAACAAGTTATGCCTACAACATGATCGCTCGAAAGTCTTAATTGGAGGGCTAATTGATAGTTAGTAAACAAATCATATGTGCGCGAGAGCGCAGTAGTAGACATGTCACCTCTGAGAACACGTAAGGTTTTGTTTCCACCCTACACCGAGCTAACCAAATATCCCATTCCTCCGGTGTTGGCGGTGATTGTCTGGGAAGCTCGCATGGTGGCTCCCTATAATCCTCAAGAGTTGGCGAGTGGTAAATAGCAAGGAACGCGCTGGCACGGTTCTCTCAGCATTCAAAGAAGAAGCTTAACCGGCCAGGAAAAATTTATGAAAAAGGAGAAAGTTCTCAAGTGGCAGTCAACCTGTTGTGAGGAAACGAATTGAATAAGGAAAGTTTTGAGATTCGCGCAACACGGAATATTGAGTAATGTAAACCAAAACAAAAGTCATAAAACATCACGGTGTGATTTTGGTTTTTTCTCGGAAGTTTATAAGTGGGAGAAATCTCCTCAATTTGTCATCTATCGAACGTATCGTTCAATTTTTAGGTACCCATTCAAATTTTAAAGGGGCACCTTGTTGATTTTCAGAAAGTCCGCCTCTCAAAGGAGAGTCCTAGCGAAATGATGAGGAATTTAAGGAGTCCAGAATCGAGCCAGTCGTTTCCTCCGGTGAAGCCTTCTGCCTCAGAAAGTCAAATGAAGCCAGTTCAAGCTATCGTGGTATTCGTCATGTCCATTTTTATCTTCTGTCTTTTATCGAATTGATAAAAAGCGGCTACATTTCTTACGGTAGAGTGGGGGACGTCTTAACCAAGAGAAATACATTGACTTTTGGAAAACACCGAATTTTTAGTTTTTAGAGTACCCTATGCAACAGTCATATCATGGCTCGTTTTTTTCTCACTGTAGCCCTAACCGGGCAATTACTATACCACAGATTTTCCTAGGGGTTGAAGCGTGTGCGTTAGGTTTTCGGAAACTAACGAAGGATCGTGTATCTTTAATGTGGCACGTCTTAGCTGAGAGTAAACGCTATTAATAGAGATAAAAACACAATTTGAAGCATTTTCTGAAAAAATTAGCCAAATAAGCTGCTGCTAAAACCAGCCTCAGGACATTTATCGGCTCCTAATGGAAAAATAAGACAGTCTGGTGGATGAATTTGCGACAACGCTGACAACGTTTTCTGGACCTAAACCTTGTTATGTTGATGGATAAGGTGTGCTATAAATAGAAACATGGCTTTCGAGCTCGAATGGCGAAAATCAGTGTGCATTTTTGAAACATCTCATTTACAAAGTGCCGAACTTCCCTATCTTAGATTCTTCCCTATTTTAGGCACCTACGCCATATGTGCAGGCCTTTAACAGCGCCGAAGAGAAGCTGGAGCAATATCAAGCCAAAATTCAAAGCTCTCATCCAAAGTAGAGGACGGAGATCGACGAATTTCTTTAGCAAATACAGACATCATCGCATTAGAACATGATGATTCTTGATGAAGTGTGAGATGTTAGAACTGCATTTCAATTCGGGGGTTTTCCTGGATTTTGCGAGCGAGTTGCTAACGTAATCCGGTGGTTTCAAAATTATTACGGAACTTTGTATGAAATAGCAAAGAAAAAAATAACCTCGCACCTGTTTTTTAAGTGCTTTTGCAATGTCCTCCGCTTCATTGGGGTTTTCTCCTTGGAGTAGCTGGAAATGCCTTTGCTGATCAAATGGTCTTCGGTCACACATTTTCCTACTGTGTCGGCTTCTCTGGTGGTGCAAGGGGGCTCATATTTTTGTTGTTCTCCAAAGTACAGGCGATGATTTCCACCCAGAAGACTAAATTTAAGAGTAGGTGTCTTAACCGTTAGGTCACTTTGTGCCATTTGTGTTTTTGTTTGTCTCCTCTTATGCATCGCCTCTGCTCCAGTTGTTTTCCTTAAAAATGTGATTTATTCTACACTCAAGAACCTAACGCGAGAGAGCGTGAATGCCGATTTCTGAAATACCAATGAAACCCAAGTTATTGACATGGATTGAGCCGTTTTCAAGCAATTATCAGCTTTTTTTTATACTTCGTAAAAGATCGTTCATGCACACCGGGAGTGATCCACAGAACTCTCGTCGTAGTTGAAATGGCAGCCAACATCTCACCTATAAAGCCGAGCGCAAGAAGAATTGATGAGTCACAATTGCTGAGTGACCGTGGGGCTTCTTATCCGGAAGTTGATCGTTGACTTCCTCGAAAAGTGATCTTATGATCACTCAATATTCCATTTAGAGTTCAACCGCGCAGCGTTCACGTAGATAAACAGTGTGCCCCTAGTATACTAAATATTGCCTTAGCTAGAAAAACGACAGATTTTCTCCACCGTTGCCTAAAACATCGAGTCATTCTGAACTTCATCGAATGGCGACGACGAAACGAGCCATGCGCTTTACCAGAGAGCAGCCTCCAATTACAGGGCAACGAAATGAGAGGACTCTGCGCCCATCCGCGATGCAGTCAGGACAAGATGCTCGCATAAATGAAGATTTGCTTGTCTAAGGAAAACTGCATTGACTAATTGATCTACTGCCTACTGTGTAAGCTGAGCAATTTGAATACATATTGTGACCAGTGCTTAAAGGATTTGTGGAAAATCATGATCACGTGAGAAAGTTTCGCCTCATTCTCCCACAAACACAAAAACGTAGCATGAGGTTCGACAAGGTTTAAAAACGTTAGGTTGCCCATTAATGATAAGCGTGGAGAGGCTAGTAATTTTGAGTCGGATAGATGTTGAGATAACGAAAACGCGTCCTGAAATTGCTTTCCTTTTTAGGCCGTTATGTGTGTAATTCGAAAGTTAATAGCTAAAAGTGAAAAGCGGATGAATCAAGTTGGCAAAAGGGACTAGTTTAAAGCCATAAGTTATTTCTCAGCTCGGAGTAAAATTACCAACAAGTGCCGTCTTGTACTTGTTACAAGACATAAAAGCTAAAAAGCCGTCGGCGTTGATCAATCCCTGAGGGATGCGCCATGCATTCGACTTCATTAAGTATCGTTGGAGGTGATTGAATGCATATCTGGCCTTTACAATGACTCGCAGTGGCCCGTCGATGTATCGAGTTAGTGCTGCTATCCTCCCAGACAAGTCTGGTACCAATTTGCCGACCCCAGAAGGTTGGAAGGCTTGGTGGGCCACGGGCGCAGGAATCGATCCCACGTGCGTGCCACAGTGACGCCTCCAACCACTGCGCCACACGCGCCCATTATGTTCTAAAGAAGACGAATTTCTCTGAAACGTTAGTTAGTTTATATTGAAGAAATATTGTCATTAGCGGTGTGAATGCTCAAAAGAAAAACACCGATTTATAGAACAATACCGAGGCTAATAGAAAGTCGCTCCCAGAAATCGCTTCCTAGTAATATGGCACTGCTAGAAATGCGGGCGTGTAGAATTCAGCTTGCTCAAGTGGTTCAGCTTCTTCCAAACTCCAGGACAATCATCTCTGTCCAACGTAACATAATCACATAAAATTTGATGTCATCTCCAAATTATACTGGTCTTCCGCCTTATCATTTCGTAGAGAGCCTACTCATTTCCTGCATTTTTCCGGAGTATTCTCCGAGGCGAGCCAAGTATAATTATGCGAATAAGACATTAGCTGACCGCTAGATGACAATGTAAACGCTCGTGTCGTTCATTGATTTCTTTTTATATTAATCTTTATCTTATTATTTTATTATATTTTATGTTTTTTGATGCAGCTGCAATGGTGTTTTAGGCAGCTCGAGAATTGATCGCAGGTTTTCTTACCGCCTGAAGTCATAAGAGAGTCGTTAGCATGTGGGGTACTGAGGCTGCTTTATTGGTAATTCAGAAATCTGATCTTCCGTAGCGTTCTCACTTAGTTTTACTAGGACATTTTAAAATCTTCACCACAGGAAGTCCACAGTCTTTTAGGACCATGAGTATTTAGTGCCTGTAGCGATTCCTGAGATAGGTTTACGAGGGCATGGCGAGCGATTTTTAGGTGAGCCAAGAACAGTTATGAAAATAAGATTTTGGCCGAGTGCTAGATGACAATGTAAATGGAAACCATTTATTTCACTCATCATGTCTTTTTACTACTCGTGGACCTAACGGACCTAACACATAGTCTGATTGTACCTACTTAGCACATCTCCGATATATCCATCCCTAACTCTTTTTGCCCATATTATGTTATGAAGCGATGACGTAATCAAAGAATTTATGAATTAGTCAAATATTTTTAACAAATCTATTACAATTGAGAACAACTTCTTGACAGTTGCATTTATCAGGACGCAAAAGATCACGGATGAAATTCTACTAGTTGATCAGGATGAAAATGACGGTCTGGAGTTTTGCAGATATCTAACAACACTGTTAACTTTCTATTTGCAGCCATAACAAATTTTCACGGCAGGCAACTATGTGAAATACAATCGTTGTGGTGCTGGGAGAAATGTTCCAGACCGTAGGTGTCCGCGGTGGGCACCGAACACGCTGTAGCCCTTTCCGATTTCAACTACAGCTTCACCTTAACTGGGTTCAATGCCGATTTGGGGCTCCTCAGATCAATCTCGTTGACTGGTGATTCCTGACGACACTGATCGATAGAGAACTAACCGAGAGATAGGCGAAACAAGGGACCTGCATGGTGTGGTGGTGAACGTGTTAGCCACTTAGAAGGATAACAGCGCATTCGTTCGCCACCGCAGACACCTGCGGTGCGGAGTTTTGCGAATATCTCAGCATCACTCTGTCAACACTTTCCTTCAGACCAAAGCTTGCTAGCAGTTCCTGAATGGTCAGGACAAGCAAGAAAATGCACGTATATTTTAAGTAAAACCTATTTTAGGAACTTTCCATGAAGCAAGTGTTGAACCGCGCCGTAGAGGTCTGTAGTGTTGCTTTTTGCTACGGGCTTACTTTAAACGGCTTGAATTTCTTAGCCGAAATTTAATAGAAGAGTTCGTTTGAGATCAAGCAAATGAATGTTAAAACATTTTTTATAAAAAGAACTTTCAAGGTCATTTCAGGGTCATAAGGGCCCGTTCTCAATTATATAGACTCCCACGATTCAAACAGCTCGAAGCCAAAAACTCAAGGAAAGATGGGCAAGATTCGTATATTCGTATAATCGTATAAGCCTCCTTGTTGCTAGTTGGGTTAGTCCCTATGGCAACCATTCGTATTGAGTCAGTAGGTCTCTGTCAGTTCTAAACAATTTGTTGCATTTTTAATCGGATATGGGAGACGATCCGACTTTCGTGAAGCCCTAGAGGAAGGTGATGCACAGATTTGAAATTGGAACATTACACGAATAAAAAGCATTTGTGTGTGTGTGTAACAAAAGTTGCACTTCTTCAGCAGGTGAGTGGTCTATAGGTTTTCCATTTATTAGGCACCGTCAAGAATTCTTGGTTGTGAGCAACAAAATCGGTAATGAACTCCGTATCACCTGTGTCAGTTATTGTCAGATTGATCGTAGGGTGATTCAAGTGGGGGCTAGGAAGCCTTTTGTTTATTTATGTTGCGTTCAAGAGCAGCCCAGTAGGTTGTGCTTGCCTTCGGGACTCGATGAGCACCATACCTTTCTTCTAGTTTTGGTGAAGAACTCTGTCCATCGGATTCGGAGTTCCACTTGCTGTGCTGCATTTGACATTTCACGAAATATAGTCACTAACAGCTGTTGTCCATTGTAGATTGTAGTTCACACGCATTATGTGTTCAATCCACCTTATTATTGACATATTGGCGTGCAGAGTGGGATCTTTGATCGTAGACGTAGGAAGGAGTGTCGGATCCCTTTCCTCACTTGCGTGATACGGGATACTCTTAGCATCGTACTTTCAACTGCTCGTTCTACACCGAGTAATCTTTCAGTCTGCTTATGTATTGACCAGGTTTCTGATGGATACGCTAAGATGGGAGGAATCTTGGCTTCGAAAAGGTGACCGTTCTCCTCACTATATATTCGATGCCCTTGAATGTCCCCTAAGCCGATCGTTTCCTTCTGCTCAGCTTCAGGGCTAGGTGACTTGTTCATCATTTTGATTTCTTGACCTAGATAGGCGTAGTTGGTACACACGGGAGGTATTCCTCCCGTTGAGCGTCAATAGAGCATGCGTAGCTAATCCATTCCTCATGAACCTAGTTTTTATGAGATTTTGCCGAAGACCAATCTTTCCACAGGTCTTATCAAAGTCGGCTAGCATCCATTCCGCTTGACTAGTGTTTGGTGTTATAAGGACAATGTCATCAGCAAAACCAAGAAGATGTAACCGCCGAGCATTGATTTTCACTCCCATATTATCCCATTTCAATGTTCGCCTGACGTTCTCGAGGGTAGCGGTAAACTGTATTGGCGAGGCGGTACCGTGTTGTCTAACCCTTCTTTTGACTTAGATGTTAATATCTTTGTAGAATGGTGATATCTTGGTTGTGAAATTTTTATTTAGTTCACTAAAAATCTTTATATACTGAGTATAGATGTCGTCGCCCCTGTTCGGCGCTTCTATGACCGCTTCTATCTCAGCTGAGTCAAAAACTTTCTTTAAATCAACTATTGTGATACAGCGCGGTCTCCTATTTTCTTGTGAAACTTCAATGAGTTTTGTCTTTGCCTGGATGCGGCCCATCATCCAGGATCCATTTCGAAACCCTGCTTGCTCACATGGCTGTTCTGCTTCTAGTGTTTTGTCAATACTGTTTATGATCCCACTGAGGAGTTTATAGACTAGAGAGTATGCAGATTAGTCGAGAGTTGCCGATGTCGTGGAAGTTACTTTTTTAAAAAACAATAACACATCTTAATAGTGTTCCATTTAATAGGAACCTAAAATTCTGACAAATGACAACCGATGGACAAAAGCTGTTAGTGACTGGATTCCTCGGGATGTCAAACGTACTGCAGGAAGACCACCCACCCGATGGTCAGAGTTCTTCACGAAAAGCCTGGAAGAAAGATATGATGCTCGACGAGTCCCTAAAGCGAGGAGAACCCACTGGGCTACTCTTGCACGTGACAGAGAAAACGGAAGATTTACTGGCCCTCGCTTGAGTCACTCGACGATCAACGGGACTGCAGGTGACACAAGTGACAGGTGAATTTGTTACCAGGTGTGAAAGTATGCTTATGAGGACTGATGGGTGGTTCTTCAGGTGTTCAGATCATTCCATTCTGAATTTAGTGTTGTTCGATTCTTTATCGAAAAAGTTCCATGTCGGATTTGGGAAGCTAAAAGTGGTGAGACGACATACCCCTCCTCATTTACTTCGTATGAAGGCAGGAGAACCTGGCTGTTGAACAGATTTGAGTAGTAGTCATTAAATAATTTTCTCTACTGCTTTTCTAGGCGCTGTAAGTGTCCCGTATGGGATTCGGAGTAAAATCACCTTGTTTTTGTAATTAGCGAATCTTCGATTGACTTTGCGGGTGCTTTTCAGATTCTTTTCAGCTCTGACCTAAATTTCTACTCTTTTCTCTTTGAGATCTTTTGTATCACCTTTCTGCATTATTTTGCAGAATCGGAAGTCAGTGGACGATTGCCCTGTGGCTTGTGTGATTCCACGTTGATGTATCAGTTCGAGTGTTTCTGGAGAGAGGCGTCTTTTGGAGTCTTTCGAACTCTCACCTTTTACAGCGCAGGCGTAAAAATATTGAATCAGCCGGTCGTACACCATGTCAATGTTATCAAGAACGTTCTCTTTCTAGCAGTCGACTAATGAACTGAATAAATCCCAGTTTATAATGGTTTTAGATTTTGGTTTTGTATTTACTGGCTTTTTATCCTTTTTTGAAGAAATGAAATCTTGCACGAAGGGCGTTCTGATCCAATGTAGAATTTTGGGACAACATCTATTAAGCGAAACTTCCAATTTACCATAACGTGGCTTATTTCGCTACCATACTCTTCATTGGATGGGTCCGTGTGTTAGTTGGCCAGTGGATTGGGGAGTTGGTCGGATTTGTCTTTTGTCCGCCAACTGTACGTGGAATGCTCGACTTTGTATGAATTCACCACGCGGGACTTTTTTCCGTAACTGTCGTGGACAACCTCGAGTTTGGGTTATAACAGTTCATAGCAGTAACAAGAGTACAATAATAATATGTAATATGTGACGATATTTGGTTAACTGGATTTATACGAACGAGATTGAGATGAGAACAAGTGATGCAACTGAAGGAAGCTAGTCGGACACTCGGGCTGGGGCACTGATGAACTCAGGGCTTGGATGAAGATCCAACGAACGCTACGAGCACTTGAAGACGAAAGCTATAAGCTGTATATTACTTCTGCAGTGGGTGGAGCTTTGTCAATGGGAACTAGCGACCTCGCTGACCCAGAGCATGACACGGTACATGCGTGATAAGTGCATCAATTGAGGCGGCATGCCAGAGGACTCAACCAGACAATAAAGGAATAGCTCGTGGATAAAAGTTATCTGAAGGGCTACATAAAGACTTATCAAAAGGTCATGTGAATGAAGTAGATTTAAGACAGTTATAAGCGTAGGACACATGCGATATTGTAGAGAATAGTAACTATTTAAGGAATAGTTACTATAGTCCGCGTACAATATTGAAAGTAGAGTTTCCGGAATTTTCAGTTTCGAGAGGTCTAAGTCGTTATGATAAGCTGGAACAGCCGCTCACCCTAGTCTTTACAATCCAATCCGTGGTTCTCAATGGGGTGCTCTTCAGACGTTTTTTAGTGCAATTTTAACGTCGAAATCTCCAATTATGACCTTAGAGAATGCGTGGTCTTCTGTATAGAACGTCCCCAAGTGCATATAAAACGTTTCGACTTCGTCTTCGTCATAGCTTGAAGTCGGTGCGTAGACGCCGAGCAGTGTTAGAGCTGATATTGATCCAGATCTCTTCAACTGTAAACGTCAGATTCGAGTGGTTAGCTGTTCAAATTAGTCGATGGTCTTGGTCAAATTCGTGTTAACGAGAATGCCAACGCCACTGATTCCCTTGTTGTCGCGTATGTTGAATAACAGTTCTTCTCCTGTGCCAGAGACGGCTTTGAATAAGTGGCATCCTCTCAGTTCAGCAACTCAATGACGTTGTATAGTATATTCCTTGGTTATCTATCTAGAGAAGCCCCAGATGCAAATAGGTGTGTACTGTCGGTACATGTCGTCCTTCGAGATTTAAGCAGTTTAAAATGGTCATAAGTTTCAAGCACCTTCTTCGCAATCGTTATACCCAATTCTGCCCCATCGGGTCGGGTACTCAGACAATTGTGGCGCACCAATTTCAATGTATTTAGCATTTGATCCCCACGTATAGCTTGCTGAGTTCTAAACATGGGGGCTAGATATACTCATGAATAGCATGCCAGTCTTTACCGGACCAGAGGAGCTTATTTGGTGATTACGACTCTTAACCGCCTCTCATATATCTCTCAGCCAGTTGATTGTAGGTTTTTGCCGAACTGATTCGTAGCATACAATCCGTATAAACGACAGCATGACCACGTACGCATGAATACGTCTTCACAGACGTAAAGGGTATCCGCCAAATCAGAGCAACAGAAACAGGAAGTCGATTCGCTCGATCTACCCGCGTCCCATGGAAGCATAAGAGCACGTTCAGCATGAGCATGAGTCTAGCATAGTTTCCCTTTTTGTTCTCGACTAACCCACTATCGACCACTTGGAGACTCGCCATGTTATCTCGCAAATTACTAGCAAAAATCTATCAATAGGGTTCCTCGATATCTATATGAAAAGGTTCGATGATTTTCCTACACAGCAGAGAACACATTACGTAACACTAAGTGTGGGCTACAACGCAATTCAGAATTTACGCATATTTTGGCTTGACAGTTTGTACCACCTTTCTCGTTGTTTCAGGTGAACAGTTACAATACAAACAAATCAATGAAAAGAAGACGGTTCTGCTAACCGAGCTGTCAAGCCGTTTTCGTATGATGAGACACTTGTACTGTAACGTACTTCAGTCTGCAAAAAAGGTGTTAATCGTTAAGGAGAAGATGTGAGAACGTGATATTTTTCTTCAATCCTGATTCAGATTGTACAGAATCCTGAGAACTAGAACTGTTTTGCCTGTGTGAAGAGGAGTCCCCACTAATTGCTCAAGTCAGGCTAAACTTGAGGGTGTTAGCTGGTAATACAAGTTTGCAAACATATCATACTGGAAGTAGGAATACTGTTCAGATATTCTGAAGCGTAGCCTTCGAGGTTCATAAATGCATCTGCGACCGCGTTTGTCTAAAAGATTTTGTGGACCGGTGCCTTTAATTTCACGCATAACACTTGGCAAAAAAAAAACTATGGGATGATTTAATTCTAATAGAAATAACGTGAGACAGCCGACCGCGTTTGTCTAAAAGATTTTGTGGACCGGTGCCTTTAATTTCACGCATAACACTTGGCAAAAAAAAATATGGGATGATTTAATTCTAATAGAAATAACGTGAGACAGTGTGGAAGCCAATGGGAGCGTGTGGAAGCACGAGAATTCCTTCGCAAATTTCGGAATCCCGTTTTCTACAACGTTATATCACAAATTTTGTATAAACGTGTTTCAAAAGTTCTAGAAAAATTCAGAGTAAGTATGGTATCAAAAAATTAGCGAAATGGTGGATTTATACCCAGAGGAAAATGTTGTACTGCGATTCGTAGTGTGGCTGAAAAATTGAGCAGCGGCATTCGATGGCTGTCCGCCTCGAAGCTCACGGATTCGATAGGAGACATTGTTTCCTTCGCGCTTATAAAGCGTTCTACATTTGTTCACAAATAATAGCACAAATGCAAACTTTTGGTAGAAAAACTCAATCTATATAATCTTTTAGATGTCTATCGGAAAGAACTGCGCATTATAAAGGATAGGATAAAGGATAAAGCTCTCGGCGTTGATCAATCCCTGAGGGATGCGCCATGCATTCGACTTCATATAGAATCGTTGGAGGTAATTCAATGCATATTTGGCCTTTGCAATGACTCGCGGTGGCCTGCCGATGTATCGGGCCAGTGCTGCTATCCTCCCAGACAAGTCTGGTATCAATTTTCCGACCCCAGAGGGATGGAAGGCTTGGTGGGCCATGGGAGCAGGGATCGATTCCACGTGCGTGTCGCAGTGGCGCCTCCAACCACGGCGCCACACGCGCCGCAGGGAGTTATAGTATTTCGAAACAGCTATGGAGAACATAATGTGCGGAAGCAAGAGGAGCATAACTAGCTAACAGGTTCAAATCTGAACACTCGTATGAGAACTATAGCAGATTTTTTAGGAAAAGATCATTTGAATGTCGAAAGATCTTCTGGGAACGTTGTATCTATCAAGTTGATCCTAAAGATCGTAGGGACGACAAGAGTGCAGTGATCTCAATTCTCTGCAGCCCCTAGTTTATAAGTTGCTAGAGTTTTCAACTCGATGCTTACTCGATGTTCTGCAGCGAATTGCTTGTAGTTTTCACGGCAAGATCCATGCACGATAGTGGGGAAATGGTACAGAATCGATCTTCTTCTTTATATCGATGGTAACCGAAAGCCGAACTGCCATCACTGTGTGCCTTTTCTTCTTTTTGCACAAAGGCGTTCAGCAACCAGCCAATGGGCCACTGAATGCTGCGACTTCACGATTTCACGTTCACGACTTAATGAACGCGCTAAATTCCAGTTATGTAACTGATAACACCGAGAAATGAGAGCAAAAGGAAACAGCTCTGATCAGATAGAAAACGCACTTTTGCAGGGGAATCAAATTAGTAATATCGCTGTTTTCAGGAATGAACCATTAAAAAAGTTAAAATTGCATGCATCGAATACGGCGCACAGTATCCGAAAGTTTACAATCCACAATACGGATTGTCTTCTTAAGTATACGTCAATTTTTTACTGTATCAATTGCATGTGCTCAATAGTTTATAGCCTCATTGTTTCTGGAGGTGAGGCGATTGCCAAAGGTCGAACTACGTTTTAGAGCGGAATGGTTTTCCCATCAGGAACATTTAGGCCGAGGAGTTGGACATTATAATCAGGGAACGCCGTGGTGATTCACGAATAAGCAGAACCCAGTAAGCAACTTTACTTACTTAGTTCGATACTTGGATGGTCTACATTCACGAGTTGTGCGGAACCCAGCTCATTTGCTTTTCATTTCTTTCCCTCGCAGTCGTCGTTCATTGTGGCGGCTTCGTTCGAGCATGGTAGCGCATACGAGTGTAAGCAACTTTAAAGCGTGAAAATTGTATAACAAATAAGTGACACAGTGAGAACGCGAGCAGCATATTAGAAGCGCCCTGCGAACCGAACCTTTCATGTTTGAGAGGACGACAAATCGGTATCAAACTAGTCTACGAGGACGAAAATACTAACTTGATACATCGATAGACCATCGTAAGTCAATATAGGGGCCAAGAACTTATTCAGTCAATGTTACGGTCCATTTATGGAAATGAATGCACTGCATATTCTTAAGAACTGCTCGAAATTACCATAAACTTGAACAGGCATTGCCATTCACCACCTGGCAGTTGCGGTGGCGTAAAAAAACGAACTGGACACACCTCCGACGAACACACCATTGACCGAAAATTTTCGCGCTTTCAAGCAAATAGGAATAAGCACAGAATCCAACGGAGACCGTTGCGCGACGTCGCAAACATCGGGAATATTCGACTTGTGGGAGATCCGTTGTTTTTCTCGCTCAGGTCTGCTCTCGTGTTGCGAATCCTGGCGCTAGATCTCGTTCCAAGTCAATCCGGATCGTTGTCCCGCTGGCTCCTCGCATTGCACTTTGTCTAACCAGCACCGCCGCCGCTGGATACCATACTCATGCTGCTGCGAACATACAGGTGGGTAACTTTAAGGCTACAGTCATGAGTAAAGTGAGTTACTATTGAATAATCCTACAAAATTTTAAGCGGTGAAAACAGCAAAAGTAGGCTCAGCTATGTAAAAAAAAGCGAACTACACGTAAAGGAGAGAATTATGTTCCATTGACATGTTTAGATATATCGCCACCTGGGCAGGACCCCTATTCAAATGATTTCAACACTGATTGATTTCAGTAGGCTGCAATCATGTCATAAAATGTGAATTAAGGTGTAATAAGATTTAGTTAAATAACCTGTCAGCTTCGTTTAAATTTTAATATCAAAAGAAATAATATCCCTAGAATGAAAGCCTCAGCAGGCCTCGGCTAATCTTATGGCATTCCGTTGTTCTTGTTCTGTAATATCGTCAGTTTTCTCCGCTTTCACTTTCTTCATCCATCGCCTTCATGGTTTCGCCTATTTTCAGTCTCCATCGTAGGACGTAGGAGCCTCTCGTGTTCGTTCCAAACTTAATCCATTTTCGTCACATTTGCCCTTTATTTTTTTCCTATCTTTCTCTTTCATTTTCAACAGTTGTTTTCTATGTTGTTTTGCTTTGGTAAAACTTCTTGTTCTTCTTCCTCACCCCAGCGCTCCATAGTCCCGTATAAATGAGCTCTCCTCTTATTTAAATGCAGTCTTCAGTTTTCGTCTTCCCCTACCTTTTCGTCAATTACATGCTTTATTGCAGATCACCCTTTCTTATTTATTTTTTCACTATGCCTCTTCTTTCTGTTCTGTCTGGGTATTTCTTAAAAACCTTCTTTTCATAGAGATGCTGATATATGGGCAAAACTCGACTGTAGCTTCAAATTAACCGGGTTCAATGAGTTCTCCAGATCATTACCGTTGACAGTGATTGCTGGTAGCACCGATAAAAACATGACTGAGAGAAAGGCAAAGCAGGGGTCTCCGTTCATGTGTTGGATAGCACGTGAGCCCTTGGGAAGGGTAGTCGAGGGCTCGAAGCCCAACTGATGTTCCACGTTTTGTTCTTATCTCAGCATCCCTATCATTGCCATAACCTGCCATGCAGGTGCAGAATGAAGACGTATGATATGTTCATGCACTCTATCTTCGTTGAGGAATTGTTCTCAGCAGTACATTACAATCCTTTCTATAAATTGCAACAATGTGCATTGTTCAGCCATATTCTTCTGTGGGCTTATTTCTGTTATTACATGTTGCGGCCGTTGGTGCAGTAGGTTTATCTTTTTGACATCATAAATCAGTGTCTTTCATGACTCCATGGGGTTAAACGTGGCTAACTTTTTGACGAATGTCGTAGTCAAAAAGTAGCTGTCCAACCGAAAGAGTTTCAATTCAGGATTGCCACATACGTATGTTTTGTCAGTTGAAAAGTAAAATTTTGCAAGATACATTTAGCCTAGTGCATGGTAAGACCTTTGTTATATAACAGTGAAATTTTGTTAGACGAAAAGATGGTCACTTTCCAAACTCCGCCTTATTGTTGCGTCTATTAAATGAAGCTCCAGTTCACATAAATTCCGCATGTACACTGGCAGTAGGCTTCGGACTGCTCCAAATGGCGTATTCAATAGTAATCAGTAAAGAGACGAGGACAGTGTGAGATGTTGGAGGAAGAATTGAATCGCTGAATGGTGTGCTTGCTACTTCCTCATTGGTGTAAGAACCCGTCTTAATGGAAAAACCGGGTTGTGCTCGCCGGATCTGAGCGATCCGCGGTTATTCTTCCAACTGCAAACGGTTATCCTTTAGAAAGATACACGACCATGATAAAGGATTGGTATGAAGAAAAGTCCACCTCGATATGTGATGCATATGGAAGAATAGCTCACGAACATATAACGACCGAATCACAGGAGAAAGCGCATGACAGGCAGGAAAAATGTCCTGAAAATTGTCCTGAAAACCTTGAAGACCGACTTTCCTTAAATCTCGGTAAAAGCAATCAGTAATGTTCTGCACGTAATGCGTATGAATGATAACCGATGGACAAGGGCTGTTAGTGACTGGATTCCTCGGGATGTCAAACGTACTGCAGGAAGACCACCGACCCGATGGTCAGAGTTCTTCACGAAAAGCCTAGAAGAAAGATATGATGCTCGACGAGTCCCTAAAGCGAGGAGAACCCATTGGGCTACTCTTGCCCGCGATAGGGAAAAATGGAGGATTTACTGGCGCCCGCTCGAGTCACTCGACGATCAACGGGACTACAGGTGATACAGGTGAATGTTGTGCATGGCACGAGGTTGCTACAAGCTTTTATTCGGCTAACGTTTCGGCGCCTTTACCTTCCTGGGAGCCGCGTTGACTTACTCGACGGTCCACAGTTGGTCATCCGCGATGCGGGTGTTCGTTGTCGCACAACGACCAGCTGTAGACCATCGACTCGGATCAAGGCGGTTCTGAGGATGGCGAAGGTTCCGAAACGTTAGCCGAATAAAATTTTATACCATCCTGGTGTTAACTGGATCATGTAGAAAAGTACCTTGAAAAAATTTGATCTAACATCCTAATATGACTATCTCGGCTTTCTAAGGAGGAATTATACCGAGGTAACATTCATGATAGAAGACAGCGAATCCGTAAGTTGCAGTCGATCAAACATATGAACGGCTCCACTTCCGTGGACGACTGACAGAGGAAGTGAATGGGAGAAATTTATTCAAATGTTGGAAAAAATCACACATCATGTTAATGTTAATGGAAATTCATCATCATGTTAATGTCACCTGTCAGAGATCAGCGTTGTAGCAGAACTGGGAACGGAAAATGGCGCGGTTAAGATGCTCGGATATCGAAGTGAATCCTAACTTCGTGCGATCGATATGTTCACATTCACCATCTGAGACTCACCGTTGCTTCAGAAGAGATGAGCAGAACATGAAGACGTCTGAAAATTGATTAGCAATTCGATGCGATAGACTAAATGTGTAAATAAAATAAAGAGAACTGCTTTGTGGTAAGGAAAAGGTCGCTTTCACCGGCTGATGAGGAATGAAGGGTGAAAAGCAATCATCACTTGTCCCGTGACGTCAGAGTTTTGAAAACAAAGCTCCTTTTGTCGTAGCTTTCTATGAAGTGCCGAATAGCTTGTGCTGAGTGTCAATGCTCATATGTAAAGTTTACAATCTTGCAACGATTATCTCTTATTGTTGTACAAACCTTCGAATATCTCTGCAATTACTGAGTGACTAATCAGTAGTGTAATACAGCACGGTACTCCTAGCCGTTTACCGCCTCATTGTGGGTGTGAGGTGTTCTTGGATGTCGGGCTACGATGTATAGCGAGGTGATTCATTCCCATGGCAAGGTCTCCTAAGTTGAGAAGGAGTCCGGCATTTCTATCAGAAAGCGTAGCTAAGAGTAAACCAATGCCAGGATCCACCACCGACCTGGTATGAAACTAGTCACATGATGGCAAACCTGTCTCTGATCCACGAGAGTGGCGACTGCTTGTGGTGGTAAAGACCTGGGGCAGACTGGTCAGGCTAACTTAAGGGATTCCAGGAAACCACAATGGCTTAAACAGCAAATCTCCCAAAAGTGGAGATTATGCTGGGGCCCACACAGCCAGTGAGGGCGGGCCATTTAGCTACCAAGTGGGCATACGCCACGGTACTTAAGGAAGACAAGCTATTGCTAAATTAAAAGGATGTGAATGACATTAACAACGTTGTTCATGGAGAAACTGCGGCATACAGTGAAGTCGATGAAGTGATCAGTGCGTAGCAATGGATGCTTTCAGATCACTGGTGCTGACATGCTGTCTTTTAGTCTCTGTCTTTTGCCAGAAATATGGTCCACCAGGCCCGCTTTCGTCGCATTTCGTCGACTGGCTCATTGCAAATGGGTACGTGTTCTCGTTGTGCAGCCTTTTAATTTCCAGTTATTTTCTTACAGTCTGTTTTAAAAGTATTATAAGAAACTTTTTTTTCTTTTATTTCTTTCAAGCCGATCTTTCCGACTGCAGTTGAATTCAGATATGAGAGTGACAACTTCGATAGACCAGATGTCGGACCTAACGGAAGCTTCGGCGGAAAGAAACGATCAACAGAACAGGTGTGAATGTTTAACCTTCATGTTAAAAAAAACCAAAAGTGCAGTTCTTCCAACCCTAATCGTTTTTATAGTATCTAAGTATATCGTTTTTCGATATCAAGGAGCAACCCTCCGATTACAAATGTGGAGACGGATCAGGCGCTTGACCAAACATGTGTTTATTGGTTGGATAGTAGAAAAATATTGCCAGAAAAATATTAAATATGTATTAAATATTATCGTTAAATATTGGCGCTAATGTCCTGTAATTTGATTGGATGTTCTGTGGTTTTGGCCTCATAGTCCTTTGTGGAGGAGAAGGCTAGCTCTTTGATGTTTACCTAGTTGCGGATTTGAGCGACAAAATCGAATGAAATAGTCGAAGAGATGGTATCGCACTTATTGTTTCTACACAATCAGATGAGTCGAAGTCGATCCATAACCTAAGGATTGAGGGCGCACTACTTCTGCTCACCTGGCGTGGCTCACTCTCGTTTCCAGAACTTAGGACCTGAGAAGTGTTGCACTATAGAGTGCATCAGTTCAAAAGCCTAGCGAACTTTCTCGTGAACGTTGCTGACAGCCAAAATATCACTTACCATCATTATGGTTTCAACATCAGTTTTGCAATATCCTAATACATCAATACGATGATTTAAGATACGGAATGAGCCTGTTATCTTCATACATGGTAATGGCGACGCTGCTCTACACGCACAGGCACCCTTAGCTACTGGATGGAGCAGGTTAGTACTTTTTTCGAATTTCTACAGCACTGCTCATACTATGTTAACAACTTTTATTCACAGCCACTTCATTTTTCAATGCAGGGTTATATATGAAATGTAACCACAAGGATTCTGAGATATGAGCTAAACTCGGGACGTTGGTTGGGTTTCGAACTAGCGATTATCCTTGTCTGGGGCTCACCATCTCTCCACCACACCATAAAAAGGAGTAGTCAATAAAGAGAAGTTAAAATATTGTGATTTCAACTGCAGCTTGAGATTAACTAAGTTCACTGCCGATATCTGTTTCCGAGTTCATTCCTCAACTTGGAAAATAAAAAATTGGATGTGATAAAGGCAATGCAAACGCTTCTGTTGTTGCGACGAATAGCACGTGCACACGCGGTAAAGCCAATCCCGGATTCGAAATCTAACCGAGGTTCCGGCTTTTGTTCCGTGTTCTTATTTGGTATTCTGATGGTTGTACTACTTACAGTACCACCATCCTAAGCCATCTAAACCGAAAGCGGCTGTTAAACCGTGGAAATCATTCAAACATAGCGCCTATAGGTCAATAACGCGGCTGAGAGACAGATGAAACGGAGAGCTCGCATGGTGTGGTGATGAACGCGTCATACCCTTGAAAGGGTAACTACGGGTTCGGTCCACACCGCATACAGCGGCGGCCTGGAGTTTTGCAAATATCTTAGCGACATTACGGTTATATTCAAATATAATCACGTCGTATTCCTTGCATTCTCATCAATGACGAGTGCTTTAAAACTTCTATTCCTTCTTCAAGAGGGGAATATGATGCGGTGATTATGGTCGCTGGTTCGAGTCTAGCGGTTGCCGAGCCTATCATCCCTTTGAAGTCAGCGAATTGCTATAGGCTGGCTGGCCATATCAAATCATTCTATAGAATATTTGTGCATTCAATCACTTCCACGGGTAACTGATGAAGTCTAATGTACTGCGTATTCGTCAAGGAATGATCAATGCCGAACGCGTTGTCCTTTGTTTAAAATTAACCCTTCTCGTGAAGCCCACAGTGGGCTCAGCTTACTAGGAGGGCGCCAACAGTGTCATACTTTTAGGACAAAGCTCTCTATTTCTATTGTTTTTTCAAATCCAGCTGGAGATATCTCTTAGAAGTCTATTTCAACATAAGTTTAATCCTTGTTGAGATTCTAATAGAAGTGTGAAACTCTGTCAGTCTGGGTGAGCATACCGTAATCCTATGACAAGCCCATAATCAAGTACTAACTGCACTTTGGTATAGCCAAATGTTCCATTCTGTTTATAACAACATCACCAGTGCTAATAGCCGATGGACGGAGTGGTTTTCACTACAATCTAAAATAAAGTTCCGTAACTTTTTTAGGCCTTAATTTTTTTTTTGGAAAGTCATTTATTTTCATCGTTTTGACCTCGTCATGCGCAGAAAGTAGTTTTCTACTTGAAATTAGCCAAAATTAACCAGGTTGAGCATTACAATGAATAAATAACTGGATCCGAACTTGCGAGTCTTTAGGTCAATACAATACTTCTTGGAGCAGAACTACACCCAAGGAGAGTTGTACGCGACCACGTGGGGCGACGCATGGGGTAGCGGATCTATTCTGGACAGCTACAGCACCATGCACACGTGCAGTAATCTGCTGATGCTACGAAGGTACCTAAACATTGAGACGACGGTGGCTCACCACTGTTCGAAAATCAGCCCCTCCTCGCCCATGTATCCTGACCATTGAGGAAGTGTATATTCATATATTTATTCACAATTTTGAGGAGCGGCACAGCAAAGTACTGCAGATTGAATAGGCTAAGCTGTAGCTGCCATCTAGAAGAAGTAACCAACAGCATAAAGCTCTAAGAAAGGACCAGTTATGTTTCTTAATGTCTGTAAGTGTCTTTACACAAAAGAAAATCGAATAAGGAATAACCTGCAATCGGTGAAGGTTAATACAAAGGTGAAAGCAGAAATTAATGCTAAGTTTATGAAAAACATTACTTGAGGTCTTCTATTTTATTCCATTCTTATAACTAGAAAATTTGAGCACTTGAGCGCTGTGGCAATTCTCCCATAAGATTTTCACTTAACTTTAACCTTAAGAAATCTCCTAGGCTTTCGCTGATGTTGAAAGCATGCTTGATGGGTCGCCGTCGATGGAGTATATCCACTCCCATAAATTTTATTTTATGTAACATGGTTCAAATGCCTTTGTTCTGCCGGACTTGAGGATTTTAGGGAATTGAACTCGCATCATGATGAAAACTCTAGCTAATAATTGTGTGTTTCTACATTTAAAAGTAAAAGTCATTACTATTCCGTGTATTATACCAAAGAACCTCTGAAATGTTATATTGATGAGAAGTAAACTGTTGTAAAGCTTGTCACGTTATCATGGTGTGGCGCTCCTTGGAGTTTTATGAAAGAATATGTTCAGATTCATTGAGGCAGTTTTGGCATACACAAAGGCTAGGAAAGTGGACGTCATTGCCCATTCTGTAGGAGTCGTTCTGGCCAGGTATACGTGGAATTTCGATTTCTCAAAAGACGTTTTCGCGGTCCCTTCAAATGTGGCAAAATGACCGGCGAGAGGTCGAAAAAAGAGGTTTCTCAAACGTATTTTTTCTCTTAGAAAGGCGCTTAAAGGCGGATCTCTTATCGGAACCGATGGCAACTGTACGTTAGGTCCTCCACTCACCGAACACATCGACACTTTCGTCGGTATAGCTGGACCAAACTACGGTAGGAATTTCGAAAATTGAAGGCATTTAACATTGTTTATTATCTAAACCAAGTACTCTTCATGAGCTTTCTTTATTGAGTGCTTAATAAATGGCTCTCCTTAGAGCTGAAGTGTTGTTTTCTAGTATGATTGTATCTTCCTCGTCTCCCGTTCAATTCATTCGTTTTAGACGTTGGACTGAGCATGTTATTGCAACAAATAAGCAGCTATTAAAATACCATCTCTATCGCTTCACCAGATACCTCTCGGTCTCAATTAACCACTGCACGCCCAATATGTTAGTGGAAGTTCTGTTCGCTGGAAAGCCACTTAAAGTCTAACCCTTTCCTCATAACCTTTACGAGAAGGCAGCAATGGCTAGATTATTAGCTTTTTCCTTGGCATAGATTTACTGTATGCGAATTTCTGGTCGGAAGTTTGCACTACTTTGCGGCTTAGGTGACACCGATGGTATACTCTACATCGCCATTTGCTGAGAGGAAGCACCCAAGCCCAAGAATTGGTTCTATGCTACTACTGCTTAGGTATTTGGTTGCTGCTCGGGTTCAAATTTTTTCCGCTTTTTCCTTTTCTTGTCGCTTCTTGAGAACAAATCACTGAGCTCGGTTTTCCTTGATATTTTGAAGTAGTCATGCTAGGACATTCGAAACTCTTAAATTTCCATTCCCTATCTCCTGTAGCGATTCCTACGATTAGTCTACCAAGGATTGCTATAGACCGAAACCCGTGTTATCATCAAGTAGGTTAACAACTCATCCATAGTTCATGAAACGTTTTAGTCGCCAAACATGCCTCTTTTAAGGCCTTCTCTGTTTGTTCACTGTTATTGAACTATATGTTGTCCGAGCTTTTTCTTAGTTCCTTAGTATTTCCTCATTTAATCACTGCATTTGTTTCTTAATTTGACCATTTTAAGAAAAATGTGTAGAAACCGAAGTTAGCTCTGAGGTGTCGAGCTTCTCTTTCTAAGGTTTATGTGTGTGTCAACTTGCACAAACAGTGCCGGCATGGTGCAACGCCCTCGATGGACTTTATCCCGGCTATACTTGCCAAGATCAGGTCAGTCAGCAAAAATTGCCATCTTCTAACAACTATTACTTATATGAAAATATAACTTTATTTGTAGTAAACCAAAACTTGTGGTCTGTAATGAGCTGTAGTGCGGAGCGAAATCATATCACTCGCAAATGAAGTCGTTGCCTTAGCTACTTTCCCCGAGACAGTAACCTGTTGCTCCTTCAGACGGCTTGTACTACCGACGAACAGTGGTGAAATGCTGAATCTTTTGTTCGGTGACTTTAAAAAACTGTACTGATGAGCGCGTATTCACCGGATCAATGAGTTTAGACAGAACAATATGGGCCTTCCGGGATTTTCCACTATTAGGTCCTCCACTTCACTCAGTCTTGATTTCTGAATAGCATGAATCGACATCTATGTTGCTAAGATGGATCGCTTTTTTTCCTAAGATGGATGAAGATCAGGTTTTTTAGCTTGTTTTGTTGCTGTAAAATAGGTGTATTCATCTGCAGCACCTTTGTAAATCCATACATGTCATCTTTAGCAATTTCTAGGCCAACATGAACTTCCTAAAAGAAAGTAGTCATACTTTCCTTTGCATATGGTATTATGATGGTGGCAACTAAATATAAATATTCTACAACGTCGCGGTAGCCTAAAAAGGAGCCTTCGGTGGAACACAGTGCTGGTCTTTGACTCCGTTCTGGGTAGCTCAGTGACTTTATAGGCAGCATGCAAGGTGATTTCCATGAACAGCAGATTGCTACGTAAACGCTCTCTACTGGCAAATTTAGAACTGGAGATATGAATTCCACAAGCATGGTAGCAAGTAAATTTCAGTAAATGTTGACTAAATGAATGTCGTGTGTCGATAGCTGTGACCGCTTGCCATTGAGCACTTTATGAAATCGGCCATGTGTCACAGCTACGAGCTTTTCAGCTCCTCTGTGGCTACACATCAGGCAACTGCAAACAAGAAAACTATTCGGCATTACTCGAGAAGTTGAACAATGATCCGACGCGAGAGGCCGAGCACGTGTACGCCATGTGGAGCGACGGTAAGCTTGAGCACTCGAGTAAAACTTTCGTTCTGCTCGCAAATAAGCTACTTTGTTAACTATTTTTATCAATGAATTTTATGGCTTACTGGTATACGGGGCGGTTACATTTTCTTTCTGGTTATTTTCCGACAGATGTTGTGAGGCCATGGATTCCATTTTCTGCAGTCTTAACACATATGTGGGAGTACGCATTGATATCTAGGCCTATTGCTCCTGAACTCCGCGTGCGGTGACCTCCACGACTTCGGCAACTAGCTCCCAATCTGCTTGATGTCTGTCGTCTACAAACTCTTCACTCGAGTGAGCCATTCTAAACAGGGTGGACGGAACACTGGACGAAGACAGCCATGTGAGTTAGCAGTGTTGCGAAAAGGATTCAATACTATGGACCACAGCCACGTGATAATGATACTCATCAAAGTATCGCTTAAGGGCAAAAGATTGCTCTGTCTCACATTCACCACATTCACCGATTTAAGAAGGGTAGTTGGAGGTATTACCACCATCCAGAACGTCATGCAAGCATTAGAATAGGACAACATGAGAAGTGACTTGTGGAAAGGCTCGTTTTGAATAAATTTCACAGAAAACAATATTCGTGAGGAACGAATTTGTTTCGTATTCATGATTTATGCTCAGCGGAACCATCATCTTCGATTATCTATCTAGGTCGGTAAGTCTGCATGATGAACGACTCTTCTCCAGAGTTGAGCAGAAGAAAGCAAGCAGTTTGGGAAGCTCTCAAGAACGTCAAAGATATAGTGAAGAGAACAAGGAACACCCGTCCACCTTTTCGACTCCACATTCTCCCTTCCTTCACTTACGCTTCAGAAACCGGGTCGCAACATAAACAGATTAAAAGACCACGTTGTAGAACGTGCAGTCGAAAGCAAGTGAAGCACGAATCAGAAGCTCCAACGCATGTCAACGATCAAAAACCAAAGATGGCTTTCCACACAAAATTGACGAATTTAGATGTGGGCCGGACACATAATGCGTATGAATAATTACCATCGATGGACAAGAGCCTTTAGCGAGTGCATTCCTTGGAATGTTAAACGCACATCGGGAAACCCCCATGATGATCGGAGTTTCTCACGAAAGCCCTAGAAGAAAGATATTATTCCTAACGAGCCTTCACAGCTAGCAGAATCCACTGAGCTACAATTGCGCGCGACACGGAGAAATCTAAGATTTACTGACCCTCTCTCGACTCACTCCACGTTCAACGGGGCGACAGGTGCTACAGGAGGTACTGCGAAAATTCTACTCACCGCACTTTTTATGTTGGGCCAATACTTCATTCAACGCAGGTGTTTTTTCACTATTAGCTTTTGAGAAGTTATTTTGTACACTTAATAATCCAGAAAAAGCCACTTTTCGGACGAATTTTCTCTGCATACTATGCGCTGCCATTATCTGGCGTAGTCAAAAGACCGACTTTCTATAAACCTTGACATAGATAGTTGATATATTTATTTATATGGTTTTATAAACTGATCTTCTTTAGCTGATGCGAGGTTGGTATAAGTCTTTGCTGTCGTTATTGTTTTCATTTGTGTTGTTGGTCGATGGCTGACGTTTCGGCGATATCGCCTTCCTCAGAGCCTGGGCAGCTCCTCTGTGGCTACACATCAGGCAACTGCAAACAAGAAAACTATTCGGCATTACTCGAGAAGTTGAACAATGATCCGACGCGAGAGGCCGAGCACGTGTACGCCATGTGGAGCGACGGTAAGCTTGAGCACTCGAGTAAAACTTTCGTTCTGCTCGCAAATAAGCTACTTTGTTAACTATTTTTATCAATGAATTTTATGGCTTACTGGTATACGGGGCGGTTACATTTTCTTTCTGGTTATTTTCCGACAGATGTTGTGAGGCCATGGATTCCATTTTCTGCAGTCTTAACACATATGTGGGAGTACGCATTGATATCTAGGCCTATTGCTCCTGAACTCCGCGTGCGGTGACCTCCACGACTTCGGCAACTAGCTCCCAATCTGCTTGATGTCTGTCGTCTACAAACTCTTCACTCGAGTGAGCCATTCTAAACAGGGTGGACGGAACACTGGACGAAGACAGCCATGTGAGTTAGCAGTGTTGCGAAAAGGATTCAATACTATGGACCACAGCCACGTGATAATGATACTCATCAAAGTATCGCTTAAGGGCAAAAGATTGCTCTGTCTCACATTCACCACATTCACCGATTTAAGAAGGGTAGTTGGAGGTATTACCACCATCCAGAACGTCATGCAAGCATTAGAATAGGACAACATGAGAAGTGACTTGTGGAAAGGCTCGTTTTGAATAAATTTCACAGAAAACAATATTCGTGAGGAACGAATTTGTTTCGTATTCATGATTTATGCTCAGCGGAACCATCATCTTCGATTATCTATCTAGGTCGGTAAGTCTGCATGATGAACGACTCTTCTCCAGAGTTGAGCAGAAGAAAGCAAGCAGTTTGGGAAGCTCTCAAGAACGTCAAAGATATAGTGAAGAGAACAAGGAACACCCGTCCACCTTTTCGACTCCACATTCTCCCTTCCTTCACTTACGCTTCAGAAACCGGGTCGCAACATAAACAGATTAAAAGACCACGTTGTAGAACGTGCAGTCGAAAGCAAGTGAAGCACGAATCAGAAGCTCCAACGCATGTCAACGATCAAAAACCAAAGATGGCTTTCCACACCAAATTGACGAATTTAGAGGTGGGCCGGACACACAATGCGTATGAATAATTAACATCGACGGACAAGAGCCTTTAGCGAGTGCATTCCTTGGAATGTTAAACGCACATCGGGAAACCCCCATGATGATCGGAGTTTCTCACGAAAGCCCTAGAAGAAAGATATTATTCCTAACGAGCCTTCACAGCTAGCAGAATCCACTGAGCTACAATTGCGCGCGACACGGAGAAATCTAAGATTTACTGACCCTCTCTCGACTCACTCCACGTTCAACGGGGCGACAGGTGCTACAGGAGGTACTGCGAAAATTCTACTCACCGCACTTTTTATGTTGGGCCAATACTTCATTCAACGCAGGTGTTTTTTCACTATTAGCTTTTGAGAAGTTATTTTGTACACTTAATAATCCAGAAAAAGCCACTTTTCGGACGAATTTTCTCTGCATACTATGCGCTGCCAATATCTGGCGTAGTCAAAAGACCGACTTTCTATAAACCTTGACATAGATAGTTGATATATTTATTTATATGGTTTTATAAACTGATCTTCTTTAGCTGATGCGAGGTTGGTATAGGTCTTTGCTGTCGTTATTGTTTTTATTTGTGTTGTTGGTCGATGGCTGACGTTTCGGCGATATCGCCTTCCTCAGAACCTGGGCGTATTTTACATTAGAATATTTAATAAATCGGTGGAAAAAAGGCTAAAGTATTAATGAAGATGAAACTTTTAAAAAGATGGTGCGTTAGGACGCTACGGTTAGATGTAGTTCTACGCCATTTTTGAAGGGATTGTGCGGATCCTAACGCAGGAATGGAAAACATCAACGCTCAAAACTCTTGAGGCGTTTTCGATAAATTTCAAACATCCAAAGATGAACCGGAAAGACGAATGCCTCACGCGTGACCTGGCGCCCTATTTCAAAATGATATTTTGACCCCGGGGTGACCCCACATGAACAACGCGTGGGCCAGTCCTACTCGTAACATCACAGTGAGTAGCCTGTTTGTTCAATACGACGCAGAACTACATTTAACCATGGCATCCTAACCCATCATCTGTTTAAAAGTTTGATCTTCATTAATACTTCAACTTTTTTCCACCGAATAATTAAAGTATTCTTATATAAAAAACGTCCAGGCTCCGAGGAAGGCGAAATCGCCGAAACGTCAGCCATCGACCAACAACACCAACAACAACGACAACGACGACGAAAACCTATACCAGCCTCGCATCAGCTAAAGAAGACCAGTTTACATGATCAGATCATATAAATAAACTGCCGAAGTCGTTTGCTGCCACTGCATAATACTCAATGTATGGATGCACTTAATCGTTTTCGAGATTCAGACTGTTTTCAGTTGATGAAGTGCTTTTGTTCCGAGGGATGACATGGGGCAAGCCGACGTCGCGAATCCCTGGCATGAACGGACGTTGGATATCTGACCGGAACGGTCATATCGCTATGAAGGATCTTACTGAACTGCGACAGTACGAAGCTGTCGTGCACCATTCAATATAAATACTGAGCAGTCATATTCTTGTAAAGATGTAAAGTTATGCAACCGCAATACTTGCATATTGATTAAGAAATGTTGAAAAGCGATATGCTCTGAACTGTGAGATACCATGGTCGCAAAAGCACCATGTTTGTTTCGCTTAAACCCTATGATGATCTGTCTTTATTGTTTTTCTTCGTTTATATTGAATTGAAGCGTTGTAAATAATATCCAATTTTTTTGTGAACATGGTCTTGGCAATGAAAAGGCAAAGTATTTTTATTATTATTACATGACCCTCTCAACGGTTTACCGCCTCACCGTGGCTAGGAGGTGTTTCTGGGTGTGGGACTGCGATGTACAGCGGGGGGAGTTGAGTCGATTCTCTTTGCAACTAATCTTTTGGTTAGCCGTGCTAACTCACGTGGAGCGCAACGGAGGGGTCGAACCAGTATCTTGCTTTATGATGGGCGTAATCACTGACCACTTCGCTACCACGCCATTTCAACCCATCTTACAATGCAAATGTGAACACATATTTACGGGACCTTATTGCTGCTAGAGTTATCACTGCAGGGCCTGTGATTGGGACTACACCTATCCCGAGCTACAGTTTCGTAGCCATTGAAAATGGCTATTTGCAGCGCCAAGTTCCACAATTCCTCTCTCTGCTCCCTTCCTGTGCACACGTTGGTAGCTGTTCAAAGCATGTTTCTCACAAGCGCCCTTTTCGTGTGAGATGGGTGAGAGAAGAGGTAATGAACTAAGATGTTTTTTGCAACTAATCTTTTGGTTAGCCGTGCTAACTCACGTGGAGCGCAACGGAGGGGTCGAACCAGTATCTTGCTTTATGATGGGCGTAATCACTGACCACTTCGCTACCACGCCATTTCAACCCATCTTACAATGCAAATGTGAACACATATTTTTTATTCTTTTTACTTCTGTTTAGCAAACACGAGGTGTTATTTTATTTCTTTCTTTACAAGCTGACGTTTCGGGGATATCACGCGTGATAATTAGGCTTTCCTCCCTGTAGTTCATTTTCGGATTCTTGGAATTCATCCAGAATGTTTCAAGAATTTTACGCGCTTGTGTTCTCGATTCCTGCGCGAGGATCGTAACCTCTACTTCAAAATCTTCTCCGTTATGTCTTTGCATCCTATGCGTGCCTAGTGGGGTATTTGGTTTACGTTTGCCGACTAGGTGTTCTTTTGTACGGATGCAGAGTGGTCTACCCGTTTCGCCAAGGTATTCGTCTCCGCACACTTTACAAGAGATCAGATAGACTGTAACACGAATTCATGCAGTCATCGTCTCTACCACTGGATCAAATTATGCAATTTTATTTTAAGCCATTCGTTGTTTAACTTTCGGTATTGACTTTTAAATTCCTTCTCAGACAACGGACGATAAAGGGCAGCGTCTTCAAGGTGCTTTTCCGTTATCTGAACATCCAACTGATGGGGAATCACCACGAACTCTCCACCCTTATCACTAACGGACATTCTTATGTTTTTCGATCTTATCAGCTCTCGTACCTCCCGCATACCACGTTTTTGTATTTAAGTGAGGTTGGAGCAGTAACTCTTCGCGCGATAGTGATTAATGACTTTGAAAGTTTCATTAGTAAACGTCCGAAATTTAACGTCAACTTCATTACTGGGCTCTTGTTGTCTAAAGAACGGTTGAGGAAATGGTGGTACTAGTATCGCCCCTACTTGTTGTTCGCGCCTATCTAGCGCCTCATCCCTTGCTTTTTTGCGGAGTCTATCTTGAAGTTCATGTAAACCACATGTGACCGTACGGAAGGTTACCCTGGAAATGGATTCAGATGGTGAGAAACTCGGTCCCGATTCTAATAACGAGCGCGCACCATCAGGAAGAGTCATGCCTCCTAACACGGTTAGCCTTGAATTTTCTCGCACATTATTTTCCCTGCTCTGACCTGTTTCATGTTCGTTAGCGGTATTTCTGTGCGCTCTTGAATCCGTGTTGTGCGATCTACTCAAAAGGTCATCGAATTTTCTCCGCAAAGTTACTTTAGCATTAGACCTAATAGAGTTGCAAATCAACACTGACCCACCCACTATTCACCTCCAGAGGCGGTCCTCCGTATACTGAGCACAATAGTTTTTTTTTCTTCACGCACTTCTTCCACTTGGTGAACATCTGGCTCTGTTTGCTTCGTAGACAGGTGCGTAGTACTTGCAATTCGATGTCCAGTACACGGTGGCAATCAGCACGTTTCGAAATCGATTTCTTTCCTTAGCACTCGTGTCCACAATGGTGTTTGAATATTTCCCATGTCGTTTCAGCTGGTGCTTGAGGATTTCCTCTTCTTTTTTAAATATGGTAGAAGGCTGGTCAAGTCTAAACCCATTACAGTCATGGAGATAGCTGGGCTAAGGTGTCCCATGTAAACTGGAGGAGAGCGTTGGCATAGAGATCAAATTAGTGCCTTTGCTTCCTGATCGACGGCATTCACCAAGCACTACGCTATCTCAATCCCATGAAGACATATGATTTTCATTTATAAAGAAAAAGGTTGAAAGACAAGCATTCCAAGGAATGTTGCACAAAGCAAATTTGGTCGAGCTTGGAAGGACTACTATTTCATCATTCGCGAGCACTTTGTCGCTGCTCGGCTTCTGCTACTGGACTTTTTTGGGAAAACAAATAAGACGAAAAACTTATGAGTTAATTTAAAGTTAGCCCTTCAAATTAAAAAATTGGCAGTAATAAATGAAAATATACGTTTGGAACCGCACATCTCGATTTCAATGCGCATTTCAATTACGCTCCGATGACACGCGGTCCGAAGAGCCTGCTGTGGGAAATGGCCGCTGTCGTGAAAAGATTAGACCAATTGTTTTGTAACAACTGCTTATTGGACAGGGTTCACTAAAACAGCTTCGGTTTAAAAATTTTCGTGTAGGTACACCAATTTTTGATCACATAACACTTTCATGGTGCGTGTGGCGCAGTGGTTGGAGGCGCCACTGTGACACGCACGTGGAGTCGAATCTTGCGCTCATGGCCCACCAATCCCTCCATCCCTCCGGGGTCGGCAAACTGGTGCCAGACTTGTCTGGGAGGACAACAGCACTAGCTCGATACATAGGCAAGCCACCAGACCGGTCACTTCAACTACCACACAAAGCCATACCGAAAGCTGATAAAATTACGGTTAGATAATGGACGAATTTCTTTTTCACCGTACACAAGAGTTAGATCACATTTAAGGTATGCAAGAACACAGGAGCATACGCAAAGGAATATAATGGACATGTCAAAGTTAGGAAGTCACAGAAAAAATGTGAGATAGCTGAGTAGAAGAACAGAAACCTCAAAAAACAAGCTCTCTTCCCCATTGCGATGGATGGTGGACCACACACCTTGATTTCAATGCGCACTGCGATGACACGTGGTCTGATGAGCCCTCCGTAAGAAAATGGCCGCGGTTATGGAAGGTATTAAAGAAGCTTTTTTTCAAAACAGGTTGATCTGCTATGCACAGAACGAAGACCTCCCCATTATTTATTGCAGTTCGCGAAGTTCTTATATAGGTGAGAGGCTGTAGGTAACGGGTTAAAGGAGGGATGCTATAGGTAAGAGGTGATAGGTGAGGGGTTATGGGTGAGGAGTCAAAGGTGAGAGGCTATACGTATTCTTTCTTTGATGAGCTTACACGAGGTTGATAATAATATTTATTATCGGCTAACGTTTCGACGTCTTCGTCTTCATCAGAGCCGATGATCCGAGTCGATGGTCCACGCTTCTTGTTCGTCTCGATGCGGCGGCTTCGCCTTCGTGTCGAGTCAGGTCTTCTTCAGCGTTCCATCTCCTCGAATGAGGCACACTCCTTCAGTGATGCCCTTTTATACACGATGCTGATGGTGAATATAATGATAATGTCCGTTGATAACTACTTGTTTTTCTTCCGGACATGTATCATTGCGCACATCGTGCAGAAGTCGGTGTTGTTATCATCTAGCACAGAGCGTATCAATACTTCGAAACCGACTTTCCTTGAACCTCGGTGTGCTTAATCAATACGTATTCTTTCTTTGATGAGCTTACAGAGGCTTTGAGAGGCTATAGTTGAGAGACTTTAGGTGAAAGGTAATATGTGAAGGGTTATGTATAAGAGGCTATAGGTGAGAGGCATTGGTGAGAAGCTATAGGTGAGGAGTCACAGGTAAGAGGTGATAGGTGAGAAGTTATAGGTGAAAGGTGATAGGTGAGGGGTTAGAGGTGAGACGTTATAGGTGAGAGACTGTAGATGAGGGGTTATAGGTTCCGGGTTATAGGTGAGAGGTAATAGGTGAAGGGTTATGGGTGAACGGTTACAGGTGAGTGGGTGTGGGTGAGAGGCTATAAGTGAGAGGTTATAGGTGAGAGGTCATAGGTGAGAGGTTATAGGTGAGACGTTATAGGTGAGAGGTAATAAGTGAGGGGTTATAGGTGAGAGGTTTCAGGTGAGAGGGCATACGTGAGAGGAAATGGGTGAGAGGAAATAGGTGAGCGGTTATAGGTAAGAGGTAATAGGTGAAGGGTTATGGGTGAACGGTTACAGGTGAGTGGGTGTAGGTGAGAGGCTATAGGTGAGGGGTTATAGGTGAGACGATATAGGTGAGAGGAAATACGTGAGAGATGATAGGTGAGAGGCTTTAGCTAAGGGGTTATAGGTGAAAGGTGATAGGTAACGGGTAAAAGGTGAGAGGCTAAAGATGAAGGGTTATAGGTGGGGAGTTATAGGTGAGGGGCCGTAGGTGAGAGGTAATAGGTGAGGGGTTATAGGTGAGGTGTTATAGGTGAAAGGTGATAGGTGAGGGGATATTGGTGAAAGGTAATATGTGAGGGGTTATTTGTAACGGGTTAAAGGTGAGAGGACATAGGTGAAAGGCTATAGGAGAGAAGCTATAGGTGGGGAGTTATAGGTGAGAGGTGATAGGTGATGGGTTATGGGTGAAGGGTTATAGGTGAGTGGGTGTAGATGAAAGGCTTTAGGTGACGTGTTATAAGGGAAACGCTATACGTGAGAGATGATAGGTAAGACGATATAGGTGAGAGGACGTAGGTGAGAGGTTATAGGTGACAGGTTATACGTGAGAAGTAATTGGTGAGGGATTATAGGTGACGGGTTATAGGTGAGAGGCTCTAGGTAACGGGTTAAGGGTGAAAGGCTATAGTTGAGAGACTATAGGTGAAAGGTAATATGTGAGGGGTTATAGGTACGAGGCTATAGGTGAGAGGCTATTGTTGAGAAGCTAAAAGTGAGGAGTTACAGGTAAGAAGTGATAGGTGACGGGTTATAGGTGAGGGGTTATAGGTGAGACGATATAGGTGAGAGGACATGAGTGAGAGGTTATGGGTGATGGGCTATAGGTGAGAAGCAATAGGTGAGTGGTTATGGGTGAAGGGTTTCAGGTCAGTGAGTGTAGGTGAGAGGTAATAGGTGAGAGTTCATAGGTGAGAGGCTTTAGCTAAGGGGTTATAGATGAAAAGTGATAGGTGAGGGGTTATAGGTGACGGGTTATAGTTGAGAAGTAATAGGTGAGTAGTTATAGGTGCCGGGTTATAGGTAAGAGGTAATAGGTGAAGGGTTATGGGTGAACGGTTACAGGTGAGTGGGTGTAGGTGAGAGGCTATAGGTGAGGGGTTATAGGTGAGAGGTAATAGGTGAGAGGTCATAGGTGAGAGGTTATAGGTGGCGGGTTATAGGTGAGAGGTTATAAGTGACGGGTTATAGGTGAGAGGTAATAGGTGAAGGGTTATTTGTGAACGGTTATAGGTGAGTGGGTGTAGGTGAGAGGCTGTAGGTGAGAGGTAATAGGTGAGAGATGATAGGTGAGAGGCTATAGGTGAGGAGTTATAGGAGAGGAGTTATAGGTGAGAGACCATGGGTGAGACGTTATAGGTGAGAGGTCATAGGTGAGAGGCTTTATGTGACGGGTTATAGGTGAGAGCCCATAGTTGAATAGACAAAGGTTACGGTTTATAGGTGAGAGGCTATAGGTAACGGATTAAAGGTGTGAAGCTTTAATTAAGAGGCGATAGGTGAGGGGTTATAGGTGAAAGGGGATAGGTTTGGGGTTGTAGGTGAGACCTTGTAGGTGAGAGGCTATAGGTGAGGGGTTATAGGTGAGAGGTAATAGGTGAGACGCTTTAGGTGAGAGGTTATATTTGAGAGGTAGTAGGTGAGGGGTTATAGGTGAGAGATGATAGGTAACGTAAACATATCGAAAAGCTCTTCAATATGTTTACCGCAAAGTGATGCATAACCAATCATCTGTAAACAATAGAAGGAGATTCTCACCCGTTTGGTAAAAACAGTTGATGATGTTTCACTTTTGTCAAAAACTCCAAGTAATGTGACGTTTTTTAAGAATGGAGAAAACGGTTTTGTGGCTTGTTAGAGTGGAAAGCACTAATTATTCATAAGCAGTTGTTCATCTGTCGATTGTTCGAACATGCGCCGAGGTCCCACTATTCCTTCAATTCCTCTAGGGTCTTTATATTCGTACCATACTTGTCTAGCAAGACAGCACTGAGTGAATACAACGGTGGACCATCGTAAGTCATGGTATAGGCCAGCTGTGCATTCAACCATCTCTAACGGTGATTAATGAAGGCGAATGCATGGTGCATTCCTCAAAGTTTATTCAACGCCGAGCGCTTTAGCCATTCATCGCTTATAGTAAAATTAGTGCTGACGAAGATTAAAAAGGGTACGTCGAACGACGGTAATATTAGTGCAACAGAACACTCTTGAAACTGCCGATGTTACCGCGTCTCGACGAACCTAGATCTTACACACCAGCAAGGAATCTACGATGGTTAGGTAGAGAATAACGGAACGTCGATGTAGTCAAACTTCTGACGAACACCGAAGTGCACGCAGAACTGTGGAGTTGCTTGATGTAAACATGCAACTTTTCCTTCCTATGCTAGGAGAGGATTTCGTGGACGAACTGCAACGTGTTCCTCATTCTCACTGGCTACTCCAGTTCGCCTTGATTACAATCGCTATGTGGTGACTGGAGAGCCTCTAATCGCTGCGGCTGTCGTCGCCAACAGCTCCCAGCCAGCTCCTGACAACATATCAAGTCAGGTGAACACCTCAACGACATTACTACGTCAAATCGGAAATCGCCATCGTAGTCCAATAAACAGCACGAAATTGATCCTCGATCGAGAGGTGCCAGCCCAATATTTCATGCGACAGCCATCGTCCTGTGGATCACCGCGGTATGTGGACATTCATGAACACCTGTCCGCATTAACTAGTCGATTCCATGGCATCGATGACACGTCGTATAACGGAATATCGGTAAGCAAAATATCGTAGACCATTTCAGACTTCGCTTCAATGAGTAATATAGATGTGGAAGGATAAAACTAAAAAACCCTAGATGGGATAAGCCGAATTGGGTAAGTTCAAAATACAAGAACATGAATGAGAAAATGACTGGTCCGTTTGTCTCAGTGAAATTAATTTGATTTACATGCTTAGTATTAAACACAGTGCTGGAAATTCTGCACTAGTATGGAAAACTCAGGGTAGTCGTTATGAAGAATTATGGATTATCAAAGCGCAGCCAGGAGACAGAGGAACAAAGCACCAAAAATTGTGCTGGATTCGTTTGCGATTAGCTATTTTTATCCACACAATGAATTGAATATCAGTGCAACTACAGAACTGCTTCGAATGTGGATGCATCGATGGCAGTGCTTCATCCAGAATCGGCAGCAGGCATTTCATTTTTGTTTCCGTTGCCGAATGCTCACGGCGCTTGGTCTCACTGCCATCATTAGACAGCTTTGAGCTCACATCATGAGATCCCTGTAGTTTAACATAGAGACAGAGACAAAGGTGGAGAGAAAGTCAGATAGAGAGAGAGAGAGAGAGTGAGTGAAAAGAGCGGAGAAAAGAAACGGCAAAGGTGTGAGAAGGGCAGAAGGAGAAAGAAAGAAAAAGAGTTCTTGTGTTCATTAGCACCAGTGGGGTTGAACATAGGAAAAATTTTTTCTTCGCATTCTTGCATTTCTCATTAACACAAAGCAAGAAAACAAATTTATCTATGGCGATATTATTACAAAATAAATAAAGCCAGATACAACAGATGCATCCCTCGCTAAATTCACAACCACACACTTGCATGAAAGCACAAAATCCACAGATCAAGAATGCAATTCATGAGTTGCATTGAAAGGAAATGATTCACTAGCACATCATCATCAACAATAAAATCTGCTTGGTATACATGGAAACTACACTAGACTCCTTTTAAGAAATATCTCTTAGCTTTAGATCGTTTTACAAGAATAAAACGGCGTTTTCAACAGATATGGACGCTATGAAGGATATTAGCGGAGGATCTCTAACCTCACGCTATATTTCGGCCCGATGTATCACTCAAAAAATGACGAATGTCAAGTGGAGATCGACGAAACTTTAGCTGTTGGGATATGTAGCATAGTATAGCGCTTATTCTTTATCGACACTACAGAAACACAGGTACTAGCAGAATCGTGGTTCGACGAGACCCTGATGCACTACTATTGACTAATGGAAAGGTAGACCGCGTTACCATTTTCAATGAGCAATGACCTTAACATCTGATAGAAAAACGCAGCTGGATCTCTGAACCGTGGATCAAGTCCGAAGAGAACAACTCTACAACAATGAAGAAAGTACCATCAAGGTTCTAGTATTGTATTCAATAACAGAGTTGAATGGTTGGACTAGTGGAGCAAGAAATTATAAGTATTCGGTAAATTTCTATAGTTTGCGAAACAAAATGGCTTTATACAGTCAAACAGGTACACTTTTTTACTCTGAAGCCCAACGCATGATATAAAACGAGAATAGTTTCGCTACCGAATGACGATGAACATGATGATCACTGGAACAACAGCAGCGATTCGTACCTCTCCTACAGCACTGCCACGAAGTCTCATTGCTGGAGCTCTACTGAAAGTTATGGATCGGCAACAGAAGCGACTGTTACCGTTGATCAGCTGTCGATGTCTGAAGTGTTCCGGCTCAAATGAGGCTAACGAGACTTGAAGTGGTCAAAGTCACCTTTCCTTTTCCGAAAAGCGCTTTAAAATGTCGTTGCTGAAACGTAGGCGTCGGTCTTTACCATCCAAACTCCAGAGGCGTATCAGTCGTTGTCCGGCAGCCGACAGAGTAGAATACGAACGACATCCAGCATGTGGATGCATTCCGATGATTGAGCAAATCTTTTCCTGCAATAAATCTCTCCAACCTGACTCCTGTTCTTCATTTTATACAAACTAATACAGATATTGAACAAACTATGAAAACGCTAGACTTTAAGCGTACCTTTGCACAGTGGCAGTTTTTCGAAGTTCGATCCGTTTTAGAGAAGCGATCAAAAAACCTGAAGAGAACGTCATTTGAGTAAGTATAC
>MQTX01000062.1:707795-750393 GCA_009735665.1 Angiostrongylus cantonensis | reverse complement strand
CCGCTACATCGAGACGAATAACAAGCGTGGACCATCGACTCGGATCATCGGCTCTGATGAAGACGAAGACGTCGAAACGTTAGCCGGAAATAAATATGCTTATCAACCTCGTGCAAGCTCATCAAAGAAAGAATGCTTATTGACAAGTATACTATTAATCATCGATGCTGAGGTGTAACAATAAAGAACCGCTATCAGCAGGAATCGTTTTTCGTTTCTTAAAATTCATTCTAGTAAAGTGAGGAGTTTTTAAAAAGCCTCAAAAACATTAGAGAGACACACACACACACCTGATGTAACGAGACTCGCATGTGCCACCGCAAGAGACTGGATCACAATCACCGGGCCGTGATCCTTGACAGAGTGCTTCTAGCCGAAAGGTCCTTAACTACGGTATCCAGCGATATCTCCAAGCCACCGATTTTCAATACAAACGTGTACAGTTGCAGTTTCAGCGTTTGTTTTCCAAATAGAATTATTAGCCCTACTTCTCATTTTTGCAACACAAATTGAACCTCACCATCATCTCACTTTCCGGTGTTATGTCAGGAAAAAATGACACCACTTAAGGTGTCAAGTTGAGTAGTTCAAGATCGGTCTAGTGCAGTCATGCCTAGCTTAAGTAAACCTCTGGTCGACTATGAGTTCCATATGACTCATGCGCAGTGTGCAGGTTGACCGAAGTAAACCACACATGTGTCCTTTTGACTGGCTGCTTTTCCCACCAAACATGCTTTCTCAGTCTTCAGTTTCCAGAAAACTTCACTTAATGGTTTACAATTTACAAAGAACTTCCTTTTTTCGGAAAAGTTGGCCAATCGTGCCAGAGACCTATTGCTGGTGAAGAGGTACAAAAAGATAGGGCTGCGACAAAAATGCAAACACGTGAGTTAGGCGGCGTTAAGCGAATTATGTTGCGAGAGAATAACACGAAGACTGTTACCACAGAAAAGTGCACTTAATGCCTCTAGGACCAACTTGGTCAGTTTAATTCAAAAGATTCCCAGGGTAAGCAATGACCACTCAAAATTTTAGTCGGGATACTTATGCTAATAAGTTTATGGTGTAGGTCATAGGAAGAACGAATTAGAAATACCACTTCTCAAACAGATTCCAGGATAAGGAATATAAAAAAGGATAAAGCTTTTGGCGCTGATCAATCGCTGAGGGATGCGCCATGAATTCGACTCCATTAGGCATCGTTTGGAGGTGATTGAATGCACTTCTGGTCTGTACAGTACACCATAGTGGCCTACCAATGTATCGAGCAGGTTCCGTTATCCTCTCAGACATTATTGCCAATCTTCCGACCCCGGAGAGATGGAAGGCTTGTTGGGCCATGGGCGCTGGAATCGATTCTACGTGTGGGTTGCTGGGCGCCTCCAACCACTGTGCCACATGCGTCCTTGGACGCATGATATAAAATGAAAATTCGTAGAAATCAGCGAAAAAAAGTACATGGAAAATCTAAGTTGCAGAGTTAAAAATACGAAAATGAAACGAGGTTGGTCACTTAATTAGAGAACTTTTCGAGTTAGGAGCGAGTTCGAATCTGATCCGAGATTCAATTTTGCTAAATGATTGAGCACCACTTGGTCAAATAGAAATGAGCCATCGCTTTCCACAGGTCACTTCTAAATATCAGTAACGGCTGGTGATGCTCCTACATATGGGATCAAATACACCACAACTCAGTTTAGGTGCACTTTTGAAAACATTCCAGTTAATCACGATAGTCTTCTTACTTTCGTGTGGATTTGGCTGCTGCTTGGGAATTTTTTGTCTTCCTCATGATTATATTTGAAGGCTGGGTAAGTTAATCTATCTGAAATCCTTGCATAGACGTTCTAGTGCGTTGCCAGACCATCATCATAGTTAATACGTATTCTCTGCAAATTTTAGGAGCGAGTTCGAATCTGATCCGAGATTCAATTTTGCTAAATGATTGAGCACCACTTGGTCAAATAGAAATGAGCCATCGCTTTCCACAGGTCACTTCTAAATATCAGTAACGGCTGGTGATGCTCCTACATATGGGATCAAATACACCACAACTCAGTTTAGGTGCACTTTTGAAAACATTCCAGTTAATCACGATAGTCTTCTTACTTTCGTGTGGATTTGGCTGCTGCTTGGGAATTTTTTGTCTTCCTCATGATTATATTTGAAGGCTGGGTAAGTTAATCTATCTGAAATCCTTGCATAGACGTTCTAGTGCGTTGCCAGACCATCAACATAGTTAATACGTATTCTCTGCAGATGCATTTCTAAAGGTTAAGTACACGTTGAGTGTAACCACACCCTAGACTGGTCTCCCGCTTCTACAAGGCTGATTGACAGAATTCTCCCTCATTTTGTTCCTTTGGTGTCACTTCTTTAAACATATTGATGCCCGTCACTAGCATTCAACTTCTTCGGTCCTACTCTGGACAAGTTCAAGTTTAGATCTATACCGTATTAAATCCTCTTTTGTACAGTATTTACTAAAAATCACAAAGAAGCTCCTTGATCCTGTTGAATGAGCAGTGGAGAAAAATTTTTGCCCAGAAAAAATCCACTTCGGTTACAGTTCCCAAGATCGACTTCCTATTAACCACGGCATTCGATTATAAATGTGTTATTTTCCTTCTCAGCAATCGCGAGGTTGTTATACATTTATTTCCATAGAAAAACACACAATACAATAAAACGGTAGCTGACGTTTCGGCAGTGTCGCCTTCTTCAGAGCCGCTTTTTTACATGACTTCTAATGAGGAAGGTTGGAACAGCTGATTATGGACGCATATGGTTGATGACTAATCAACCTAACCTTCCTCACTGGAAGTCATGTAAAGAAGCGGGTCTGAAGAAGGTGATACTGACGAAACGTCAGCTACTGTTGTATTGTATTGTTTATTTTAGGGTTTTGGCATTTATCCAAAAAGCCTCAAGAAGCTTGCGCGCTGGTGTTTTGGTATCCTGTGGGAGGATAGCGACTTTTATGCCAAAATCGTCTCCGCTATGCTTTTGTATCCTATGAGTCCCTAGTAACATACATTGTCTTGCTTTTGTTTTGCGATTGCTGAGAAAGAAAACGACGCATTTATAATCCACTTCGGTTAGTTTGAAAAGCAAACACGACAGGATGACGTCTATTACGTTAGCGAGATTTATAAAAGCGCTTAACAATACTTCGATGGTCCGTAAAAGACATGGTTCAAATGATGATGGCGTAAGAAAAATGAAGAAAATCGACATGGAGGCTTCTACAACGTTCTATGAAACATGCTCCATTGCAGAACGGACAAGATATTGAGAGATTCTTACGAATCCTAGCGAGTCTAGCTGGAGAACCGGTTAGATGAGAAATTCTGCACCAAAAGAGCTTCAGGAGTTCCAATTATACCGTTATGCAAACTTCTAAACAAACGCGAGTAACTCCAAATAATTGTCCTTGTGACAGCAGTTGCTTCATAATTTTTATTCCATGTACATATGCGACGGGCTGGCTTCTTCTCAATAGTGCTGACCTTCTCTATAGTCCAAAATTTCCATTCAAAAGGCTCAATAAAAATGAAGAACGTGAAGGATTCCACTCTCTGTACTTGAGGACAAATACTGCTCGGCTCTAAGGCTTTATTCTGAGCAACCTAGAAGTTAGCTTACCTTATTGTTTCTCGTTAACTTCTTAACAAAAGCTCAACACTTAACTATTATATCTTGTTAAATTGTTTACTGAAAAGACATTAAATGCTATGAGCAAAAAAGAAACTTTTCATCGATCAGATCAGGATGTCGTGTTGCGAAAGAGCCTCAGAAACAAAAATTCATGACGAGTACAGCTGTCAAGCTGATCACACAACAAGTACAGAAGGTAAAAGCATTCAAGTTGATTATCACGCCAAAACTACTTATAATAAGAAAAGAAGTAACTATGCTGCAAAACCGTGCGGAGAAGGTTGCTACTGCTTGGTTGACTTCAGCTGAGAACTGAATGCTCTGCAGAGTTTCACAAACACCAAGAACAAGAGAAAAGGCTTATGCTTCGAATACCACTTACCTGACGAGAAATACCTTTGTGAAAAGTTGAACAACGACCAGATATAATGGTGTGGATCTCATAGTGGCCGTCTGCCGAGCAACTGACTCGACACTCGTGTGGTCAGAGAAAAAGAAAAGCGATGTGCAGAAAAAGCGATGCTAACCAGAGTACCGCGCCCGCGGACCACGAACCAAATGCTCACACCACTTCGGGCCAAGTCAACTGGACCTCAGCTGTGATGTCATTGGTAGTAACAACACGATGACAAAATGAATGTGCAAGACGAAATGCAAAACTGTTTTTGAAAAAAAAAATACTCAAGGAAGTGATTAAAATTTCAACTTATTATTTGCTGCCTATACTTTTTAACGGCAGGATATATTGCGAAATATAACGTTAATAATGCTGAGATATTTGCAAAACTCCGGACCGCTGGTGTCTATGGTGGCGAACGAACGCGCTATTGTCCTTTCCGGAGAGTAAAGCGTTCACCACCACACCATGCGGGACCTTCGTTTTGCCCGTCTCTCAGCTCAACTTAACTGGGTTCAATGCCAATGTGGGCTCCCCAGATCAATCCCGTTGACGTGTGATTGCTGACGGCAAAAGATCGATAAAACTAGTTGAGAGACGGGCAAAACGAAGGACCCGCATGGTGTGGTGGTGAACGCGTTACTCCCCGGAAAGGACAATAGCGCGTTCGTTCCCCACCGCAAACACCTGCGGTCCGAAGTGATTAAATTTATTTTGGAAGCGTATGTCTGGTATCCATATCCACCAAACAACTTTCTTTTTTATATTTGTAACTATTGCGCATCGAAGCTGATTTTTCGAAAACACACGAGAACTTCGCCGTTAATAGGATTGCTGACTTGCAGACAAGATTTTCTTGCGGTTTTAAAAAATGTATAAAATTCCTATGAACTACTCTTTCATTATTACGGTAATTATTAAGATAAGAATTGAAACCCGATAAGTTGAAAACGAACGCACAAAGTTTTAAGGCCTCCCACACGAGCACGGCAGCCACAAAAATGATTTGCGATGCGTTGCGGAACATCCTCTATCACCTGTTCAGTTTCTTTCAGGTTCGGAATGCGAATTGCGGAGGCTTCAAATCTTTTCACGTGAAAACCGGAAGAGAACTTTTATCCTTCAGGCAATGAATTTTAGATTTTTCTAATTAATAAAACGCATCATCACCTGAAAAACGTTGATAGAAAGTTTAAAGCAGCCACGATTTTCGTATCGTATGACTTCTATAAAGATGACGTCGGGGTGTGAACGCTGAAACAAAAAAAAAATCATACTTCAGCTTATTCCGTCAAAATAAGACCTCAAAGTAGGAAATAGGGTTGTGACTACGTAATGAAAGCCTAGGCGAGAAGCAATGGTGTCTGAGATAATGTTCAGATTATGTTTTATACTGTGTTGTTTGTACTAGGGCGCGTGTGGCGCAGTGCTTGGAGGCGCCACTGCGACACGCACATGGAATAGATTCCTGCGTCCATGGCCCACCAAGCCTTCCATCTCTCCGGTGTCGGCAAATTGGTACCAGACTTGTCTGGGAAGATAGCAGTACTGGCTCGATACATCGGCAGGCCACTGCGAGTCATTGTAAAGGCCAGATATGCATTCAATCACCTCCAACGATGCTTAATGAAGTCGAATGCATGGCGCATCCCTCAGGGATTGATCAACGCCGAGAGCTTTATCGAGCTTTTTAGTTTTACTGCGTTGTACTAGAAGTACACATTATGACCAGACGCTTTCGATAACATACTTGGATACTTGGATGGCCCGTCCTCACTAGTTGTGCGTCTCCATTTTTTCGGAGTTTTGCTGGTTTGGCTATGGTGGTTCCCGGGGGTCAGCCAGGCCAAGGCCTGCTGCTTTCGATAACATCTGACATGTAATTGAAGAAACGACGCTTTAAAATTGAAAACAAAATATTAAGTAACAGGGACAAAAACAAGCTAGAAGACACAAAACACTATTTCAGTTATGGAACTTTTGTGAGGTTGTCGAGAATTTCGAGAAGTTGCACCTAACCAATGTTGGAAATCACCATCGCTATACAGCAGATCAAACTGCACAGCGGTGATCTCTTTACCATCGATCGAAACTGCTTGTCGTGATATCTGGAAACGACTAGAAACGCCTGGAAGAATACGCGTGGAACTGAGATCGGGGTTCCTAAATGAAGAAGCTTGCTTAAATGGTAAAATTGTCAGTGGCATTAATGCACTAAATGATAGAAATTGTGCAGAAATCCTGGCTGTGGGGAGCACCTCTGGTATACTGCAGAGACGAATGGAGTGCCCTGGTACGCTGTTTTGTCATCCAGTGGTTGATGGGAATAGAATTCCTACAGGTAATAGCCAGGCTGCCATCGTCTTTGCAGGTTTTCTGCAAACGTCCTAGTGAACGTGATAAAAAAGTGATATAAAAATATACGAGAAAAAAACGAGTTTCACTCTTAGAATACCAGCCTGAGGAACTGGCGTTCAGAGTGCAAAGGGTGCTGACAAATGAATGTAGGCAGAGTCACTGAAAAACAGAATTCAGTAAAGTTATGAAAAATAATTCTCAAGGTCAGCTTTCTATTAACCTCGACATTGACAATTAACTCGCTCTTTCCTTGATAAGCATAAAAAAAGATAAAGGATAATGCTCTCGGCGTTGATCAATCCCTGAGAGATGCGCCACGCATTCGGCTTCATTAGGAATAGTTTGGAGGTGATTGAATACATATCTGGCCTCTACAATGACTCGCGGTGATCTTCTGATGTATCAAGCTAATGTTGTTATTCTTCCAGACAAATCTGGTGCCAATTTTCTAACCTTAGAGGAATGGAGGACTTGGCGCGGAGACCAACCACATGTGTGTGTTGCAGGACGCCGCCAACCACTGCGCCACACGCGCCCCTTTGATGAGCATGCACAAGATCTTTGCTATCTACTATTTGTTCACAACAGGCAACGTTTCGACAGATTTTGGTTTCTTCAGAGCTTGGCAAAGTCAAGTCAACCACAATCTAGTAAACGAATACCACCGTAACCTCAGCACAGAAAGCACTACACCAAGATTTCTATCGCATTGAAAACAAAGTAGCTTCCTTGTATACTCACTGCTTCCTAAGAGTCTTCGAATGAGTATTTCACGTAGAGATCAACTGCACAAATTTCGGATGGATAGGTAATGCACCTCTCCCACATTAAAATATCATTCTTAACTGTTGTGTGAGATCACGTGTGATAACAAGGCGTTCTTCAATGCAGGCCCATGTTCCGATTCTTAAAATTTGCCCGGAATGCCTAGAGGGTTGGCGCTCTGATGTTTTGGATCTCTGGGCAGGGATAATGAGCTTTACTTCAAAAGCTTTCCCGCTGTATCTCTTGGTCATGTGAGCGCCTCATGAAGTATTTGTTTTAACATTAAATTTGCAGACTAGGTGTTCTTTTAAACTGACACAGAGTGGTCTACCTGCTTCGCCAGTGTAATCCTCCCCGCTCGCTTTACAGGAGATTACATACACCATTGCACCCAAGCTCATGCAATCACTTTCTCTAGTGTTACGGCATATTGTGCAACTTTTCCTTGCGCATAGATCGTCATACAGGCGGTTAGGAACTACCTGGTATGCGAAGGAGATCGGTGACCCTTTGGTTCAGATGACGAGATTTGCCACCTTGCTATTGTTTTAATAGTTGGACGGTGGTGATTTCCCTTAATGGTCTACTTTTAACTAGACTTCTGGATGGATACGTCAACACAGACATAACGAGAGATCCTTCCTAAAAGTTATATTGTGTCGTTTCGTTTTTCAGCATTCACTAGGTTGTTATTAAACACACGCTTACTACTTCTATACACATAGAACACCTACAACATAACGGTAGCTGACGTTCCCGCAGTATCGCCTTCTTCAGAGTCCATTTTTACCTGCCTTCCAAAACTATAATCCTAGCACGAAATCGAAAACTTTAGCGCCTGCATGTCGAAGCGTCCTGAATAAAATCCAGGAATTTAAGAATGAACAGCAGAAAGCAGCGCCCTGTTATCACGCGTGTGATCTCACGCAATATCTCGAACTGATAATTTAATATCAGAGAATTCCAATGCCTATTTATGTTCTAGCAAGCGCTTATTTTCTGTGTGATAGATAAAATGAGAGGTAATGAACCAATATGATCTTGTTAGTCAATTTTCAGTAGCTGTACGGTAATGTAGCCGTTTTCGCATAGGTTTATTTGATGGTTCAGAAATAGAAGCTAGTTCACTCTCTGGTGAAGGTTATGTGCCCCGAAAATTCGTTCCATAACTCAAAATATTTGTTCCCTTCTTCTTGTGTCAAACAGATGACAAAACAATCATCTATGTTAAATTTTTATTTGCTGCCTACTAAATTTTTTACAGCACTGTATTGTGTAAAATACGACCATAATAAGTCTTAGATATAACGACAATAGAGCTGAGATATTCGCAAAACTTAGGCCCTATGCTAGATCGAATCACGATTGCCCTTTCCGGGGCTCGCGTATTACACACTGCCGCACTGAGGCCTTCCATTTCCTTTCTCTCAGCTAGTTTTCTACTAACGCTGCCATCAGCGATCACCCGTTAGCGGGATTGATCTGGGCAGCACAAGTCAGCATTGAATTCACTTCAGCTGATGCTGTAGTCGAAATCACAATGTTAACCCTGTTGACGGGTGTTTGCTGATAGCACTGGTAGATAGAAAACCAGATGAGAGACAGAGAAAACCAAGGAACCACGCGGTGTGCTGGTGAGCACGTTCGCCCCGGAAACGGTAGTCCCCGGAAGTGGTGGTTTTGCAAATATCTTAACATTATTATGGTTGTAGTTCACAATCATCTATATTTTTGTAGTAGAGTAACGACTAGAGATCGATTACAGGTGCTTCCTCCATAGAGATAAAGTTAATGAGAAGGCTTGATGCTAGCCACTATCCCAGTGCCAACCCTCTCATTTACGCGAAGCGCTTCCCAAGTAATCCAATAATTTTGCGGTTGAGGCACTTTTTTGCGAAGGCCATCAGTTATCGAATTTAGAAACCATATACATTTGCTGCTCTATCGTACTGCACAAAGAGTTTAAGGATCACTTACACAACGGAATCATTCGACACGGTTGTATAAAGCGTGGTAGCACAGAGGATACCACCACATGTCCAATGCTTAGGAGAACGTTACGTAGGCCATCGAGGGTCATTTGGATGTTCGCCAACTGATCTTAAATGTGAATAAACGCTAGCGTTAAAAATCATGTTATTCTGTCTGTTGGGTCGTGCACACTGCTGATATGTGCATAACCTTAAACAATGATGGATCTCAAATGCAAGTCCACCAGTGGATACTTAAATATGTGGTTTAATAAGTGAGTACAAGACGGCACTAGTTGGTAATTTAACTTTGAGTTGAAAAAACACTCGCAGTTTTAAGCTGGCCTCTTTGCCACCTTGCTCCATCCGCTTTTCGACTTTAGGTATTAACTTTCGAATTACACACATAACGGCCTAAATAGGAAAGCAATTTCAGGACGCGTTTTCGTTATCTCAACATCTATCCGACTCAAAATTACTAGCCTCTCCACGCTTATCATTAATGGGCAACCTAACGTTTTTAAACCTTGTCGAACCTCATGCTACGTTTTTGTGTTTGTGGGAGAATGAGGCGAAACTTTCTCACGTGATCATGATCGAGGATTTTAAAAGCTTTTCCGCAAATCCTTTAAGCACTGGTCACAATATGTATTTAAATTGCTGAGTTTACACAGTAGGCAGTAGATCAATTAGTCACTGCAGTTTTCCTTAGACAAGCAAATCTTCATTTATGCGAGCATCTTGCCCTGCCTGCATCGTAGACAGGCGCAGAGTCCTCTCATTTCGTTGCCCTGTAATTGGAGGCTGCTCTCTGGTAAAGCGCATGGCTCGTTTCGTCGTCGCCATTCGATGAAGTTCAGAATGACTCGATGTTTTAGGCAACGGTGGAGAAAATCTGTCGTTTTTCTAGCTAAGGCAATATTTAGTATACGAGAGGCACACTGTTTATCTACGTGAACGTTGCGCGGTTGAATTCCGAATGGAATATTGAGTTGGAGATTCACGGAAAATGGTGTGTTTGGTGAGCCTGTTTGAATTCCACTGAGATTAAAACCGAGTTTTATGGTTTATCTGTTGAGACAGAAAGTATGTGGCTGAGTGTGAAGCAATAAACCTGATTTTATCAGGCTCTGAAGAAGATGAAATCCACCGACACGATGTTGTAGTGAACTTTGTTATTAACGACCTCGTGTCTTCTCGAGGAGAAAACACTGGCTCACTAGAAAGTGTTCGACAGCGTGAGAACAAATGTTACTGAAGTGAAATCGAATCGACGTAGCTATCTCAAGCCATGAAGACCTTGGCTGGCCTCACAGTTAGAACAACGGAGCAGAACAACTGTTTTGACGTCCATCGTCACGCTCTTAAAAGAGCTCGAGATTATAAACTTTAGGTCATCACTCCAGAATCGATTGAGAAAGAGAAAAGTTAGAAGGCAACTAACCGATGCGATCATTTTTTTAACTACTGCCTGTGTTGTTCACTTTATTTTAATGGAGATTTTCAGTGAATGGAAGCCTTTCAAGGGGCTTTGCAATTTCAGATGTCAAAAACGTTCCACGAATTTGCGTATCATCCTCGCAATGGCCATGCTAATCCTCTCTGTATTGTACTAGTCGCAAAAACTACTCGCATGGTGCCAAATCTCCCTCCGATCCATAAGGGCGGGGACTGCCTATGGTGATGACGACCTGGGGCAGACTTTGGCTAGGCTGACATCGGGATCCCAGGGAGCCACAATGGCTAAACCAACAAATCTCCTAAAAAGTGGAGATGATGCTGCGGCCCGCACAACCAATGAGGACGGGTCATCCAAGTACCCAAGTAAGTAGGGTGTCAAAAAACGATTTTTCGTCACATTTTCTTTTATGAGTTCAAACTCGGTCGTAGTGCAGCAGAAGGCTCGAAGCAGTAATGAAATTTGGGATTATGGTAGCGTTGCTGAATTAACAGCGCGAACATGGTTCCAGAAATCCCGATCTGGTGATTTCGACTTCGAAGATAAGGAAGGCCGCTGACGTGCCACTGAACTTGACGACGACCAATTGAAGGCATTAGTGGAAGCAAACACGCAAACACCTGTGCTTTGGCGAAAGATTACGTGGGAGTCAATCCTTTGCTGAGGGCGTCGAAGGTTTTTATAGGTCTTCTGTTCCAATGATGGTACTGCGCAGCTTCTCCAATATCACAGCAGTTAGAAGTGGTTTGAGGAAAGAAGATCTTCTCAAATTCTCAACAGAGGATGGCAGAATGTTTACTTTCTATTTCCTGCCTTTTTATTAGTTTTCACGGCAGGGTATTATTTTTGAAATGACCACAGTGATGCTGAGATATTTGCAAAACTTCGGACCGCAGGTGTTTGCGATGGGGAATGAAATCAATCCCGCTGTTGGGTGATTGCTGATGGCAGTGATCGATAGAACTAGCTGAGAGACAGGCGAAACGAGGGACCTGCACGGTGTGGTGGCTAGCGCGTTACTCTCCGGAAAGGACAATAGCGCGTTCGTTCCCCACCATAGACACCTGTGGTTCGGAGTTTTGCAAATATCTCAGTATCACAGAGGATGGCAGACTTAGAATTTCATCTTGAGCTTAAAATAAGCAGAAGTCAAATGCACGCAATTTACATTATTCTCACTGGCATTATTTTTGAGTCCACGACAAATCCTTATGTTAGCCAAGACAGAGATCAGAAATGAAGCAGTCATTCGCTGCGTCCAGAGGTTCTATCTATTTGAGCCGGAATAAATACAAATACAACGACTAGCGGAAACCACAAACCATATTTTCTGCAATTTTTACTTATTTTATTTTATTTAATTATTTTTACTTATGTAAATTAGCATCTTCCGTTCGAAGGTGCTTAATTTAAATTCTTAGTTCAAGACGAAGAACGCTACACATGGTGCAATTTCCTTTACTTTAAATGTTCATCTAAATAAAACAATCACAGACACCTCAGTAAGCTCTGCTTCGTTATTAGTTTACTAGGTTTCCTAAAGTCCTCAAGGTAGTGTCGAAGTCCTTCTCACTTTCGATGGCTCACAATGAGCAGTGAACCACTGCTATACAGTTCAACACGTTGACAAATATTAAATCCAGATATGATTAGGCACTGCTCTATCGGTAGTTCACATGACATCTCCTGACATTTTCGGAACTACTCCCAATTACAATAATGAAACAGTAGCCTAAGAATTACCTCAGCCTTATTTGATACAATCTTGAATGACGTTCATTATGCTTCGTCCTCAGTGAAAGACTGTTGGAAACTCTTGTCAATCATGCACGTTTTGTTAGATATTTCAATTGGTCATTGTTAGGCGTGTTAAGGGCTGGGTTCGCCATTAAACTAACTTATAACAGTTCCCACGTTCGACTTTCTATTAACCTCGGCATTGGAATATGAATGCGTAGTTTTCTTGTTCAGCAATCGCGAGGTTGTTATACAGCATACATTTACTTCCATAGAAAAGCACACAATACAATACAACACAACAGTAGCTGACGTTTCGAGAAGCTGTTGATCATGTAATTGCCATGAAGTTTTTCGTCTTACTGTAAGTGTTATTGAAGTGTTTGGACTAATAAATTGCATATCAGCATACGCTTCCAGGCTCTGAGGAAGGTGATACTGCCGAAACGTCAGCTACTGTTGTGTTGTATTGTATTGTGTGCTTTTCTATGGAAGTAAATGTATGCTGTATAACAACCTCGCGATTGCTGAACAAGAAAACTACGCATTCATAAACTAACTTATTTCAGACCATACCAAACTTTGTTAGATGGGATGACGTTCCGCAGTATCGTTTTCTATACAGTAGCGATTAATACGTCAAGCTTCTACAGCTCTTCGACTCCTGGGAGTGACTAGGTCCGGAAAGCATCTTTCCATCATCTCAGCCGTCGTCGTATAGCATGGCATCTTATGCCTGGAAATCCAAACCATCACTTCCCAGCTGGGAAAGTGTCATCGAAAAAACACTATGTTGGTGAATACGATTTATTCTGGGGAGCGTTTTTAACCTTTTAACTTCAATGCACATTGAATATGAATTTGTCAAAGAATTAATCTACCAGAAAACGTTCCGCCCAAAATGTTAAGCTTTTCAATTCCCATGATCGACCTTCTATCATCCTCGGAATTGATTGATTGATAAATCTCTGTTTTCTTCAATAAACGGACACGAGGTCGGTATCCTAGAATTTACAGGCATATAATAGCCGACGTTTCAATGGCTTTGCCTTCTTCAGAGCCTGGAAAGGTAAAATTGAAATGCGATCTACACAGCCAAACACTTTCATAACCGCAGCAGAAAAGGTTTAACACATAAATTTGCATTCACATAATAAACAGCTTCATTTAAGCATCCATCGTGTATTCGTTGTAAGTATTGCAAATTAGTTGGTGGATAGCAGCCGCACAGGGTAATACATGAGCGAGGACTGTGCCTGCGTCAGGTCATTGAATCAGACTGAGGCATGGCGCCAGGTCACGCGTGGTGACAAGACACTCCTCCCTGCGGTTCATTTTTGGATTTTTGGAATTGATTCAAAACGCTTCAAGAGTTTTGCGCACTAATGTTTTGGATTCCTGTGTGAGGATAGTGACTTATTCCACTTCAAAATCTTCTCTGCTAGGGTTATGAAAGTGTCTGGCTGAGTAGATCGTGTGTTAATTTAACCCTTCCAGGCTCTGATGAAGGCGAAACCGCCGAAACGCCGGCTATTATACGTTTAACGTCTATAAATTAACAAAGCCTAATCGTACGAATGCGCTCTTGCATGCTTCTCAACATTCTTGATGTCGATGGTTTGGCGACATTCTCTTTCCTAAATACGGTTGTCGTTTGTAAACTGGATATTTGTACTAAAGTATGCTACTAAGTCAACAGCACGTTGATAAGGTAGCTGAGCCTATCTCAATTGGCATATCACCCTCTGACGACGAGGTTGGGCAGGTGGAGCAATGAGCTGATCCTAAACATATTCAACAGTACTCTCATTGCCAAATGAAAACCACATTTTCTAATCCAAAAGCTTAAGAGCTCCGATTAGATATATATCAGAATGACGAAATCCCCAGGGCTCCAATTCACCGCTGAAAGATTTCCTCCTATTCTGGTTACAAAAAATCTACACTTTTCATTGCATTCAGTGACGTGCTTATCCTATCACCCCGAAAAAATTCACTCGTCGAAACTGCTTTTTTTTTGTTTATAAAGTTTCCTATAATCTAAAAGTGATTCAGTTCTCACCGAGAGCAGGTGATTTTCGTTATAAAGTTGAGGGCGATTGTCATCGAAAACGGTTCTCTGGAAAACGATCGATATTAGCCGTTATTTTAAATATGGATCTTCCTCATAGAAGGATCTCATGCCGATTGGTCAATAGCAAACGTGGTGCGTCCATAGTGGCGGATAGGGGAGTGGTGGTAATAATCGAAGGCTAAAAGCGACGTTATTTTTTTCTTGAGAACCGGATGAACCCAGGAAACGGACTCTTTCTTTCAGCTGCACTGATTTGGCACATAACTGCTAAGTTTACAAAGACGTATTTATACACGCCTACGTGGGTGTATCCTCCCACCAAAAGACGGCAATCAAGCGACAGCGAAGCATATGGGAGGCGGTTAGGAGTAGCATTCACCAAGTAGGCGGCTTCTCGGCTGCTACGAAGAGACTCGCAGGTTATCCGTGAGTATACTCACCTTTCACGTGCAAAACTCAGCAAACTATAAGTGGGTATCAAGTGCTAAGCACAGTGAAGTGTGGGAGTCGAATTCGCCTGTACCCGAAACAGTCCCTGATTCAAACGCTTTGGATAAGACGAGTACGGAGATGGGCTAAAATCTAACGACCACTGTAGATTCCTCTAATCCGAAAGGACTAAAATGACGATCTTTACTTACAATGTACGCCCACTTACATCTGAGTCCTCTATAGAGGACTTAATAGTGCAGACAGAAAGGATTAAGTACGACGTTATTGTTGCATTGGCTGAAGCGAGAAGCTGCCCATTCAATTAACTTCACAAAATCAAATCCCAAAACCACCATAAAGTAAGGCATATTTAGGCGATTAATCAGCTCTTGGAAAAATGCGGTTATTGATGACATAGGCCAGGAATACGAATGGCTTGTTCAACATCTTCACGTAAGCGCTATGAACACTGAGCGTTAAATAGTCACCAAAGGACGTCTGTCTCCAAAAAACGCTCAAGCTAATCCGCTAGCGAGGAATCGAGCGAGCGCAGGCAGCCGCAGACTGACGTCCGAATTTGCGAAAGAACGTAGAATGGCGATAAAAGAAGATCATGAGGAAAGAAGAAAAGCAGTTATGTTTGAAACTGCAAGAACTCGGGAAAGCATTCGCGAACGGCATCGAAAACTCGCCAGCTAAAAGACTAAAATGATTTCGATTGGACGCCCAGACGGAACACTTAGTTTCCGAAAAAAAAAAACAATAGAGAGAACCAATCGTGATTACTACTCGGGTCTCTTCAATAGCCACGTCGTCCTTACTTCATATGAAATAAAGGAGGATGAATACATCGTCCCATCGGTTCTCCCTTCGGAAACCCGACGTGCTATATTATCGTGAAGCATCGAACAACACCTTTTCCATGAATGATAAGATCTGGACACCTAAAGAACATTTCGCTAGTCATGATCGCCCACTCATCCAAAGTTCGCAGTCTGTCGTCTACAAACTCTTCACTCCAGTAATCCTAAACAGGATTGACAGGACACTTGACGAAGGATAGCGATGTGAGCAAGCAGAGTTTCGAAAAGGATTTAGTACGATGGACCACATCCACACGATAACAAAACTCATTGAAGCACCGCGAGAGTAAAAGAGATCGCACTGCCTCAACTTCATCGATTTAAGGATAACTTTTGACTCATTGCTAAGTTCTCTGTTTAGTGCCTACTACAATTTTTCACAGTAGGACATTAAATAGAAAGCAACCACAATGATACTGAGACATTTGCAAAAAACCGAACCGAAGTATCCGCGGTCGGGATCGAACCCGCTGTTACCTTTTCGGGAGGCTAACATGATCACCACCACACCAAGCGGATTCTTCGTTTCGCCTTTCTCTCAGCTAGTTTTCTATCCAACAGTGCCATCAGCGATCACCCGTCAATAGGATTTCTCTGGAGAGCACAAATTGGTTATAAACTCAGTTAAGCCTAAGCTGTAGTGGATTTCACAACATCAAATTTTTTATTTACTGCTTATTACAATTTTTCGCAGCAGGTATTATGTGAAACGTAACCACAATAGTTCTAAGGTGTCCGCAGAATTCCGAATCGCAAGGGATAGCGGTGGGGAGCCAACCCACCGTTACTCTTTCCGGGCTAGTTGAAGCGAAGGACCTGCATGGTGTGGTAGTGAACACGGTAGTCACAGGACTGGATAACAACGGGTACGATCCCCACCGCAGACACCTGCAGCTAGGAGTTTTGCAAATATCTCTGCATCACTGTGATTGCATTTCACTTTTTTCCTCATCTGAAATAGAAGCAGTCATGGAGCCCATGGACCGCCAAGGCATCCCAACTCAGTATATATGAAATTCCTCAAAAGCTATATAAAAATGTCACAAACAAAACGTCACCATTGCAGAACGATATTAACATCGACGTCAAAAAATAGGTTAAGCAAGGTCATATCATTGAGCCAAAATCCTTTACCTGACATCACCGGAGTGAAAATCTATGATTGGCAGTTACATCATCTTCGCTTTGCTGATGACATTGTCCTTATAACATCAAACATTAGCCAAGCAGAACGTGTGCTTGCCGACTTTGGTAAAAACTGTGGAAAGATTTGTCTTCGACTAAATCTCACGAAAACGATGTTCATGAAGAACGGATTGGTTTCGCTTGCCCCATTCACGCTCAACGGAACGAATATCTCCGAATGCTCCAGTTATGTCTATCTAGGTCGGGAAATCAATATGATAAACGACTTAGCTCCAGAGCTGAGAAGAAGGAAACGAGCGGCTTAGAGAGCTCTCAAGAACATCGGGGATGTAGTGAAGAGAACAAAGAACACCCGACTCCGTGCCCACTTTTTCGAGTCTACGATTCTTGACTACTTGAGATACGCGTCACAAACCTGGTAACCACGCAGGCAGGATGAAAGATCACTCAGCATTGTAGAAAGGGCAGTCAAAAGGCAAGCAAATGAGGGAAGGGATCTGAAGCTTCGGCCTACGCTTACAATCGAAAACCGAAGACGCCGTTCTACGTTCTACACGCCAAGCTATCGGAGACTAAGTGGGCCCGAGACGTAATGCATATGAACGACAGCCGATGGACAGGACCCGTTAGTGACTGGATTCCTCGGGATTTCAAACATACTGTAGGAAGAGCACCGAGCCGTTGCTCAGAGTTCTTTGCGAAGACCGTAGAAGAAACAAATGAGGCTCAACGAGTCCTTTGAGCGAGTAGGATCCAGTGAGCTACTCCTGTAAGCGACATTGAGCAAACGCAATGTTACTGGCGTCCGCTCGAGTCACTTGGTGATCATTGGTACGATGGGTAATATAAGTAAGGTGATTTTAAATACATATTAAAAACAGCACAATCGCAACTACCGAGCAAGCTCATAGGTGGTAGAAATCGAATTACTCACATGTGAATCGTACAGAAAGTTCCAGTATGGTTGAGGAGAAGCACGAGATGGTTCCATCTTTTGAGGCACAGAATCTTTCTGCAGCAAAGCGTCCACAGTGAACTGGGAACTTACTCGAGAGCGTCTCTGAGATAATCTATTTTTAAAAAGTAGTTATGCTAGTACATGGAAGAGCCGCTATTCTTTTCGGATTATTTTTTAAGCATGTTCTATTAAGGGCATGTGTGGCGCAGTTATTGGGGGCACCCTGCAGCACACACGTGGAATCGATCCCCGCTCCCATGGCTCACCAAGCCATCCATCCCTCCGGGGTTGTCAAATGTGTACCAGATTTGTCTGGGAGGATAGCACCACTGGCTCGATATATCGGTGGGCCACAGCAAGGCCAGATATGTAATCATTTACTTCCAACGATACTTAATGAAGTCGAATGCAGGACGCATCCCTCAGAGATTGATCAACGCCGATAGCATTAATTCATCAACCAATTCAGATGCAGCATTCGATTTTAAAGGCTTATGCTTAGCGCTGTCGTGTGTCGGTAGCGAATTTTGAAGGCATTTGTTTTCGATGTAAATTTCAATTGCGGTTATTCCAACTAAAGCGTTTTATACGGAATTTTACGGAATTTATTAAACTGTAGCGCAGCTTTGCGCTTGGCGTTCCACCAGAGTTCCATACGTGCCTTCCATACGTTCTTTCATACGTCCCAGGCCATAGAGAACTTTCCTTGTGAACAGTTCTCTATCTTATCTTTACGGCCATGCACTTCGTGTCAATCGGCTGGTTGTTCCGGAGTCACTGTTGCATGTCGCAGTGTGATCTTAATGATTGACCATGTTAAATGTTCAGTTTTCCAGGAATGGTAGCTAGCAGTAGTTCATCCGTGGATGGAGACATAACAATGGAACAGTTTCATTATTTCATTGTGAAACAATGATGATAATAGATCCCAGGATCGACTTTCTATTAACCTCGGCATTGGAGTATGAATACGTTTTCTTGTTCAGCAATCGCGAGGTTGTTATACAGCATACATTTACTTCCATAGAAAAGAACACAATACAATACAACACAACAGTAGCTGACGTTTCGGCAGTATCGCCTTCTTCAGAGCCTGGAAGGGTATGCTGATATACAATTTATTAGGCCAAACACTTCAATAACACTTACAGTAAGACGAAAAACTTCATGGCAATTACATGATTAACAGCTTCTCGAAAAACTCACCGCTTTTTCACATGACTTCCAATGAGGAAGGTTAGAACAGCTGATTATAGCCGCATATGGTTGATGACTGCGCCACCCCACATCAGAAATTGATATATAGATACGGGGCCAGGTCGCGTGTAACCTCTGGGCATTCCTCCCTGCTATTCATTGCGGGATTTTTGGCATTTATTCAAAAGCCTCAAGGAATTCGCGCGTTGGTGTCTTAGTCTCCTGTGCGAGGATATTGACTTTAACTTCAAAATCGTCTCCGCTTGGATCAATTTCTGATGTGGGGTGGCGCAGTCATCAGCCATATGCGACTATAATTAGCTGTTCTTACCTTCCTCATTGGAAGTCACGTAAAAAAGCGGTGAGTTTTTCGAGAAGCTGTTAATCATGTAATTGCCATGAAGTTTTTCGTCTTACTGTAAGTGTTGTTGAAGTGTTTGGCCTAATAAATTGTATATCAGGATTCCCTTCCAGGCTTTGAAGAAGGCGATACTGCTTAAACGTCAGCTATTGCTGTATTGTATTGTGTGTTTTTTTATGGAAGTAAATGTATGCTGTATAACAACCTCGCAATTGCTGAACAAGAAAACAGCGGATGCTAATAGAGTTTGGTATTTCAGACAGTTAGCTGTACATTCTCTTGCAGCATGAGATCAAAGTCGATCCAGATGAGCCCAAGGCGTGCGCACGCGGCTCCATCCTCTCTGCCCATATGGCATCTTGTAATAGAAGCAATGTATAATCGTCTTAGTTCTTGTACAGTCACGTTTGTTACCAGCCACTTGTAGTATGGTTGACCCGATCAGGTTAATCACTTTCCTGATTGTCTTGGTGCATTGTGCCTTAATAGTACGGACATTTTGATTTGATTCCATTCAATTCATTCCACACGTAACACATTTTCATCAGATGAAGCAAATGTCTTCATCATCACGCATCATTTCTCCTTAAGAACTCCTTGAAACATATTTAAGCTACAAGTCACTGGAAAATCTGAGCAGACTTTGATAAGATGGCAATCATCGAACTACTCACGTAAGAATCGTGCTGGAAGTTCCAGTCAGGTTGACGAGAAGCAGCAGATGCTTTCATCGTTTGCGGCACAAGATGTCGTTGCAGTAGAGCTTCAACAATGAACTTGGAACTCATTCGAGTGCATTTCTGAGGCATTCTACTTAAACAAATAGACGTCCTAACACATTGATAAAGTCGTTATATTCTTTTCTGAAATACTCTCTAAGCGTGTTCAGTCAATCAATTCAGAAGTAGCCTTCGATTCAAAAGGCTTATTTTTAGTACTTTCGTATAGCCGGCGCTGAATTTTGGAGGCATTTGTTTTCGAATTTGGAAATTTCAATCGCAGTTATTACAATATTCAAACTAAAACGTTTTTTTAATAACATAATAACACGAGCATAGCTCATTCGTGCTGTGTTCACTGAAGAAGATCCCGTCTCGGTACGACAACGAAGAGCTCACATCGAGAACACAAACTACTGTGGACCACCGACTCGGATCGTCGGCTATGATGACAACGAAGCCATCGAAACATTAGCCGCATAGAAATCTTTGTCAACCTCGTGTAAGCCCAATAATATAAACATATGTTGATTGAGACGTGTTTATTATACCTTAGTGGAGCCTTGCGCTTGGTGTTCCACCGGACTTCCGCACATGCCTTCTGTACACGTTCTTTCATATGTTCCAGACTCTTTAAAACACATTTAGGTAGCAAGTCAATAAAAATTCCGAACAGGGTCCACTGAAATGGTAGACACCGAGTTACATCTTGTTAACAGTTCGACTGATGAGGACTGATGGGATGATGATAAACACAAGATGGTTCTGTCATTGGAAATCCCAAACCGTGCTGCTGCAACGGTTCCAGAGCAAAATGGAGACTTATTCTATAGGGTGACTCATAGTTCCCTATTTAAAAAAAGTTGATTTTCAGTACTGGTCTATGCCTCATGTCGGATTTCAGAGACATTTGTTTCAAAACGCGAATGTTTCATAAGGCGCTCGATGAGCATTATTCTATATACTCAATTCATCTAGTAGGAAATGATCGACACGACCACGAAGACATCTAGAATGCCAGAGTACCTACCTCGAGTTACCTCGAATTACGTGAACAGAATCGATTCGACGGTAACTAGGCACTGAATATTCACTTCAATTAAACGGAACAGTAATTTCCAACTAGCCAGTAGGTCGGCTAACTAAATACAGAAGTCCCCCCACGAAATTTCAGATCCACAAATGTTCGTGAACGCCTGTGGTAAAAACCTGAAAGTGCGTTTACAAAACCATAACGAAACTTCGTAGACAAATTATCACTCGACCACTTATAAGCCAGTTCCAAGCCGCAAAGTAAGTACTATCGGTTACAGTCCGGAGAAAAAAAACTCTCTGGCCACATAAGAAAAGGCGAGTCGTTTATGACGAGAAGGACGTCATGGACTGTATTCTGATAACAATACGATGTACGATGGCAACAGCAGAGGGAGAATTTTACGATTCTGCCAAACAAACTAAGTGAAACTGTCGACAAAATTGCTTGGCTAGGGAAACAAGGAGTCCTTGATGGACGGATCGAAATTCGTATAAATATATTAGGTTGTAAAAAGGATAAAGGATAAAGCTCTCGGCGTTAATCAATCCCTGAGGGATGCGTCATGCATTCGACTTCATTAAGTATCGCTGGAGGTGATTGAATGCATATCTGGTCTTTACAATGACTCGCGGTGGCCTGCCGATGTATCGAGCCAGTAGTGCCATCCTTCCAGACGAGTCTGGTACCAATTTGCCGAACCCGGAGGGATGGAAGGCTTGGCGGGCCATGTGCGCAGAAATCGATTCCACGTGCGTGCCGCAGTGGCGCCTCCAACCACTGCGCCACACGCGCTCTTATATTAGGTTGCAACATATAAAATCTCCGATTTTATTGTTTTGATTTTCTGTGTAATTCTTTAAATAAAAAATTTGCTCTTTATTTATGTTTAATATGTAGTTTTAAAGAGCAAAGTCTGCTCTTTCTATGACTAATATTGGTTTTTCTCAATATTTATTATTTTGGCAGTTTCATAGGCTTTAACTTTACTATGAATCAATGTGATATTCGCGTCCTTTTTTTGTATGAGCGGAAGAGTGGTGGACATAATTCCGCCGCAGGAAATCGGTATCATCAAATTTGGTGTGAAGGTAGTGTTGGTGAATCAACTGCAAATACGGTTCCAAAGTCCGATCTCCGATCTGGTGATTTCAACCTCGAGGATAAGGAAAGCGGCGGACGACGTCCTAGTGCAGTTGACGACGAAAAATTCAAGGCACTAGTGTAAGCAAACACGTGAACTACTGTTGGACAGTTTGCAAAACAGCTTGGCATAAGCACTGGTACAATTTCCACCCTATTGGATCGCATAAGAAAGACAAAAAAAAACTCGAGAAGTGAGTGCCACACCAATTAAGCAATATTCGAAAAAAAAATCGCCGTTTTGAAGCGTCGTCTGCGCTTATTCTGCGCAACAAAAACGATCCTTTTCATGATCGAATTGTGACGTCCGACGAGGAGTGGATTCTGTACGACAACCGGAGACGTTCAGCTCAATGGTTCGGTTGCGATCAGGCTCCAAAGCACTTCCCAAAACCGTGATTGGACCAAAAAAGGTTATGGGGACTGTTTGGTGGTCTGCAGTCAGGCTGATTCATCACAGATATTTGAATCAGGGCGAAACGATTGCGGCAGAGAAGTCTTGCCAACAAATCGACGAAATGCACCATAAAATGCAACAACAATGACTTGCATTAGTCAACAGAAAGGAACTTTTCCTTTACAACAACGCCCGACCTCACGTTGCGGAACCAGCTTTGCAGAAGTTCAACGAGTTGGGATACGAAACTTGGCCTCATCCGCCATATTCATCAGACCACTCGCCTACCGACTATCACTTCTTCAAGCACCTTGACAACTTTCTGGACGAGAAATGCTTCACCAGCGACGATGACGCAAAAAATGCCTTCAACGAATTCATCGCTTCCAGAATTCATGAATTTTAGGCAAATGGAATAAATAAACTTTATATATATACGAAATTCGCTATCTTGGCCGTGCAAGCGGCTTCCGTGAATCATTCTGGGGGTCTGCGGCTGAATTTCGGTTGGTGTCTGGCCGTTGCTGGTCACTGTAAACGGAGGATTTTCCAGTACGCTATATATCTCCCTTTCCTTCGACAGTGTAATCCAACTATGTTTTATTATGGGTAACTTTTTCCATCATTAGTCATCTGGTCAACAGGCTATATTCAGAAAAATATTCACCCGAACGTAAACAATTTCTTGGATTTTAGCGCGCATAGAAACGTATGGGAGGCACACCGCTAGACATTGCCAGATATTACCTGCGCGCTTCCCTATAGCAGAGGCTTTTGCGAAATGAATATCAGTACAGTTTGTCTCTATTCGGCATGACTATTTAATCACACGTCACTCACGTATGGGTCTGAAAACTGCGTCTGTACTTGTTGGTTTGAACATCATAATAACTAGAACAACGCTTTTCGGAAACTTCCACGACTGACTTTCTATTAACCTCGGCATTGATCAAGTAGAGTTTTCGTGAAGAACTCTGACCATCGTCGAGTCGGTGGTCTTTCTGGAGTAAGTTTGACATCACGAGGAATCCACTCGTTGACGGCTCTTGTCTAACAATTTTCATTCATAAGCATTAGAAGTCAGGCCCATCTTATCTTCGGCTGTTTGGCATACAGAACGTCATCTTTCATTTTTAATTGGTGACGCAGGTGGGAGCTTGGGATCCCTACTCCCTTTTATGTGACACGGAATACTCTTAGCATCCATCACCTTTCGACTTCGCGTTCATTAAATCCGAGTGATCTTTTAGCATGCCTACCAGGTTTGGCCAGGCTTCTGACAAATATTTTAAAGCAAGAAGTGCAGTCCGTTCGAAAAAGTGGGCACGCAGTTGGGCGTTCTTTGTTCTGTTCACTACATCCTCGATGCTCTTGAAAGCTCCCCAAGCCGCTCGTTTCCTTCTGCTCAGCTCTGGAGCTAGGTGGTTCATCATATTGATTTTCCGAACTAGATAGACATAACTGGAGCATTCAGAGATATTCGTTCTGTTGAGCGTGAATGAGGTTTGGTCCCGCCTAGAATTTTAGAACAACAACGAAATCGGTAAGGGAATTCCTTTTATTTGCTATGATGTGGTCTATTTCGTTATGGTACTCTCTACTGGGAAATTGCAACGCCCAGCGTTAAGAGCGAGACTTCTGGAATTGTGAGTTACCATGAATAGCCTTGGTTGTCATGATAAACTCAGGCAGCCGCTCACCCTGTTCGTTCCATTCTAATCCGTGGGTCCCAATGTGACGCTCCTCAGACGATCTTCTTGGTCCGATCTTGGCATTGAAATCTCCAATGATGACCTTGAAGAATGTATGGTTTTCTGTGTAGAACCTCTCCAAGTCCATATAGAACGCTTCGACTTCTTCGTCATAGTTTGATGTCGGCGCGTAAACGAGGAAGATTGTTAGCGCCGGTATTGATCCACATCTCTTTAATCGTAAACATCCAATTCGGGTTGTTAATTGTTCGAATGAATCGATGTTCATGAAAAAACTCGTGCTGACGAGAACGCCGACGCCGCCTACTCCTCTACTGTCGCATGTTCTGAGAGACAGTTCTTCGCCGGTGTCATAGATGGCATTGGATGAGTGGTGGCGTCTCGTGTCGGCCAGTACGATGACGTCGTATCTTATCCTTCTGGCATGCACGGTCAAGTTTTCTAAGCGTGTCTTCAGATGCAAGTGTGCGTGCTTCATAGGTATAGATGGTCACTTCATTCCTCTGCGATTTAGAGAGATTTGAATGCATCTGAGATTTTAGCAGAATCTCCGTACTAGACCTAACTAACGCTGTCAAGTCGTGGGCTCTTTCAGGGTCAGGGAAATGATGCCCGTTTCTTTCACAGCATTTAGCTTTCTGATACTCACGCATAGCTTGCTGAGCTTTGAACGTGAGGGCTGGGTATACTCACGGGTAGTTGCCAGTCTCTGCCAGGGTGGATATAGATCTTGTATGTAGAAGGCGACTCCCAATCGCCTCCCATATACTTCCTTGTCACTTGACAATGATTGCTGGCTTTTGGCCAAATTGTCTCGTAAAATACAATCCGAGTAGACGGAAACACACCCACGCATGCATCCATGAATTATGTCTCGTAAGCATGGAATGTGTCAAATCGGCGCAGCATAAACAGACAGTCTATCCACTGGATTTATCTGGCTCGCAGGGAAGCAAAAATCGCTTTTCGTCACCGATTAACCCCGCATCAGCTACCTGAAGACGAGCCACATAGGCACGCCACTAACCGAGCGACTCGAGATCCCTCAAATGAGTGAGGTTCGTGGTACGATCCTAATACAATAAGAAAATATTTCATCATCATTAATTCGAAAGCACTTTTTAACAAAGACCTCGCCAAACAAAGAAATGGTTGCATAGAATCGGAAGCTGCCCTTTATAGCATAACGAGCAATGAAACGAAAGGCAAGTATTCGCCACACTGGAGATATACTAGCATTTTCAAAGTTTTAAATACTCGCCAAAGAACACCCCGTGCTTCCTCATATTAGCTAGGTTGTACTAGATGGTGTTGGACTGCGATTCACAACGAGGGGTTTATATTTCATCAGTTTTTCCCACGCTGAGAAGGAGTTTGATACTTCCATCCGAAAACACACTAAGAAATAAACTAACACCAGGAATTGGCACCGTCTTGGTATCAACTGCTCGCAAGGCAGTAAATCTCTTAATTCATAAGGGCCGACTACTGCGTGTGGTGATGGTAAGGTTTCGGCAAGGCCGATCTCACGACTCAAGGTAATCACAATGATTCAAACGGCAAGAGCCGAGCTTCAGTAGCAGGAGCTCATACAGTAGGAGCACTAGGACCTCCATACACTAGGAGCTCCTGTCTACGATGTTGGGCAGTGAAACAAGCGGTGACAGGCGATCAAATCTCGAATTACACAAGATGTTATTGGAAACAAACGAAACGAATTCTGGAAACCGCTGATCTCATCAAACTCCATGTAATCGTTCTACAACAGAAGAAAAGTAAGAAGACCAACATACATCAATTAGATGGGACTACCCTTGTCATTCTTGGAGGGAAATTTCCGTTAACGAAATGTTGAATGGGTTGACTTTGTTGTATAACCATTCCATCTGCATTCCAACTAGCCACCTCATACGAAATCTTGACACCGCGTCTTGCCAAAATTCGTCTCTACGCTGCGCTTCATAAGAAAGCCATTATCATCTTCTGTTACTCACCAACTTGTACAGCTGACAAATCGAACTGCTCGCGATCTAAAACCATTTGGAGGAAGTAGTCCACAAACGAGAAGCCCTTCTAGAAATTCATTATTGGATACTTCAATCCCACATAAGAAACGGTCGACGAAAGTGAATACAGGATAGGGAAATTCGGAATGGAAGAACGAAATGAGATTGGAAGGTTGTAGCACTTCTGTCCGCAGCACGTTTCTTTCAAAGGGATTCTTTTCTCGAAAACAGAGAAAATAGTCACTGGACATAGGAGTCTCCTGGAGAAGTCATATTCGGAAATCGACCACATTCTCATTAACAGGAAATGCTGCCTCTTTGACAATTCAGTGGTGACTGCATTCTGTACTGGATTTGATCACCGCGTTCTCTGTGCGAAGATTCGATTCAGTCATAAGCTAAAAAAAATTACTGCCGTCGTCCCGGAAGAATGAAACAAGTCGTGTATGATGAGGATGGTCTCAACAAAATCTTTTCCTGATATGAAAAGCAGATAAAAGAATACTTGGACGACGACTACAATTGGTTGTGGAAGGACTTAAAACTTGTGCCGGACTCACCTTATTTCCTCAAACAAGGTGCTCAGACAGCATCTCCATCACCTATGAGCAACTGATCGCTAATGGAAGAATACTAAAGACCAGTCCTATTACAACACATCTAACACTGCTGAGAATAAATACCCGCTGTAGAAGATCTTTGTAGAAAGATTTACATCGGTATAGGCAAAAAAAGTTCTTGAAGTCAGCTCAAAAACGGACCAGTCTGAAGAAGTAGCGTCGAGATTTATACGACTGTAATGTTCAGCTATTCAACCTAGTAAATTAAGATGAGAATATTACTAAATCCCGTCATGATATGGGATTATTAGCGAAACAGTTCTGTACCAATCTTTGCCTCTCTACAACCTCCATGGCGAAGCCCAAAATCCGTGCCAGTGAAAAACTGACCGAGATTCTACATTATGAGGTTCGAGCTGCGATAGAAAACTTGAAGAGAGAGACAGCCTCAGGAACTGATAATATCGCTGCGGATTTCCTTATAGCTGGATGTCATAAATCACATGTACTTGCAACCCGCATGACATTTTGTCTCCAGCAAGACAAAACCCCAGATCAGTGGACAACCTCGAGCACTGCCATCATAACCAAGAAGAGTGACCGAACGAGAGCTTCGTAACTACCGTCCACTATGCTTGCTCATGTGCTCTCCAAGCTGTTCACAAAAACGACCCTTTTACGCATATCAAAGACGGATGAAGCGCAACCGGTTGTTGTTCAAGTAAGATTCCGACACGGATTCTGTTTTGCTCATTGACCGCATTCAAACCGTGTCACCGATCGTTGAAGTCTGTCTGACGTAACATCTACCTTTTCTCCTAACCCTTATGGAACACAGGCGGTTGGCACCGTCGAAACGAGTGTAATGCTATCAGCGTCCGTCGAACAAGGAGTGAACTCGTCCTATTTAAGAACTCTATTGGATTATTAAAATTTAATTTACTATTATTAGAACTGTAACAGATATATTCAACCTTCCCATCGATCGCTCAGCAAACCCATCAGAAAAAGGGATCGACAAGGTGACACATTACCGCCAAAGCTGTTTACTGCCACACTGTGGTAGATGATGAAGTCACCCGATGGGAACGAAAAGGGCATACGTGTCAATGGAAACTTCTTATTAGCTCTTCCTTTTATGCATGACATCGTCATCTTCTTGACAACCACCAGTGAAGCAGAGGCGATGCTCAATTATTATTAGAACTGTAACAGATATATTCAACCTTCCCATCGATCGCCTCAGCAAACCCATCAGAAAAAGGGATCGACACGGTGACACATTACCGCCAAAGCTGTTTACTGCCACACTGTGGTAGATGATGAAGTCACCCGATGGGAACGAGAAGGGCATACGTGTCGATGGAAACTTCTTATTAGCTCTTCCTTTTACGCATGACATCGTCATCTTCTTGACAACCACCAGTGAAGCAGAGGCGATGCTCAATGAATTCAACAAGCGGGGAGAAGATTGGACTGTGCATAAACAAGACGAAGACAAAGTTCATGAAGAACTTCATGCGCTGATTCGACCACACTCCGGGCTCAGAAAGCTTTTCATTCCTCCTGGGTCAGGAAGTTGGTACCCCTCTAGCTCACTCTCTAAAATCCATGCGGAAACGCCTTACCGGTGCCTACCGACATTCGTGATAAAGACGAAAAAATACTCAAGCAGCAGCCGAACCTACCCCCAAAAGGTTCGAAGACCTTCGTGGATGGTAGACGCCCCGAATCGAAAAGAACATTAATTACAAGTGTTTTAGATCATGTAATAAAAAATAATGATAAACAATATGAGAAGGCGCTGCTACTTTGTTTATTTAACAACGAAAATCGGATTTTCGGTGAGATGGAGGAGTGTACTGAAAGTGCCTGGTCTTGCCTCTCGAGAGCTGCGGCCTTCCATTGCAGTTGGCGAAAAGTCCATGATGGAACAGGATTCTTCACTCGAATCACCTCTATACAGCAGTTCGGATGTGGTGATAGAGCTTGCCACGAGGCATCCTAAGTGGCGGTAAAAACGTGTGGAGGCGCTTCGTTCTATACGTTGACTCTAACTCGTCGTTATCTGGAATTTTAAAATACAAAGGGCCTAAGGTGTGAGTCAGCAGTAACAATACAGGCGACTTTTCCGACAATTGTGCAAGAATAAAACGAACTGGGAATGAAAACGAATAGTCAGAAAGCATTTTTTAAGATTTAAATTTGAAGTCGCAGTATAAGAATAGAATACACCTTAGAACATCGTATAACAATAATCGATGAGTTAACTGACGGCAAAACCAAAAAAATATTCATTGCTCGTGTTTCTTGGTCCGCACTTCCAATATCGGGATATTCTCGTTGGGCTTCGTTTTTCATGTCATCCTTGGTTAATGCACAAAAAAGCTAAAGGATAAAGCTCACCGTGTTGATTAATCTCTAAGGGATGTGGAATGCATTCGACTTCATTTAGTATCGTTGAAGGTGATTGAGTGTATATCTGGCCTTTACAATGACTCGCGGTGGCCTGCCATACCGACTCCGGAGGGATGAATGTGGAATGCATTCGACTTCATTTAGTATCGTTGAAGGTGATTGAGTGTATATCTGGCCTTTACAATGACTCGCGGTGGCCTGCCAATGTATCGAGTCAGTGCTGTTATCTTCCTAGACAAGTCTGGTAGCAATTTACCGACTCCGGAGGGATGGAAGGCTTGGTTGGCCACGGACGCAGAGATCGATTCCACGTGTGTGTCGCAGTGGAGCCTACAACCACTGTGCCACACGCGGTCAAAGCATATTGAATGCAAAATAAAGGTCGGCGAAAAAGCTATCCCACGAACTTCTGTTCGGTAACTGCAATGAGAGACGTCGTCGTTGTTGTTAGTGTTGTTGGTCGTTGGCCGACGCTTCTGCGATTTCGCCTTCCTCAGAGTGTAGACGTATTTAATGCAACACTAGCCCTGTATTCGGTGAAATATAGTATTAATGAAGACCAAACTTTTAACTAAACGCCATATTGATCAAAACACTCACCATGCTGCAACGAGTGGGACTGGCCCGCGCATTGTTCAAGTGAGGTCACGAGGGAGACCCACCCAGGTCAAAAAATTTTTTTAAACAAGGCGCCCGATCACTTGTGCTGGTGAGGCAGTCGAATTTCCGGTTCATCTTTCGATTTTTGAAATTTATCTAAAACGCTTCAAGAGACGTGGGTGGGTTTTGCTCGCTATCACACGTGAACGACACGCGGGCAGTCTCACTCGTAACAGCACGGTGGGTAGCCTTTTTGATCAATATGGCGTTAATTTAAGAGTTCGACGTCCATTAATACTATAGATATTTCACCGAATATAAGGCTGATGTTACACAAAATACGTCCACGCTTTGAGGAAGGCGAAATCGCCAAAAAGTCAGCCATTGACCAACAGCAACGACACGAACAACATCAAAAACATCAAGAACATCAACAACACTAACACCACCACCAGCACCACCACCACCAACAACAACAACAACAATAGCAACAGCAACACCAACATCAACGACAACGAAAACCTATACTAAGCTCGCATCAGCTCAAAAGGTCAATCAGTTTATAAGATCATTTAAATGAACATATCGACTATTTATGCCGAGGTTCATAGAAAGACGGTCTTTCGATGGGAGAATTAGAAAGAGTCAGTAAGGGAAAGTGTTGGATAGAACTATCTGGAATAAGGAATGCGAACCAGAAGAGAAACCGACTTTCCAATCTCCTTTCCACAGCATGGCTCCTACTTGGGAATCCATTCTTCGAGAAGAAAAAGGGTTTTAGCTCAAAAAAAAAATTGTTAGCAAATAGATGTAGTGATAAAAAGTGTGGAGAAGTGCAACGTATGGAGAGTAGGCCCACTGCGTGACAGGTAGGTCAACGGCCAACCGACTGAACACCGCAGCGGTCTGTAAAAGGACACCAAAGTGGTGACGGGAAATGAGGGTTTAGTTCCCTATAAAGAAATTTGAACAGCATGTTGAAATTCCTTTGATATCCATCGTTAACAATGAGTAATTTTGAAATTCAACTATTTTAAGAACAACGGGAAGTCTACAAGTTACCACCAAACTCCCATAAATTTCAAAAGTGGTTGTAGTAGCACGAATGAAGACCACAAATATGGATGCTATTTTGAAGGCCAGGTGTGATGCCTCCGATGCCTTTGCTTTTCTTGAGGCGTCGTGCAAACAGTTGTCGAAATGAGCACCATGATGAGAAGTTGAAGGAGAAGTGCCACTTCCTTTAGTGTCAGGTTTAATCTTTACGCTGTCGGTAAAAGGTCCATCAGGAATAGACAGAATTTAACGCATGGTTCATTCGGATGTTTCGGTCCCCGTTGACCGCACCCTACGATTCCTTCTTTCCTCCATTACTAAACTACGCTCTCACAACGTAGAGCAATCTCATCATGGATTACCGAATCGGAAAATGGACCTTTTTTCTCGAAAATACTGATTCGTTGCTACAGAAATGCCATTTTTAGAAAAGGAGTGGTTGAAAGATCGACAACGGATCCTCGAATTATTCTCGGGTGTGAAATTTACCTTTTTAAGCAAAGCAAGTGTTCCCTTCGACGGTGTTTTCAGAGAACTCTTGGTTTCTCCTCGAAATAGCCCCGATTTTTCAAGTGAATCAGTTTTGTAAGCTATGAAGTGCCCCTTTTTAATGCAATTGCAAGTGAGCTCACAGCAACACCAAGGGCCGGAGAAGTACCAATAATTTGCGACATCGAAAAAGCAGCAGAAATGGCAGTTCTAACTTTTCATTTGGTGGCTTTTCTTTTTCATGCAGGATACTATGTGTAATACAGCCACACGGAGGCTGAGATATGCGAAGAATAAGGACCCCGCGCCGGCTTCGAACCCACGATTACGTACCAGGGGATGAAGTGTTATCTACCATATCAACCAAGGCATTTGATCTGCATCTCTCTCACCCCGTTGTTTGCTCTATCGGTTCTCACAGCAATCATTCGCAAAAACGGCTAGAAAAGTGAAAGACTTAAAACGCGGCTCAGAGAAATGCAAAGCAAGGGCCTCTGTTTGTGTGGTGGATAGGACGGGAGTTCCCGGTAAAGGTAATTGTGGGTTGGACGAGCAGCTGAGGCTCCGAGCCTTGCTCATATCTCAGCGTCCTAATCGTTGTATTTCACAAAAGCTGTAGGCTTGCTCACAGAACTTCAACATCTTAAAGTTGGGCTTCATATACATGCGTGTTCCAGGACGTCTTCCATTCGTCACCTTGTCTACCTAACGGCATCCTCTGTTATCTCCGCCCATTAATGCGCTGAACTTTCATCAAGCGTGATTCCCTTGCAAAGCGGAAATATCCGGTATACGGCGTCCTCACGATTAAAGCGATTTCGAAAGGTGAAGTAGGAATCTGACCGACCGCTTAAAGTCGATTTTGAAGCCGAACTCGAATGTCGACTGCCAAGCATCATTCCTCAGCTGCGAAAAAGCGTTTGAAAGCGCCGAAGAGAATGCTATCCTTTCAACTCTCGTCGACCAAGGCGTGGACCCCTTTCACACATGAGTACCCGCAGATTGTTATCGGAATTGCAGCACAAAGGTATAAATTCTTCATCGGCTACTCACTATACCCACAGAAAATACGTTCTACCAAGCGGCAAAATACCGCTAAAACTACTACTGCCGTACTTGCAGCGCTTTATTTTGCAGCACAGAGTTTTTGCTACATCTCTCGTATTAAATCGGTACTCAACACAGGTTTTATCGCACCTGATCTCTGAAAGATATTCTCTACATTTAACACTCACACTACGACTTGACCTCTAAAGAGTCACACGACGCGAAAGTAACGGCTGCTTTCAACTTCAAATCAGAATTTTATAGGTCATAGCAAACCACCATTTTCTCTTGAACGCTTTAAAATCTAGAAGTCTTTGCTTACAGGATGGAATTTCTATTGTTTTACCACGATAACATTTATATTTTTTGGAACGGATGTTATATATTTCTTCTACTTGATTGCTTGTATTTCGTGCATTACAACAAATGAACATGCAGGATTCCATCCAGCATCGATGTTGTTCCTCAAGGTACCTTACGAAGAACCTGCACGGTGTGGTGGCTAGCGCGTTACTCTCCGGAAAGGACAATAGCGCGTTCGTGCCCCACCATAGACACCTGAGGTCCAGAGTTTTGCAAATATCTCAGCAACGTTGTGGTTGCATTTCGCTTAGTAACTTGCCGTGAAAACTGTAGTAGGCAGAAAATAAAAGGTAAAACATTACTTCTAAAATACTTTCAAAATCGAGAAATCATTGTCCGTTATCGAAATACCAGCTTTGCAACCAAAGGGTTGAACTTACAAAAAACCATTTTGAGAGTGAGCTAATTTTACGGTGAGAGACTGATGCTGTTGCCGAGTACATCAACCTCTGAGATCGATGCCAGCAAAGAGGATTCAGGAATGAATCTACTATAAGTGAACACTGGAGTTCGCCACTGAGGGGTACCTTTCGCAGGGTACTGTTTTCACGAATGCGTTCACCAGATCCTTTGTTAACACATTTTCTAACATTTATGAAGTTTTTTTTTGCCACAACTGTTTACTGATACGTAAACGTTGTGCTCAAGAACATCCATCTTATAATCTTCAGTCCAAATTTTATGAGTACATGCAATTTAAATGTCATATACAAAGTTAACATCGAACGCTAAGTTCGAATTGCATGATACTTGTATAATCACAATGATGATCAGATATTTGCAAAACACCGCACCACAGATGTGTTCGATGAGAACCGAACTGGATCTTTCCCTTCTCAGGCAGGGGTTAACGCGTTCACCACCACACTATGCGGGTCCTTCGTCTTGCCTCCCTCTCACTCATGCTTTCAATTACAGAGGCTATAAGCAACCACCCAACAACTGGATTGATCTGGAGACCACAAATCGGCATTGAACCCAGTCGAGGTTAACCAAAGACGGTGAGGGAGTAGCGTCTCTCATACCTAACTACTTACTACATTGATGTGTCGCTATCGTCGATGTGTTACTTTTGTATCAACTCTGCATTTATGCAAATAAAGGTTTACTTGTCCAAGTTTTAAGCTGTTCATGGTACGATCAACAACCCTTCGTCGCACAGGAATGCAATTCATCGATTCACATTCAAAAGCACAGCACTACACACTACTGCACGAAAAGATGCGGTATCGAGTTAGACTAATCGGGAGTCTTGATGATATGAACTTGTCAAACCATTAGCTATCCATGATCCAGTTATGTAGTATTTTGGCCACATTGCAGAGTAACAGCTCATTTGAGTACCTGAGCGAATAAGAACATGAGTACATTGGAGCACAAATTTTATGTGGTGATAGCAAAGAGTGTAAAAATTAGGTCCTCCGAAAATTCTGTCCGTTTTTAATCCGTATTTTCAAAGTAGCATTTTCCAGCTCAGAATGAACTTTACTAGTCGAAATAACCATTATTATTTGCAGTTGTTAGACAATGACAAAAAAGCCTATCTACACCAGTTGCATTAATTCTGGACATCAGGAGGTGGTAAAGTCGTTGGAAACACTTTTCTCTTAGGCTTATTGTTCGACGCATTTTTAGCATAGGAAGTTGTTAGGATGCGTAAGTAAATGATAGGCGGTATGTGAGAAGTCTAGCAATTTTTGGATGAGGCAAAGCTTCCTAGCCCACCGAAATCAACTTTTGTAGCGTCGACATTGCTACTTATGGCAGCGCATTACCGTGTGACTGATGTTGCAAAAGTTGAACGAGTTAAAATACGAAACTCTGCCTCATCCATCATACCCGATAGATTTATCCCGTACCGATTACGTGTTTCAAAAATCAAACCGAGGTCGAAATTGTCTTCAACCACTTCATCGCATTCAGGAGCTCAGAGATTTAAGCAAAACTTGCTTCTCAGTGGCAGAACTGTGTAAGTTTTAATTGTTTTTAATTCGATTAATGTTTAATTACATCAGCGAAGATACGGAGGGATGCGAAAAAGACTGAACACCATGTGGCCTTCGAACCAGTGATTAGCCTAACCGGGTGTTTCACGTGCTATCCACCACACCAACCGAGGCCCTTGCTTTGGTTGTATTTCACATCGCACTCTGCCATGAAAAAAGAATATTCAGTAAATAAAAGTCAAAACATTGTGATTTCATATACAGCATTGACATGAGTGATTTCAATGCCGATTTCTGCTCCCCAGACCACATACGTTGATAAGCGATTGCTGATAGCACAGATAGGGTAAAAACACATAGCTGAAAGGTAAAGCAAAGAAAGGCACTCCTTGGTCGACAAACGTTGACAGGGTTGCATTCGCTTCTACACTGTCAAACGCCTCTCATAATCGACAAATGTTAACTGGTAGTCGATATTCGAGTTCGGTTTCACAATCGATCTCTTGCGCGGTACGTCGTTTTTTCATTCCTACTTCCACTTTTGATATTGTTTTAATATCGTGTCCGAATCAACTAGTGGACTGAACGAATGAATCACTTTCGAATAGAAAACGCCATTATTTAGATCTACATCGTTGTGAAAACCTAAAAACGCCTTTGTAATGTTGAGTCAGGGCTTCAGGGAGGATAAAACTGCTCAACAAGCAATAGACCAGCCCCAGTGGCAATAACTCTTTGTGCGCCCATCAATGACGTCAGTCGGTGAGACAAAAACAACCGCTGAGGGGCCACAAAAACTCGGATTACGCAGGACATCACTGGTACCGGACCTGACTAACAGACGCACGACACCCCATGGAGACTGTTTCTTACTCTGCACATATTAAACCAGAACATTCTCAGACGCCTATCGTCATGTCCTTCTTGAAGCTGAAGATCGCATCAAATTCTATGTGATCGACTTATAAGGAACAAAAATCTGGAAAACTGACATACGCCGACTAGACAGTGTGACGTACGCCTTGTTATCGGCGGAAAACACATCAGGTTACGAAATTTCAGTGAGCTGTGTCTACCATTCATCCATCGTCTATCTCGTCGACTGATCTGAGATCCGTTCCTCCACATGGCCGTCTTCCTTTTTAATCAACGCATCAAGGCAAGATTAATATCACCAATTGCTACTCAAAGAGCGACGCAGCTAATTAATACGAATAAAATCCGTTCTACTATCAGATGGAGAAAATTGTCCACAAAACGCGTATTATACATTTATTATTGGAGACTTCAACGCCAGAATAGGAAAGGAGAATGATATCAAAAAAGGTCCGAAAATTTGGATGAGAAAAATGAAATCAAAACAGTCTTGCACGACTTCTGTCGGCAGCACGCTTCATCCAGGAAACTCCTTTTCCGAAGAGAAACGAAGCCGCCGGTGGACATGGGAGTCTCCTAACGGCATGACTCATGCAGAAATCGACTATCTTCTGACAAACACAAGATGGTACATAGTTGACACATCGGTAGACCCATCATTCTGCGCTGGTTCCGATCACCGCCTTGTTTACGCAAGGATTCGATGCAGCATAAGCTGGAGGAGAATTTACGTCATCGACCAAGAAGAATTCTCAACGTATACGATGAGAACATTCTGAACGAAACCCTATACAAACGTAACTGGCAGATTAAGGATTAAGAATTTCAGACAGAAGACTATGAGTTGCTTGTCGAAGAAACTAAAAGTTGTGCCGAATTCGTCTCAATTCCTGGAGCAGTAAGGTCAGATCGCGTCTCCATTATCACTATGGAGTTGCTCGAAAACAGAAAAAATTGAGGGTTGGTCCTTCTGTAACACGTTCAACACAGTTTGTAATAAATGCCAGTTGCATAACAGGCTTACAGAAAGCTCTAGACCAGAACAGGCAGAAGGAACTATTAGAAGCGGCGCAAAAAAATAAAAAGTGTGAAAAAATGCCGTCGGCATTTGTGCGACTATAATGTTCCGCTGTCAGCCCTGGTAAATGAAGATGGCATCACTAATTACAGAATAATTCTACACCAGCCTTTTCCGTTCCACAATCCCATGCCAGACCTAAAAATCCTCGCTGGAGAAAAGCAATCTGAAATTCGTCCCTCTGATGTTCGAGTTGTGATAGAAAATATAGGAAAGGGAGCAGCTTCAGGACCCTATATTACTATCGACTTCCCCAACGCTGGATGCCATAATTTTGATGTAGCCTTACAAACCACGTGGCATTCTACCTTGAAAAGGAAAAATTCCACAAAAATGGAGGACAAGGCGAATAGTTATCCTGCCCAAGAAAAATGACCGAGATCTTTGTAACTATCGTCTGATATGCTTCTTGAGCGCGATCTACAGGCTCTTCGCGAAAATTATCTGTAACGCGTATCATAGATATTGGATGAGGGACAGCTAGTTGAGCAAGCAGGATTTGGATAGGGATTCTGCTGCATGGACTACATCCAGACAGGTCCACATTCATAGAAGCATGTCAACAATGCTCTTACTTCTAAGCTTCGCCGACTTAAAAACAGCATCTGACAACGTCGAAACAAATGGAATCCTATCATCGCTCTTCAACAAAGGAGTGGGCTCGAGCTACATAAGAACTATCTGGTTGATAGCAGAACTGCAGCGCAAATGTGCAGTTTTTTAACCGATCATTCATGGCATCCATGGAGAAGGGAGTTCAACAAGGCGATATCATATCTCCAGAATTTCTTTTAGTGGATCACCGAAATAAATAGTCAAATCATTTCACTGGGACGAAAAAGGTATACGTACATACGTATTGATGGAAAATTCCTTTCAAATCTTCGTTTAGCCAACGACATCGTCATTTTATCAGGAAGTACCAACGAAGCGGAGACGATGACCAATGAGCTAAACGAAACGCGGAAAAAAGGATCGAATTACGCATAAATCGGAAAAAAATTCGTTTCACCGAAAATCCATGGTGCGAAGGGGAACAAATTGAACTGGATGGTTTTCTGATTATGGAGGCCAGCTCGTACGTTTAGTGAACATGGAGAACAACATGAAGGATAAATTAAACAGCAGAAGGGGAGCAGCATAACCGTGGTTCGAAACCTTAAAAGAGGCCACCGAGCAAATGAAGGCCTGAAAATCTGTGCACACCTTTTCGATATAACGGTTCTCCTAGCGATCCGTTATGCTGCAGAGACGTGGGCCGATATTTCAACCACGTCAAAAATACTGCGCGCAACTCACAGAGCCCTTAAACAATGTCTTCCGAAATACAACCCGTAGAGAAAACCAGAACATCGAGCTCTGACCTTCGAAATCCATCTCATCTTCGAGATCTATGCGAACACACATCGAAACCGAAATATAGATGGCTCGGCCATATAATAAGAAGAACATATGACAGATGGTCGAAAAGAACAGTAGAGCGGACTCCAAGAAAATGCAAACGTCCCATAGGACGACCACCTACACGTTGTGTGGACGTGTTCGTAACCAGAGCCAATCAGTTGTACTCGCCGCTGCAGCTGTTTTACAGACTAGGTATGAGACTCGCACTCTCTACCGTGCTCGAGTCAAATCACCACCATGGACAACAACTGCGGTGCAAAAAAAGCGAATGGAAAATATGCTGAGACACGGACAATGGGAAGTGAAAACGGGGTGCCCAAGTTCGAGTAGCTGGTATTTACTTAATCGGTAGTGCGATAGAGTGACATTGTTGAACTTTCTTTCCTAGAGAAATTATAAAGGTTCGATGAAAAAGCTATTTTTGTGCTACAACTACGGTAACAGTGAGCTTGAGCTTTTATGTAAGATGGATCCACTCCTTGATCGACGACCATTGACAGATTCGCATTCGTTGCGACCCTGTCAAACACTTTTCCGTAGTCGACAAATGTCAGGACAATGGGCAAATGGTACTTCCGAAGACTTCCATGTGCCGTTAGAGGGTTTCAATGTGAATCATGCAGCAGCTCTGTCGGAATCTCTCTTGCTCAACTGATGGAGCTTTGGAAAAATGTCTTGATGTGTGCAATAAGATAATCTTCGTGAAGAGATTGTAAAGTATATTCAACAGGCATATGAGACGATAACCACGAAGACCTCTTCGGCCACACATCTGAGCAAGATGACCATGAGCGATGGTTTGGAATTTTATCCTTCTCTAGGTAGAATATTATATATGCTGCTATAAGTACAGGTAATTTATGGCTTCCAGTTCGAATGAAGTCAACTGTAGCATTTCCGGGGCTTGAAATCGCAACTCGAGCTTTAGAGCGTAGAATCCGGACGGCTTTCCTCCAGCGGAGATTTCGGACTCTGAGAACGGATTTTGGAGCAGAATGATTAGCATGCAATTTTCTCGTCATCAATTTCATATCATGGCGAGAGGCAGTGATAGCCCCATCTCCATTCGTTAAGGCGAATAGCAGAACATTGTAGTCACATGGTCTGTTCATACCGATGCAAATCTTCCTAAAAAGATTTTCTACACCTGACATTTATTACCAGCCGTGTTAGGCGTGTCGCAGTAGCATCATACTTCATTTTCCTCTTCTTTTCGCATAACTCAGTTTTGATAGATGTACAGCTCGAATTTCTTATTTAGGGAACTATGGATGGTTGCTCACAAGGCTCTTGAGCGATGTCTTCTGAAATATAACAGGCACTCTCAATATCTAGCCGGAATGCGTAGCTCTGAGCTTCGAAATCTGTCGCATCTTCGAGATCCAGGAGAATATACATCGATAGCGAAACATAGATGGACCGGTCAAGTAATAAGAACAGACGACAGATGGACGAAAAGAACAGTAGAGTGGACTCCGAGAGAATGCTAACGTCCCCTTGGACGACCACCTACACACTGAGCGGATGTGTTCGTAAACAAAGTTAATCAGCTGTACCCGCACCTGCAGTTTTATCGATCACGGTATGATACTCGCAAGCGCTACTATGCTCGAACAAGACCACCACCATGGACAACGATTGCGAAAGAAAGGAATGAATGGCATATGTGCTGAGGTCCGCACAGCTCGTGAAGACGGACCGTCCAAGTATCCAAGTAAGTAAGTATGGAACGTTTGGCACAAGTTTTAGGTTCTTCCACAAAAACCTTGGAGTTCTCTTGATGTCCAGCAATACCACCCCAAAATTTCTGTTCAGAATGTTCCAATAATAATCATAGAAAAAGGAATTGTAGAAGTTGAAAGCAAAGAAAAAAAGCTTTTGGCGTTGACTAATCCCTAAGAAATACAGCATGCATTCGATTTCATTAAGCATCGTTAGAAGTGACTGAGTGCATATCTGGCCTACATAATGACTTGCGATGGCATACCGATGTATCATTTCAGTCCTACTATCCTTTCCGATAGGTCTGGTACTAATTCCTCGATTGCCGAGCAATGGTAGGCTTGTGAGATGATGCGCTGGATCGAGCCAACGAAAACATGCATATTGCAGGAGACCTAACTACTGCGCCACATGTATCTTCATTGTAGAAGTTATGCAATGCAAAATTATATATGGACATTGTGGAATGAGGATTGCAGAACTGCAACGATTGTAATTGTACGGAAATTCTGCGTAAAAGTGCACGTTAGAAAGATGGAGGATTGTGACTACATTTGTAAAAACTGTCCATTAAAACAAGTGAAGACTGTAAAGTAAATGTTTTAGACTAAAACATCTATAACGCCTTCAGCCTTTCATCTACCGTTCTAAGCGTATGTATAAGCAACGCCCACATCCGACTTTCTATTAAACTCGGCATAGATGGAATAATTTTTTTTTACTTCTGTTTAGCAAAGGCGAGGTGTTATTTTAATCCTTTATTTACGTACAAGCTGACGTTTCGGCGGATTTCGCCTCCCTCAGAGCCTGGAAAGATCACGTTGACTGCAATCTACATCGCCAAACGCCTCCATAACCAAAGAGGAAAATTTCAATCACATTGAACACAGAGTCTTTCACACTCACCGCTTTCTCTGAGCCTTCCACTTAATGTGTTATGTGGAGACCAACCGCGCAGTGTTCACATGGAAAGGTAATGTGCCGGTCCCATCAGAACAACAGTCTTATATACTGCCCACTATCACGCGTGATGAGGCATTCCTCCCTGCGGTTCATTTTCGGATTCTTGGAATTAATCCAGAATGCCTCGAGAGTTTTACGCGCTTGTGTTCTCGATTCTTGCGCGAGGATCGTAACCTCCCCTTCAAAATCTTCACCGTTATGTCTCTGCGTCCTATGCGTGCCTAGTGGAATACTTATTACATGCATGCCTAGTATTACATTATTACTAGGCGAAATCCACCGAAACGTCAGCTTGTACGTAAATAAAGGAATAAAATAACACCTCACGTTTGCTAAACAGAAGTAAAAAATATGTATAAGCTTCATAAAATATCCATTTCATCCAAAATTTGTTTAAAGCAAAAATTTCAAAAGACTGAATGTGGATTTTATTTCAAAGTACTGGAATTCCCAACCCAAGCACAACATCTGCAACCATCATCTTGGCGAACACCGTCGTAGCAGACTGGAGGGAACCATTTCCTTTCAATTGCACAACATCTTGAAAATATGAGCCTCGACGAAAAATGTGTGGAAGGGATGGGCTCTAAAACAGCCAGCATTTCGTGTTTGTGCGACAGAATAAAAGAACATTTTCTTGGATAGTAAAAATCGTTTATTTTAATAGTTTCTATTCAAAACAGAAAAATCTCTTATGGACTGAAATCTATTTTTTTTAATTCTGAAAGCTGTTGTTTCTGAGCAAATACATTGAAATATTAGAAATTATATGTTAAGACGCAAATTTTATAATTTGAATCGAATAGCACGTAACACATTCGGATTACACATTCGGTAACTGAAGCAATTTCTTCTACTTCGGAGTACGTCAATGCAATAATCGCAGTGAAAACTAAACTCATTAGAATAGTAAAGGTGATAAGCGTAGAGTGTGAGAGAGGAAGGAGGAGAAACAAAGGAAGAAGAAGCAAGAGGGATTAGGTTGTACCTCAGTAACGCCAGAAAATACTACTCTACTACAAGTGGCTCACTTCCTCGTCGTGATTCAGAGCTATTAGTAGATGTTGAACTATGATATACATCGGAGCACCACCTGCCAAGCTTGACTGAAAGTAAACAAATGCCAAGAATCATCGTGGTCTTTGTTTCAACAGCGCCAATGTGACAAATCATCTGATTCACAAACGCTGTTGACAATTTCCGACATACCTCTACGTTTAACTCGAGCCTACAGGGAAAGGATTTCCCGCCCAACGAGAAGATTATTGGTGAAATATGCTATGCCCCACATATTTCCAAGCAGTCCGAAATTAAAAAATGATACAAAGTACTATGAATATCTAAAATTAGCACTAACTGTAGTTTTGTACAACTCCTAACTATAGGTATATTTTTATTAAATGATCCGAAGAACAGCTCATTTCATTAGTCATAAACATGTATCAGCATACTAAGAGCGCTATTTATCAATACACGACAAGAGGAAGCTAGTTTAATCATAGATAACATCTGCGTAAATCATAACCGAGAAGAACAATAACAAATAGAAGTACTCCAAGTACAAAATACCTTGGCAGATCTTCACGTACACATTTGAAATTCTCTTCATTATTCGTGATTTTTGAGATCATGAATGGGTTTGGGAACATTGAAGAATCTAAAGAAAAATAATTGACCACCATAATATTATAG